>OZ025296.1:366436282-367036282 GCA_964019185.1 Maratus speculifer
TAATATCTCTATACATCGAATAGCCAACTTGACAAGGAATCAGTATGATTTAAAGAAATTGTTACGAATTTTGTAAATAGTTAGTGTTTGTACTGTAAAATAAAGTAAATAATCTTATTAAGCTCCATTTCTTTACTAATATTAGTTTTAGTTACATTGTCTCTGTTATCAAGCAAACTTGTCTATTATTTTCAGTGAATGTCTATGGCAGCTTTGCGAAATATTAGAGATATCGCCAAGTTGGCGACTAATTTTGGTCGCCAAATTTGGCGATATATCGCCAAGTTGGCGACAAACTTGGCGATTGTTGGCGATGGTAACCCTTTCCTCTCTATGGTAACCCCCCCTTAGGTCTACTGATAAATTGAATGTTTTTCCTTGGTTTCTGGATTTTTCTAGAAGGTTGTAGAAATTTCCGGCGCATGCTACGAGCCTATATAAGGAGAGCAATACGAGCTGTTGTGATTATTATTTACCAGTCAGTCATTGAGTGGAACTTCTAGGGTATTGTTTAAGCAAGTTTGCTTGAGTCTTATTTACGTTATTTTGAATGTGATTTTAGTGTTGAGACGTTGTATAAAGAGTCTCTGGGACCTATATCTGCACTTGTACGATAGATTTGAACAGTTATTTTTGAATATCTAGTAATATTTGCGAGTTTCGAAGACTCTGTTGTTCTGAAAATCTGAAAATAAATTATTTTCTACTTTTCTAAGAAACAAGAGTTGGAAGTTGTATAACCATAAGATCAAAAGAACCCTATATACGCAACAATTTTTGGTGTCAGAAGTGGGATCTTATGGCGAAAACGAGAGCAACTGAGTGAGTTGTTGAAAGTTATTAATGGATTATCAAATAAAATGGATAAAGGCCAAGAAGAGTTGGCGGATAAAATGAATAAAGGCCAAGAGGAGTTGGCGGAAAAGATGATTAAAGGCCAAGAAGAGTTGGCGGAAAAGATGAATAAAGGCCAAGAAGAGTTGGCGGAAAAAATGAATAAAGGCCAAGAAGAGTTGGCGGAAAAAATGAATAAAGGCCAAGAAGAGTTGACTGAAGAAATGAGAAGAAGCCAAGAGAGAATGGAAGAATTAAAGGAGGAAGTTAATAAAAGCCAAGATGAAATGAAGAAAACTTTGGAAGAAAAGTTCTCGTCGGTAGAGAGAAGAATAGATTCGATAGAAGAGAAAATTCAGAATGAAGTTAGTAATGTTGAAGAGAAAATGGAAAGAAAAATAGAGGAAGTAGAAGAGAAAATTCAGAATGAAGTTAGTAATATTGAAGAGAAAATAGTTGAAGTAGATGAAAAGCTAAATAAAAAAGTACAAGATCTTGAGAAGAAACTTTCAGCGTCCAGTGGTAATTATGAAGAATTTAGGAATCCGCCTGCTTCTCCTGTGCAAGTTAAGCTGTCGACATACGACGGAAAGAGTTCCTGGCAAGTTTACAAAACCCAATTCACCATTGTAGCCGAAGCGAACAAATGGAGTGACGAGGTGAAAGCTTGTCAACTGGCAGCATCTTTGAGAGGAGAAGCCGCCGACGTGCTGCAAACATTGCCCGATATGACACAACTCAATTTTGAGACTCTAAGTTGTGCACTTGAAATGAGATTAGAAGAAAAATTCTTGAAGGATTATACGAGAATGCAAATGAAGAGCCGCCATCAAAAATCGAGTGAAACCCTCCAAGAGTTTGCCTCAGAAATAGAACGGCTGGCAAATTTAGCATTCATCGACTGCCCAACAAATGTACGGGAAATGCTCTCACTGCAGTACTTTGTAGACGGAATAAAAGATCCCGAAGTGCAGAGAGCGGTACGAATGGCAGATGTACAGGATTTAAAGGCTGCATTACTATATGCCTTAAAGTTGGAAGCAGCTACACAAGCTAGCCGAAGAGATCGTCATTCAGTCCGAGAGGCAACGGTGAACAAAAGCTCAGACACTGAGATCGACTTCTTGAAAGAAATTAGGAAAATAAATCAAGAACTTGAAGCTTTAAAATACGGAAGAACAAGCTCAAGAAGACAGAATCTCACGTGCTGGGGATGCGGTGATACAGGACATCTCCGAAGAAATTGCCCCAAAATCCACGAACGTGAGATAAATTCAAACAGTCAGCAGGGAAACAACATTTTGGCCAACTCGCGGGGCGGAGGTTGCCAGAGAATGAAAAACCCCACCTGAAGATTCTCCAGATATCAAAAATGAGTGGCGGTGATAATGAATTATATGTGTTAGGCTTTATTAATGGAATTCAGTGCCGTATGATTGTTGATACAGGAGCCAATGTAACAATAAGAGAAGATTTGGCTCGAAAACTGAAATGTAAACTCATCTGGACTCCACCCTGCGTTACCCTGCAAACTGTGACGGGCGACAAGATAGGCATATATGGAAAGGCCAATTTAACCATCAACTTTGGAGGAAGCAAATATTATCATACGGCATATGTGGCTGACATAACAGATCCTTGCATAATCGGGCTAGATTTTCTGAAGAAGTTTGGCTTCAAACTTGATTTTAAAAATAGTGAAATGCTATCTAAATTTGAAGAAATAAGCCTTTTTGGATTAAATAACGAAATTGAATATAAACAAACAGTAATAGCCAAAGAAGACATCCATCTAGGTCCAAGAACAGAATTTTTAGTTCCAGCTGTAATTAACAATGAAACTAATTATCGATTTGGCCATATAGATTATCCCGAAGACAATAGTAAACAAGCAGGAGTATTGGTAGCTTCTTCTGTAGTAGACCTCTCGAAAAAGACCATTCCAGTCAGAATTGCTAACATCAGTGATAAGACGAGAACTATCAAGAAAGGAGAGGTGATGGCGTCTTGTGCTCCTGTGACGTGCATAAGTCAAAATTCCAATCACCCACAGAAATTTTCAGATAGTTTAGTCAAGGATTTGCTACAAAATACAGACTTAGATCCAAATCAAAGGGATACTGCGGAAAGTTTAATTAGAGAATTCCAAAGTTTTTTTTCCCAAACATCTGAAGACTTTGGACGAACTAAAATGGCACAACACCGAATTGACACGGGAGATCACTCTTCTATTAAACAGCACCCTAGACGATTACCTTTTGCCAAGCAAGAAGAGTTGCAGAATTTAATTAGGGATATGGAAGAAAATGACGTCATCGAACCATCGACAAGTCCATGGACGTCTCCCATTGTATTAGTAAGAAAGAAGGATGGTTCGACAAGATTTTGTGTAGACTACCGCCGACTGAATGACGTCACTAAAAAGGATAGTTACCCTCTACCAAGGATTGACGACATTCTCGACACACTTGCGGGCAGCACTTGGTTCTGGACTCTGGATCTGAAGAGTGGTTACTTGCAGGTAGAGATCCATCCCGACGACCGTGAGAAGACTGCCTTCACAACGGGACAAGGATTATGGCAATTCAAGGTAATGCCTTTTGGCCTATGTAATGCACCTGCAACTTTTGAACGCCTTATGGAAACGGTTCGCCGGGTGCTGTCATATGAAGCATGTCTTGTTTATTTAGTCGATATCATAATCATAGGAAAATCTTTTGATGAACATCTGAACAACCTCAGGCGGCTGCTACAAAAGTTAAAGGAAGCTAATTTGAAGTTAAGCCCTTCGAAGTGCAGTTTGTTTCGTAATGAAGTCGCCTACCTTGGACACATCATCTCGGCGGAAGGAGTTAGGACTGATCCGGAGAAGATATCGGCTGTGAGAAATTGGAATCGTCCAGCAGATGTTCATCAGCTTCGGAGCTTTCTAGGATTATGCACCTATTACAGAGAATTTGTCAAGGGCTTCTCGATGATTGCAAGACCACTTCATAAATTAACAGAAGCCAATCAGAAATTCATGTGAACACAGGAATGTGACGCTGCTTTCCAAAAGCTTAAGGAGGCCTTAACATCCACTCCAATTCTGTCATATCGTCAAATCGATAAACAGTTTATACTTGATACAGATGCGAGTAACGAAAGCATTGGCGCTGTACTGTCCCAGGAAATCGACGGCCAGGAGCGTGTTATCGCCTATTTCAGCAAGTGCTTATCAAAGGCAGAGCGAAACTACTGCGTAACAAGAAAAGAGCTTCTTGCTGTAGTGAAAGCCGTAGACCATTTTCACCACTATCTTTACAGTCGAAAGTTCCTGATCCGAACTGATCATGCTTCTCTAACTTGGCTATTGAATTTTAAGAACCCTGAAGGCCAGATAGCCAGGTGGATACAAAAGCTTCAAGAGTACGATATGGAGATACGCCATCGAAAAGGCTCATCACATGGAAATGCAGATGCTCTCTCAAAAAGACACTGCTCAGAGAATTGTAGATACTGCGACCGGGTTGTGAAGAAATTTAGTGTCAAAGGTCCTATAGTAAGGCAAGTTACAACTGGATCTACATCATCGCAAGATCCGTGGAGTGACGAGAGCCTGCGTAAAGATCAACTTGCTGATCCTGAAATTAAGCCAATTCTACAACTGAAAGAGGAGTCCAAGAGGAAGCCCAGCTGGCAAGACATTACCACCAATTACCATCCTTCGACTAAACGTTATTGGGCTCTTTGGGATTCCCTACATTTGAAGAACGGTATCTTGTACCGAAAATGGGAGTCTGATGATGGAAAGACATGTAGATGGCAACTACTACTCCCTAAGTCGAGAATTTCTATGGTCCTTCAAGAACTGCATGGTAGTCCCACAGGAGGTCATTTTGGTGTAATGAAGACCCTGCAGAAGGTTCGAGAGCGTTTCTACTGGAATAATGTTCGCAGTGACGTGGAGAAGTGGTGTCGAACTTGTGACACCTGTGTAGCACGTAAAGGTTTAAAGAGGCGCACCCGTGGACGATTGCAGCATTATAATGTAGGAGCTCCTTTCGAACGAATTGCTCTAGACATCTTGGGTCCTCTTCCTAGAACATCTGATGGCAATAAGTACATTCTCGTTGTCATGGACTACTTCACTAAGTGGCCTGAAGCCTACTCCATTCCTAATCAAGAGGCGGTAACCGTAGCAGACATACTGGTTCAACACTGGGTTTCCAGATATGGAGTTCCTCTTCAAATCCATTCCGATCAAGGAAGAAACTTCGATTCGACTGTGTTTAAGGAAATGTGTGGACTACTCGGCATGGACAAAACTCGAACTACACCTCTACATCCTCAATCGGACGGCATGGTGGAGCGTTTCAGTCGTACCATCCTAAATAGCCTCTCTCTCCTGGTGTCTAGAGACCAACAGGACTGGGACAAGAAATTGCCTCTTTTCCTGCTTGCCTACAGGAGTGCCACTCATGAGGCCACTGGTTACTCCCCTTCTCAAATGCTCTTTGGTCGTGATCTTCGTCTGCCTGCGGATCTTTTGTTTGGTCGTCCACCTGACGTTCCTTTGTCGCCTGAAGAATACGTGGATGAACTCCAGGCACGGATTGAGGAGATTCATCGTCTAGCGAGGAACCGAATCGGACTGGCAACGGAAAAGATGAAGACACGGTACGACACAAAGGCAACAGAACATGAGTTCAACGAAGGTGACAAAGTTTGGTTGTGGAATCCGATACGTCGTAAGGGACTGTCGCCAAAATTACAAAGAAAATGGGACGGTCCTTACACAGTCGTCAACAGGCTGAATGACGTCGTTGTACGCATACAAAAATCGCCACACGCCAAACCCAAGGTCGTACACTATAACCGGCTAGCCACTTATTTTGGCCAAAGTGAATAAAAATTCAAAACTGGAATTTCAGACCATGGTCATGAAAGTCACTTTTTGTAAATAGTAATTAGTTCTTATTTATGTACATCTTATTATTATTATTATTTATTATTATTATATTTATTTATTTATTTTAAGTGTTTTCCTCTAACTCAAGGATTGCACTGCGCGGGACGTGCAGTCTTTGAGGAGGGGGTAGTGTTACGAATTTTGTAAATAGTTAGTGTTTGTAAAAAAATAATGTAAATAATCTTATTAAGCTCCATTTCTTTACTAATATTAGTTTTAGTTACATTGTTTCTGTTATCAAGCAAACTTGTCTATTATTTTTCAGTTGATGTCTATAGCAGCTTTGCGAAATATTAGAGATATCGCCAAGTTGGCGTCACTTTTGGCGACTAATTTTGGTCGCCAAATTTGGCGATATATCGCCAAGTTGGCGACAAACTTGGCGATTGTTGGCGGTGGTAACGCTTTCCTCTCTATGGTAACCCCCCCCTTAGGTCTACTGATAAATTGAATGTTTTTCCTTGGTTTCTGGATTTTTCTAGAAGGTTGTAGAAATTTCCGGCGCATGCTACGAGCCTATATAAGGAGAGCAATACGAGCTGTTGTGATTATTATTTACCAGTCAGTCATTGAGTGAACTTCTAGGGTATTGTTTAAGCAAGTTTGCTTGAGTCTTATTTACGTTATTTTGAATGTGATTTTAGTGTTGAGACGTTGTATAAAGAGTCTCTGGGACCTATATCTGCACTTGTACGATAGATTTGAACAGTTATTTTTGAATATCTAGTAATATTTGTGAGTTTCGAAGACTCTGTTGTTCTGAAAATCTGTAAATAAATTATTTTCTACTTTTCTAAGAAACAAGAGTTGGAAGTTGTATAACCATAAGATCAAAAGAACCCTATATACGCAACAAAATATATGCATGAAAGTTTTCTGTTGCAAGGAAATATGCTTTTTTCAATTTTTCAACAAACTTTAAAGCGCCAGTTTCTTATTTCTAGCTCAATGATTAACGAAAACTCTTTTACAGCTAAAAAGACATCATCAGCATGTTTTAGAACTGAAGATACTAAATCATATTCAGATTTCTTAAGGTACTTTTAAAGGGACAATAACAGTTTACAAATAACCAGTTCAAGAACAGAGTAGCTTTTATTAATTCCGGGTAGCACATTTTATTATAATATTACACACACTTTTATAGTCCCTTTTAAAAAAAAATCTTAAGAAATCTGAAATATGATTTATATTCAGTTCTAAAAAATGCTGATGATGTCTTTTCATCTTTAAAAGAGCTTTCGTCAATCAATAAGCAAGAAAGAAGAAAAATAGGAGCTTAAAAGTTTGTTGACCAATTCAAACGAGCAGAATTCTTTGCTACAGAAAAGTTTGACATATATATTTCTGTAAATCATACATATTCCTTGGCAAGGTTGGCTATTTGATGTAGAGAGATCTCCCTCAAATCTGCACAGCTTGGGATCAAAGTTTGGCGAATTTTAGAATTTTGCTGATTTCTGGTCATTGCTTTGCTTACATTTTTTAAACAGTCATTTAAATTTAATTAATGATGCAATCGAAACTATAATCAATGCTTACAATAGTATGATAAAATATTAAAATAAGTAATAAATTAAAATAATAAAATAAAAATTTAGATACTTTTTAATATAATTAAAATATTAAAAAATGAAGGTCAAATTATATATGATTAAATAGTCATTATAAAGTTAAAATGTATTTTTCCTAAATTATTCAGTGAAACTTGCCTCATAAAAGTACATTACTAATTCATATCAAAATCATAAAATAAGGAAGTTTTATTTCAGGTTTAGTCAGACTTAATAAAAAAAACTTGAATGATACATAAATATATTTAGTAAGAAGATTGTGAATATCTTGAATTTTTTCAGAAATAAACTTATTCTTTCTTCAAGAAAAAACATGAATTCAGTAAAATAAAAAGAAAAAAATACAAATTAAAACATGTATGGAATTGATATAAATCGAAAAAAGTCAAATTTTGCCCTTTCTTTCTTTCTAACCGATGACCAGGTCCCTACTTGCCGAGTTAGCTCAGCTTAACGGGTTAGATACCTGGTATCGGGGCGGACGACCCCCTAATTGCCACGTAGCGGCAATAAACTTTGTTTCGCCTGCCATCATTTCTGCATCATTTGCTTGTCGTTGATCATACTTTGTTTCGCTTGTTAATTAATGGTACTTCCTGTTGTTTGAACTGCAAATGGCTTCGCAAGATGGTCTCGTAATTTAGAGACTTGATCAGATGACGAGACCTGCACCTGGCAAGGCACCTCCAGAGGTATAATTCACAGGTAACTTGGAGGACTTTGCACCCACGACGGATTTTACATGCACCAGGCGCCATTAGCATACATGATGCAAATTTTGCCCTTATATCTGAACTGAAATCTTCATTGTTTACACCTCTAAATTATGTGCGAATTTTGGAGAGTTATGGATTTTAGGGTTGCACATGTGAGGGAGTCCACTGTATTTGATATAAAATTATAAAATAAACAAAAACAATGGTCTCGAAACTCAATCATTTTGAAGTTTATTGCATTTGTATAAACTGGTCTTTTTTCCTTAAGTACTAGCGCCAGTTTGTCCCGTCAAAAACCCATTTACATCTTAGCAGGTGTATTTGTATACTTTTTCTTCGGGACCGTCAAATGTTTCCATTTACCTGGAGATTCCATATTTTCCGAAAATTTGCCAAGAAGGAAACACGATGGAAAAAATTTTCCATTTTAGATAGATTTCAGGTTTTAGGAACTATAAATATGTAATGTTGTTTTCGTGTAATTTTGATTTTCTTTACGTTTTAAGATAGGTCACCTTCACAGAATTCATTGCAACATATTTATAATCTTAACAGGTGCACTGCAGAGAAAATACGTTGGAATAGTTTTAGAGGATACAGTTAAAACCGAACATGTTCAGATGAAAATTTGCTAAAAACAGAAAAGATATAATTGGCAGAAGATATAATTTTGAATTATGCCGCTTGTAATAATACCATTCAACATCTGTCAAAAACGGAATTTTCCATGGGTTCTTCGTGATTCCATTTTAGCAGTTTTGAGTGTTGTTGAATGCATGATTCAGAAACCCAGATATTCGTTTGAGGTGAATGAGTCCACAACGCCCAATTGGCCACGCCACTGGTTACGTTATTTAATTTCAGTGTAAATTATATTAAATGATATAGAATGAGTTAGCAATAAACATTAACATTTAGATTGAAAAAAATCTGATATCTGACGAATTACTTATTAAACACATTTGCATATTAATTTTCCATAGCCACAAAAAATTGTTTTTTCGCTATAGTTTGTAAAATATATCATCGTTTCCTTAGATGTTGTAAAGTGACAAAATCTTCTCCTTAAATTTACTTTATATATTATTTATAAGTTATTTATTTTTAAAATGTTGCTATTCATTTTATTTAAAATTTAATGTTTATACTGTTAGGAAAAGCATCTGACACACCTTTTATTCCGCTAACTTAAGATAATTGGGATTTTATTGCAGTTTTTAATACTGTTGTGTCGATATACTTGAAGAAAGCAGTAGACTGTATAATCACTTTTCACACAATTTAATAACACATTTCACAAAGAAAATCCGCTGAGGGAATACAATGCACGTGTCGTCGACATTCAGAAACTCAACTGGTAAAAGTAAACAAAAGAGAACAACAATATCCCTGCGCAGAGGGAAAAGCACATATTATCCCTACGCAGAGGGAAAAGCACATATTATCCCTACGCAGAGGGAAAAGCACATATTATCCCTACGCAGAGGGAAAAGCACTAGGATAAAAAGCAGACGATTTTTAAAATTCTATCACTATGGTAGTAATTTTATTACAATCTATTTTCTAAAATATATTTAAATTTTCGAGATAAATTAATTTTTTTAATGAAATGTAAAAACTGATATTAATAAATTTTATTTTATTGCAGCTGCATAAAACCATTAATCTAATACATCATATCACTGACAATATCTTCAATATGTAACACAAATGCAGCATTCATTAAATATTTCTTATCAGAACTTTTCGAAAAAGCAGCTTCTAACTTACAACCAGGAAAACCTTTTTGTGAGCTATGCAAAGTTTTCTGCCAAAACAATCTTTTTTGTGTGAGGTATGCAACAAAGAATTCTATCACAAGAGCTATTTAAGCAGGCATCTGTTAATTCATACTGGTGAGAAACCGTTTGTGTGTGATGTATGCAACAAGAAATTCTCTCGAAAGGGAGGTTTAAGCAACCATCTGTTAAGTCACACTGGTGAGAAACCTTTTGAATGTGAGGTATGCAACAAGAAATTCTTTCAAAAGGTCCATTTAAGGAGCCATCTGTTCACTCATACTGGTGAAAAACGATTTACATGTGACATATGCAATAAGAAATTCTCTCGAAAGGGCCATTTAAGCAGCCATCTGTTAACTCATACTGGTGAGAAACCATTTGAATGTGAAGTATGCAACAAGAAATTCTTTCAAAAGGGCCATTTAAGTAGCCATCTGTTCACTCATACTGGTGAAAAACGATTTACATGTGATATATGCAATAAGAAATTCTCTGGAAAGGGCCATTTAAGCAGCCATCTGTTAACTCATACTGGTGAGAAACCATTTGTGTGTGATATATGCAACAAAAAATTCTCTAAAAAGAGTGCTTTAAGGAAGCATATATTAATTCATACTGGTGAGAAACCATTTGAATGTGAAGTATGCAACAAGAAATTCTCTCAAAAGGGAGATTTAAGCAAGCATCTGTTATCTCATAGTGGTGAGAAACCGTTTGTGTGTGAAAGCTGCAACAAGAAATTTTCTCTAAAGAGCATTTTAAGCAAGCATCTGTTAACTCATAGTGATGAGAAACCTTTTGAATGTGAAGTATGCAACAAAAAATTCTCTCAAAAGTGCCATTTAAGCAGACATCTGTTAACTCATACTGGTGAGAAACCGTTTGTGTGTGAGGTTTGCAACAAGAAATTTTCTCTAAAGGACAATTTAAGCAGACATCTGTTAATTCATACTGGTGAGAAACCTTTTGTATGTGAGGTATGCAACAAGAAATTCTCTCAAAAGGGACATTTAAGCAGGCATCTGTTAAATCACACTGGTGAAAAAACTTGTATGCGAGGTATGAAACAATAAATTTTCTCTGATCTATACATATGTTAATGTCATATTAACGAGAAATATCTTATGAAAGATAAAAATAAATTCCAAAAAGCTATCTTTGCTATATTTTGCTCCTAAAATTTGTTGATTGCATTTAACTAGTAACATATTTTAGATGTAAAGAAATATTTCTTTCCATTTATTACAGTGGAGAAAACAGAGCAGCGAACAAAAAATTACTATTTAAACCATTAAATTAGCAGTTAAGGAGCTATATCCATGAGCCTTGGCCCATGGCCATGAGACCATTTTATTTTTATTATCTGAAAATACCACAAATATCCACAAATTCTCCAGAAAGACGCTTGTGAATTTGTTGCAATGATATTTAATTAATAATCTTCATACCCCACCCCGCAACTCCTCACAAAAGTAATTTTTTTTTCTTCTTTTGTTCAGTAAACGTGGTTGAAAATGTTTTTTTCTTTCTTTATATGCTTAATTTGTGACTATCTTGTTACAATAATAAAAGGATCATTTATGTTACCTATCCCATCCAAAAAACATTCTAATTCTCAAACGTAGAAACTTTAAAATTAATTTTTTAAAGATTTTTATACTATATTGCTACTTTGTACCAACAATAAATAAATGATGATCTAACGCTCCTGTTAAATTTTCATTTTTCCAATACCAGAAAAATGGATGAATTTCTAGACATGAGATTGTCGAAGAGCCGACCGCAAAAAATCCTGAGTCATCGAACACAAGAAAAAACCTTTTATTTTATGGAAAAAGAGCAGTCATAGGGGAATCGAATAATCCATGTCTGCTGGAAGCGAAGGGGTGAACAACCCCAAAATTAATACCACTTGTGGTTAATTCGTAGGCTTAGAATTGTGTTTGCCGTACAATCAAAAGTATGAATACATGGACAACTGGGTGCAGGAAAGCATCATGCTAAACCTATGAATCAACCACTAGTGGTATTAATTTTTGGTTTGTGCACCACTTCGCTTCCGGCGGACATGGATCATTAAATTTTTCTATGACTGCTCTTTCATAAAATAAAAGGTTTTTCCTGTACTCGATAACATAGAGTTTTGTGCGGTTATCTCTTGGACTAATAGGGAGGGGTGAAACGATTTTAATCTTGTGTTTTTTGGTTATTGTCATCCTTGATAATATATTTTGTATAAAGGATTCAATACATTATTTTAAAATCTAAAATATATTGTATTACTATAAAAGAAGCATAATTTACTTTCAAAATCCGATTAATTCAAAACTAATATGCTTACAAGTATTATTGATATATGAAAATAATCACAAAATATCCAAGTTTGTACTGTACACCTGGTGGCGTGGCAGTACTTGTTCAAGTCTGTAAACCATCTAACATTATAGCACTGGTTCAGCATCCGTAATAAGTTCAGTTCTGTCTCTCCCGAAGTGGAGATTAAGCATTTATGCGTGAAAAGTATTTATGCGTCTTAGAACATGCGAAATGTTCGTCTGTCATACCAGTGAAACGTCCACTTTTCGAGGCAGTGTCTATGACGTCTAGGCGGAATTTTCCAGACCCGCTTGGGGTCGCAACCGGCATGCAGGACACAACCTCGTAACCCCTTGCGCAAGCAGGTGTGGGGGAGGACGTGGGTGAAGTTGTTTCTCAGCTCTTCAGGTTCCGCTAGAGGCTCCTGGCTCGATCGGAATCGGTATCACGTAGAAGGCGCAACGTAAGGATTGTTCGTAAGTCAAGCATATATCTTGCAAGTATATAGGGAGGCTTCGACCCGAGTGGGGTGGCGTCTGTGCCGTCAAGGAGAGTCTCTCTGCAGCTGTCCGAGCTCCACCATGGGTTCCTTGTTTGAGATCCCGGGCGGTACGTCACAAGTCCACACTCACGGGTACCCAGACAGCACATCCATATGGGCCCAAAGTTCTGTGCTGTCTGGGTACTTCCGAGGGAGAGGACGCATACCCCCGCTAGGTGGAGACACCAGAAGAGGTTTACCTCGTCCAGCAAGAGGTCATCGGTTTCTCTCTAAAAATGTTTTAATTGTTATAGTAGTTGAACTTAGAGTGATTTGCAACTGCCCTTTCGAGATTCCCGGCAGTGACTCGTGGGCTCTTTGTAGGTGTCCATTTTCTGCAGGTAGTCGGGAGAATCAAGGGAAAGGCTCCTTGAGCCGGGTGGGGTTCATGACGCTTCGGCCGGACTCTTGGGTGCATGACGTGCGTTTTGCAGTGTACGTCTTTGTCCGACTGCAGGCTGGCGATAAACCCGAACCATGTCGGCTTGCGCATTCGGAGCTTCGCGGCAAGAGATAGTTTTTCAACCAGGGCAACGTTTTTTTCAGAAGGCAGTATACCATTTTCGCGCTGAGATAGTGGAGTCACTTAAATTTTTTTAAGCGGGATACCCGATATTAGGCTTCACCTGTTCGCATGAACTAAACATTGCAAGTGACTTAACTTGGCCAAATTGACATATGGGCATGCGCATAAATTCTAAAATTTGTAACTGCAAATTCTAACTCCTATTTTGTTTACACAGCAATTATACTACCATATGCAATGAAAAAATCAATTGCGTCATGCTCACAATTTATTTTGCTGGAGGAAATAACAGGTTCAACATTTTCGACCTTTGTTTACAAAAACCCCCACAAACACACGTGTTAAGCAATTGGGAAAACAAATGACAATTTGAAATAATTTATAATTATTTGTAGGACTCAACTTCAGTAATTTAATAATCAGAATTAAATATTTTAAAATTCAGAAATAATAATTAAATATTCAGAAAGCACATTTCCACTGAACTCATAGTTAAGAGAGTAGCAAAGGGTTAAGTGAGTTTCAGAAACTTGCTCAAGCTGAGAATCTTGAATCCGGGTACGATTGCTTCAAAAACTTCAAGTTAAGTGACTTAACCTTCTAAGGGCGAACAGGGTTGAAAAAAGAACTGCCATGAATCACGCTACAAACTGTGCGAATAAAATTCAACTACCACCAGGACGTGTGTTATGTGCTAATACCCCGTTCACACTACGGATATTTAAGATATCTCAGGCCTGGAACTCTCTCAGAGAGTTTCAACTCTCTCGAGCTAGATACAGGAAAAACCACCTACTCTCATTGACTACAAAGCTTTGCTTTTATTGATTGGCTGTTGTGGCCGTCTTTATTTCAGGCGCATGCGCATACGCTACATTTGTTCAGTTCAAAGATACAGTGACATTCGCTGAGATATCTTAGGTAGATTTTTCAATGTGAACAGGCATCCAATTCCGGGAGGGTCCACTTCAAACACGGCGATCTTAAGATATCTTAAGTCTTAAGATATCTTACATGTGGTGTGAACAGGGTATTAGGGACACACATAAAACATTCGTACTGTAAGCATAAAATTTGGATATTATGCAGTTATTTTCATGTATCTATCATATTTGTATACATATTTTTGAATAAATTAGGTATTGAAAAAACTGATTCTTTTATTGTAAACTGTACATGTGATTCATATATAAGAATGGCAAAACTGCAAAAAATTTCAATATTATTGTTTTTTTTCTCCCCACATTCCAAGAAATCTTGTCCTCTCTGCTTATTGAGAAAGGGTAAAGAAAAACTTTGAATCTGGATGAGGATTTTAGATAAGTCACCTTGCTACATAATAAGAAAAAGAGCAGAATTTAAAAAAATAATATTAAAAATGTTAAACTAAGTTCTGTGAGGAAGGACAGAAATGGAAGTGAAAATTTGGGACAAAGAAGGGTAATTTTCATGCTGTTTATTCTTACCTGAGAGCAGCAGATTGTCTTAAAATTAAGTCTTAGAGATTTTTAATTAGGGTGAGTGTGTGAAAAAGGCTCATAAATTTTATTGTTAAAGCGATAATTTAAGTGGCAGACTGTCTATTCTTATTGGAGAACAATAAACAGGACGGAATTTGCTTTTGTGTAGACTGAAATTAATTTGTTGCGCTCGGATCGGTCTACGGTCTGTTGTAATTTTTTTCTGGTTCGGGTCGGGTTATGGTTCAATAAGCCTAAAATAATCCCCCTAATTGGAAGATAAGTAGAGTTGCAAAGGCTAAAAAAACCGGGTTTATTCCCGGGAATAAACCGGGTTTTTTGGGAGTTTTTTGAACATTTTAAACATCGAAATATTTAATTTATTATTCTCTGCGATGCTTTCATCACAAGGTTATTCTATATATGAAACTATAATAAATCTGTCTTTAAAACTATTATTTAAAACTATATATTAAACTTACTGATTGAGTGCATAAAAATATTTACAATAAGAAACGTAAACAAAACTAGTAGACTTTAAGGAAAACTAAATAGATTAAAAGATTAATAAGTTAGAAAGGAAAATGACAGATTTATTTATAAATATAAACATCACCCTTGTTCTCAGATTCAACGTAAACAGACATACTAAAGAATATGCATTGGATATGCCATGTAACAGAAAATAAACAAATTTAATTTTTAAGAGAATAATTAAATCTTCAATAATTCGGTCACCATTGTTATAAAGCTGGTGAATTTTAGGAATTTAAAAATTTGGAAAGTGTTAAAATAAGTCTTGCTAATTAATGAAAAATCAATATAAATTTCTCGGAACAATGAGCAATGATGTCTTAAAATGAAAATTTCAAGTTGAAAAATGACTGGTTTTGTTTACTTTGAAAACTTCTTCAAAATTTCCAATATTCCCCAAAATTCCGGGTTTCTTCCCCAAAATTCCCGGATTTATTCCCATCCCTCAAAAACTGTGGGTTTTTTGTAACATAAAGATAAGTTACCATTTTCAAATTAGCCTAGCTTTATCATGGCAGATTGAAAAAAGCCTAAAAACACTAGACTGATTGAGAAACCCAGTGGTCAGTTTTCAATTAGCCCAATGCTCTTGAGGCTCTTTGCAAAATGCCGGGAAAATGTCAGGCTAATTGAAAAAAAAAGAGATGATTCTCCAATTAGCCCATCTCTTTTCAAAAAGCTCAAGCTCTTTGCAATGAGTTTAATTTCTCAATTAGCATACAACATCAACAAGCATGTATACACTTATGAGCCAAAACAATATGACCACCTGCCTAAAAACATCCAAAGCCCAACTTTGACCCGAAAAAAAGCTGGAAATCGTTTTGGCATGGATGCGACCAGTTCTATGTAGATGACCGAAGATAAATCGTATTAGTTGTTCAAGCAGGGTCATGCATATTCGGGACACTTAAAAATTATTGTTTTTTAGCTCTGGGCTGACATTGAATGACACCCGAAATGTGCCCTGTCGGATTAAGATACGTCCAGTTAGGTGACCAGGATGTTAACTGGAATTCAGTATTCTGTTTCTGGAACCAATCGAGTCCTGTGACGTGGAGCGTTGTCTTGCCCGAAGACTCCATTTCCATTTCGGAAGACAGATGACATGGAATGGTAATGTAAATGATCCGCAGTGATGTTAAGAGAATGCGTGGTCTGTTCTACAACAAACGCAGATTCCCAGGGAGGCCCATAAGAACATTTCCCAAAGCTTAAGAGCCCACATTACTGACTGAAAAAGACCCGGATGATAATGTTAAGTCTATGGGGACATTCTTTTCAAATATCTCGCTTAAATTTTAATATTTTTAAAGATGATTTTTTTCCTTAGAATAGCTTAGGACGTACAACAGGGCTTGTTTTTACTTTTTCGATTTTGATTTCAGATTTTTTTTAAGTACTTTAACTTTCGAAACCGTTTCTGAAAATATCATAATATAAAATCTAAAACCAAAATCGAAAATGTAAAAACTAGCTCGGTTGTAGATTCTTAGCTATCTTATACAAGAAAAATCCTGTAAAAATATTAAAAGTTGAGCAAGATGTTTGAAAAGAACGCCCTCGTATACTTAACATTATCATCCGGGTCTTTTACAGTCAGTAGTGTAGGCTCTAAATATCGCCACAACTGGCCTGCGTATGATCTGGTGTATAACAGTTCGCATAGAAGTCGGCGTACCTAAACATCTGCTATCAATGTGTTTGAGGATGAATCATGCTTCATCCAATTCTCTCCCTATGTTCCATGTTCCAGTCATGGAGGTTAAGTATCCCGGAGTATGTGTCGATAATGCTTAGTCAACAGAGATGCATGAGTGAGTTTCACATTCAATAGTGTCAGCTGAACTGTATGCTCCGAAAGAATTCCACTTGAACCTGTATTGTCTTGGGATGTAAATTGAGCCAGTCTCTTCTGCCGACGTTGTTTTACCCAGTGTGTGTGTGTGTGTGTGTGGGGGGGGGGTCTTCGACATCTTCATTCTTTGATTATGCTTGGGCGACCAACGCGATGGCTTATACTGATGGTTTCATCGCCAGGAAAATAAGTTTTAACTGGTGTTAATCAATTGATTAGTTATAAAAAATTCTTAAGCTAACCATAAAATATATTAAAATAACTGCGTCAGGCGTATAAAAAACGTCCGTCTACTATGAATTATGAATGCAGCGTCACAAAATAAGCATTCATAGTAGACGGATTTATTATTATTATTATTATTATTATTATTATTATTTTAATTGCAAGACTTGTAAATTTATTTCATAAATTAGATTTCATTGACATATACCAAACATGGAATTGCTTCTACAAAACTTATATGTAAATTCTTATAAATATACATAAAACAACTATGCAGAATAAATAAAATTTATTACTCCAAAAAAGAATTAAATGATTTTTTATTTACAAACTATTATCATGCATAATTATAAAAAAAGAAAAAAAATCCGCATCTATTTCTGTTCATCTGTTTATTTTTTTTCCTTTGCAAATAATTTCCAAACAGCAAATCTTGCTAGCATTTTTCCAATGCAGCTAGAGATAGCATATCTTCTTTAAATTTCCACTCTTTCCGAAAAAGTACAATGTCTGAAAATCAGAATCTGATCAAGTAAGTACTCGCTATAACAATTAACAATTTGCTATACTTTACTTAATCTGTCTATTAAATTTTACAAGCTGTGCAATAATAAATGTGAAATTTGAATCACTCACCAAAAGTTATAGCTTGAAAATTAAATACACACTGAGAAACGGATACTCGGGTTTCGCGAAGTTTTCTACATTTTTGAAGAAACCTTTTCCTGGAAAATTCTTTGAGTATATTTTTTGAGTACATTTTTTTGTTGCTTGTTCATACAGATATGGAAAAATTGTGAACGTGTCCTATAAAAAACAGTCCCGAAGGGAAGGTTTTTTAGCTGCCGAGTAGGTGGTAGTGAATTCGCAACCAGTTGGATTCAAGTTGTGATGGAGTGTCCCTTTGTGATAAAGACACTCTAGTATTTTAGTGAGATCGTGACGTCAATGTTCTAAGTTGTGTGGCGCAAAAGTGACATCTGTCCTTTATTCAACTTTCAGTGTGTGTGTTTCCCTCGAGTCTACAGTTAACTGCGGTTAGGAGGGTTATGCAAATTTATAGCTCCGTCTTCAGTTTGCAACGTAAAAAGGCTATGAGTTGGAGTGTGTGAGGTGAGGCGGCGGAAGCCAGCCAAGTGAGTTGGATTGTGTTGTAAAGCGAATCAAGTTATTCTGAAGTGAGATAGCTAGTATTGTGAGCCGAATTAGCTTGTGTTGAGAGCTGAGTTACCTAAGAGGAGAACCAGCGTGTAAGAAGTTTTTTAATACGTTGAGCATTTTTGAGAAAAAATGATTGTTTGCAGCCACGGGCTGTTTTATTATAGCTCTAACCTAGCATTTAGCCTCAACCTGAAAGCTGAGCCGGTGGGAGTGCCCCGAACTGAGCTTTAGCAATGGACGTGAGTATAGTTTACGATTTAATCTTTTAGTATTGTGCTTAGTGACTGAAATCTCGAACTTAGCTCAACTCTCCATGTCCCAGAGGTTTAAATTAATTGTTTGATTTTAACTTTTGTCTTCATTTAAGCAACAGAGCACCGGTCACGTCACAAGTTTGCCTAAAATTCGTTTTTGTTCAGAAATAATGTTGTGTTTGTCTGTTGTTTCTTTGGAAATAAGCCTTTTATTAATTTTTATTTAATTTTTAGAACTTTTCAAGCCTGGAATGCTCTATTCGAGAAACTATCTATTCTTCTATTCTAGTGTAACTATAAATTCTTTGAATAAATTTGTGAACACAATATGAGTGTTCCGTTAGACTCCCTGATTTATTTTTAAGATATTATGCATTTTTTTATAACAATGCAATGACTTTCTTGATTATTTTAATGCAACAGTAAAACTTTGACAGCAGCAATTTTTTTCAAAATATTAAAAACATTTCATTTTTTATTAGCACTTTCCAACAAAGTTGAAAAATGCTTATGCATTCGGTTTGTTTGTCCGTCTGTCCACACTCTAACTCCCGTAGATATACTCTGATTCTCCTGAAAATTTTGGAAGTTATTGATGTTTACCCCAATACAAACCCTATTGAAAATGAAATTTCTACCATGATTAGTTTATTTACACGGAGAGTCAAAAGTGTTTCATCACGTTACTGCCTTTGGGTGAAAATCGTTTCAAAAGAATTTTAAAGATTTTACACCCTGTCAAACATGTTAAAATATATATGCATTCACAAGATGGACTAAAATATGTATTCTATAAAATATGTGGTGAAAATATAGCTATTACTCATTTACAGGGACACACAAAAGAATTCCATAAAATAATGATAAAGAGGGGGAATTGTGTGAGACATATTTTAAATATATTAAACAGTTTCATGTATAATAAAATTGATATTTATCACTGAGGCTTAATATAAATTATACGATACTGTCTTGCATAAAATGAAGTACATCGCATTTACTTTTAGCATTTTCGCATTTTAGAGAAACTAAAATATTCCAAATAATATATTCTTTCCAAAGTACTGTATGTGTATCCGATGACAGCTGATAGATGGATGAAATGCATTTTAACTAGCAAATCTGCAGATCAGGAGCCTCATTGTCAGCTTTGCACATCATTTTTTTAAAAACACACTTTGAGCAAAATTCAACTTTCTGAAAACTGTAATTTAAAATTTTCAAATTACCTAATTATTTATAAAAATAAAATAAGAATAAGAAGTTTTCAGCCATCAAATCCGTTAAGTTAAAATTTTAGTTATGTTAGGAAATTCTGAAATTTTCATGATCTATATTATTTTTGTTTTTATATTATAACAAAGTAGATCTCTTCAGGGGGGCGGAGCCCTCCTGAACCCCCATAGTGTCATTAAATTTAAATGTTCAACTTTCTATTAATTGTGCTAATGGTTATCGTATATCTTGCATTTCTTTATACATTTTGATTTATAAGATTAAGTAACAGTTTGGACAAGCATTTTTCATTAACCTCATACTTCTACATGCCTGCCAACCACAAACACCTAAATCTGATATATAAGGAACTTTTTAAAGTGTAAAATTAGTAATCTAGAGTTTTACAATTTTTTTTTCAAAAACAAAAGTTTGATTGCATTTTGCAACAGTTATCGTGGAACAGACAAACAGAAGAACAGACTGACAGACGGAATAAACAATAAATTTCGAACAATTTCATGAACAATTAATTTCGAGTTACCAAAGTGAGCCTTCACTGAAGCTTCGACAATGACGTCATTATTCATGAGATATTGATATCCATGTTTCTTGCATTTTTAACAACTACTAAAAAATACCTGTTTTATTTCAACTATGACGTCATATTTTACCAAGTGAATTGTTTGTTAAAAATATAATTCTTTTTTATTTCTTTTACTTCTAATTATGTCTCCATTTTTGTCAGAAAAATTCTTATTAACGAATCAAATATCAGTGTTTAATATTTAATAAAAAGTACTATATCTATTTTTATTTTAATTCTGACGTCATATTTCTTAGTTTAATTTCTCGAATGGAAATTGCTCAATTGAATCTTATTGCCGTTGAAAAATAATTATTCCAGATTTTAATTTTTTTTTTGGCAACGATAAAAGAAATTGGTTAAATTGTATCTAAAAAGTCTCTATTGATTGTGTATGAAAAAGAATGAAATTTTGAATTATTAAGGGAAATATTTGAATAAAATTAATAAAACATAACCCATGTTCTTTTCTGGGCTATGTTATATTTATACGCAAAGATACAAAGACATTAATTAATTCATCAGTTTTGATGTTGACTTCATTTAAATTTTCGTACACGTTTTCAAATTATGGGTAAGAATTAGGATGAATGGTTGCTTAGCAACCAATATGAGAAAATAAAAAAAATGAAATAAATACATTTGAAATAAGCAAATCTCTAAAACAAATTAGTCTGTATTATTGGAACACATTTATAAAAAATCTCCAAAATTTACAGTAATAATTTAAAAAATCTGACAAATGCGTAGACAAAATTTCAAAACAATACGAATAAATTAACCGGTAAATTTCAGTATCCATTTATCACTGAATTCCATTAATCAAATGTGTCATTTTCTATCAAGAAAAAAATTGAAAATCATTGGATTTGCCATAGAAAAGCATTATCGCGGAAAATAAAATATTCTATATTTTCCGAACGAATGAATCGAATCTAACAAAAAGCTATACAGCTTAATCCCAGTGCCTCACTAACATACCCATATAATTTCAAGTCAATCGAATGCTTTTTACGTCAGTTATCGCGGAACAGACAGACTGACAAACAAACAGACAGAAACAAAAAAAAATTCGTGTCTCCAAAGTAAGCCTTCACTGAAATTTCGGCAATTATGACATGTGCATTTAAGTTTCACTAAATCTATGCACATTACATAGTGTGTAGAAATGCTATAATTGATATACAGGGCTACCCAAAAGAGTTCGCCAACGCTAGTGAATATGAACATAAATTACTTAAGGGTGGTTCTTAAATAAGTTATGCATTTTTACGCTAAACTGCATGTAATTTACTAAGAAATGTTTGCAGAACATAGATAAAATGATAACAGGGCCAAGCAAAGAATTGGGAGCATGGACAGGTGTCCATGAATGATAATATATGAATGATAATATCTGAAAATATAATTTTAGTTGTTTAAAATTGATTTTAGCATAATACTGATGTGTAATAAAGATACAAGGTTAAGTACAGGGCTGAACAAAAGTGTTCAAGTATGTTTCCATCTGTTAGTATAAATTGATGAAAAAAAATTTTCAGGCTACTAGGCACTTTCTTGCTAAACTAAGTTTTTCCATTATATAATATGTATATCAACTGGTAGATCAAATACACGGCTGTTCAAAAATATTGGAATACATAATTGGCTATAAACCCTTATTTCCCTAAATAACGAAGTTTGTTAAAGATTCCATGATGTGTTGGAAAGTGCTTCATAAACTAAGTTTAACACATGATTTTTCTTACTTTTTTGTGATAAAATGATTATTATTAAAAATGGTCGAACAATTAATAATAAAGGTCAATATATTTTAAAGTAAGAAAAAGTGTTCAACAAGTGCTATTAATTGAGCATGACAAAGGACAGGGGATCCCTTCTTGGCTTCAGATCACTGTGAATGCCAACATTGAAATAATTATATTTGTATTTTTTCCATATAAAACAAATTTGTGACACTTTTGTAAAACTTTCCATCGTGCTTTACATTTTAGCTTCACTGTTCACTTTGCATGGCACTACAAATCAGTTTTATGTGCGGTTCTATACTGCAGCCGTGCTTGGTGGCATTGCATAAGTGTGGTACACTCATGTAAATAAGGATTTTGACACTATAGTCCCTTATATTCATGTTTAATTAGTCTGCGTCTCTACTGACTACTTGTTTCATTACACATTTTTATTTCTTTTATATTGAAAAAGCGCAAATACGATTTCTTCAAAGTTGAACTTGACAGTGAGCTGCAGCCAAGAAAGGATTCCCAGTCATTTCTCATGCTCATATAGAAGCATTTGTCCAATCGTGTTTAGGTGCATTCGTAATTATATAAATACGTAGCAGTCGTCGATTAGTCCGTCCGTCTGTATATAACAGTGCAAAAACTATCTAACCGATCGCTTTTAAATTTTAAATATATAATGATTGCAAAATTTTGTCGAGTCATTTGAAATTTTCTGAAAATCGGATGCATAGTTTAATTACATGGAAGGCCAATGGGGAAAAATGCTTAAGTGCACTTTAATGGTGTTACAGCCTTTCAAACAGAATGGAATCTATGTGCATTTACTGTAGTGTACTAAAATGTACACCCTGTTATAATATGCGGTGTAAAAAAAAATATTATCCATCCATTAGGCCACACAAAAAATTCCTTTACATAATGGTATATCGCGAAACTTTGTTTTAATCATGTTAAATTATTTCATGTATACAGCAGACTCCCTCAAATCCAAATAGCTTGGGGCCACGGTTTGTGCGAATTTTAGATTTTCATGTCATTGTTTTGTTTAGAATTTTTAAACAGTCATTTGAATGTAATTAACAGTGCAATCTGAACTATAGTGAATGCTCATAATATAATAATATAATAAAATATCAAAATAAGTAATAAACTAAACTAATCACAATTTAGATAACTTTTAAAATGATTAAAATTCTAAAAGCAAAGGTCAAGTTAATAACTAACAATATACGATTTAATTTTCATTTTAAAGGTGAAGTGTATTTTTCCTAAATGTTAAAATAAAACTTGCTTCATAAAGGTGCACTACTAATTCACATCAAAATCATAAAATAAGGAAGTTTTATTTCATGGTTAGGCAGACTTAATAACCAAAAAAGTTTGATTCATATATAAATATATATGATTAAAAGATTGTAATTACCAGTAATATCAGCAATATCTTGAATTTTTTCAAAAAAAAAAAATATTCTTCCTTAATAAGAAAGCATGAATTCAGTAATATTAACAAAACTACAAATAAAAAAATATATGGAATTGATATAAAAATGAAAAAGTCAAATTTTCTCCCTATATCTGAACTGAATATTTCATTGTTTACATTCGTAAATTATACGCGGTTTTTAGAGAGTTGCGGATTTAAGGGAGTCTACTGTAATGAAATTTATATACGTTGCTGAAGTTTATTATGAGTTACATCTTGTATCATAGAAAGTGCATAGTATTTACAGAGGCGTACAAAAGATTTCGGATTTTTTACTGCAACCGAAATATTGTATATTGGAGATGATTGCTAGAAGTGCTTAATTTTGATATGAGTTTTTAACTAAATTTTTACATATTGCGTTGTGCAAACGATACTGCAGATCATATAATGGGTAACATAACAGAAACTGCACAGGTTACATGAACAAAAGTAGTTTAAAAGTGGTTTTTAAATAGGTTGTTGTTTTTTACACAGAGTTATATTTAGTAAACGAATATATGTTTATAGAATGTAGAAAAATGATGTACAGTACCACACAAAGAATTAAATATATGGCTATCTATCTGTGGAAGTGTGATTGCACTAGATTTAAACGTGTTTCATTCTTAATTAAATTTTTGCTAAATAGTCGACATATATGTAAGATAGTTAACAAAATACACGACTGTACAAAAGAATTAAAATATGCTGCCATCTATTGGATATGAGTTTCTGAAGGTCAAATTTCAACCTATTAGGCATTTTACTACTTTACAACATAGTTGAACATGTTTAAGAATTTGGTTTTTCTGTCCATACTGTAAGTTGCATTAATATCGTTGGATTGGTAAAAGATATATACCTATAATATAATTGATATATAATCGTATCATATTATGTATTTTTACGCAAGAATTGCACAGTTGCATCAAAATATGAATATTTATAAAAATATAGTACGAAAGCACCTCATTTACCTCGTTTGATGAGCAATTTGAAACTTGTTCATACTTAAAAACACATTAACCTGTTTTGAGGACATTAGAGCCTTTTTTAATGCTGGTAATACTCAGACAATACAAATATTAGGTTTGAAAATGTAATAAAAGTTAATAAAACGTGTTTAAAATTATGCTTTCCTCAGGATTAAGTAAAGTTAAATAAATTTATAGGTTTGAAAATATAAATAAAAATTAATAAAAAGTGTTGAAAATTATGCTTTTTCGAGGATTTTATAAAATGAAAGTAACCTAATCAATATAAAAAGCAATATGTCCCTTTTTTACTTACCCAACATACGAAATATAGGGTAAGTCTTGCAATCGTTTTGAAAATCGAAATTTTTTTTTGACGGATTTAGATGTTTCAGATAGTAGAGATTCCGAAAAGCATATTTGAAGAAAAAAATTTTTGCCGTCCGTCCGTCTGTGTGTCTGTCTGTCTGTAACCGCTCTATCTCCCGAACAAATTGAGATAGAGACTTGGAATTTTGTATTTGTTTAGTATGTAAAAATGGAACGAAGCCTATTTAATATCAGTAACCTCGATTATCCGGAACGATTTTTTTTCGGGCTCTCGAAAAATTCGTTCTGATGAAAAGTATATACAAATTTTCGATTTTTTTTATTTTAAGAATTGGACGTAAAAGGTAATAAAATAACACAACTTATGCATAAGAAACGAAGCCGATCGGGTTATTAATTGTTGAGAAATTTCTAATCCTGTTTTCCCTATTCTTTGATTTTTCATGACTCTGTATTTCATTCTAATTTCAATTCAAAGATATCTTTTAAATGGAAATGAGACACTTAATTCGATGCAATAAACCGTTAGTGAATATGATTATTATTTTTGGAGGTATAAGGATGTTTTTTTTTATGCAGTTCAGTGCTACTTGAATAGTTTGGCGTTTCATACAATTTAACGAAATTGGTTCATCAGAAATTCTTTAATAGATCATGATTATGTGTTAAAAATACTTAAATATACGTTTATATTTTGTTTTAGAATTGTAATGTATTTTATAAATAGTTTACGCATGTTTTGTTTTTATATATTATGTTATGCATATCCATGATGGGTAAGTATTACGGTGGCCCCCAACGACTAGTTTTAAATAATTATCACCGAGGCAAATGTCCTGCAATTGAGAGAAAAAACATATGTTATAACTATTATTGCTTCTTTTATTGCAATCAACTGACACTTCTGTCTTCAGTAACGCATATAAAGATTATCACCTGCAAACTAAGTATGCATCAGAGTTGCCTTTTCAAATCCATAGAAATTATCAGTGCGCGTAGACATATTTTAAAAACTATCCACAAAAAGATTTATTTTCCCTTTAATAATATTTATATTTAGTATTTACACTTCATCATTATTTTAAACATTGACAAAGTATTTTTATTTTCTAATTCCATATTTTACACATTTTCTGTAAAGAATTATCTGAGCACGGGATACTCCGTACACTTTCTAATTTTTTTCAAAAAGAATGTAGCCTTATAAATACAAAAAGCAGCACGTACATTTTTAAAATAATTATCAGTGAAACAAACTGTTCTGCAATTGAGAAAAAAAAACATATGTTATACCTACTATTGTTTTTTTATTGCAATCATCTGACTCTTCTTTAAGTCTTCAATAACGCATATAAAAATTATCACTTGCAAATTAAGTGTCAATCAGACCTGCCTTTTCAAATCCAAACAAATTATCAGTGTCAGTAGACATATTTTTGAAAGGAAAAAAGTTTTTTTTCCTTTAATAAGACAAGGCAGAACCCATCGAATTTCAACGAAAGAAAATATTTATGAAGAAACTGTTTCATTGACTTACAATAAATCTACGAAATTAGTTTAAAAAAATGCATCTAATATTGGTTAGTCTGACTCTCATACACATATTATTTTAACCTAAAGTTAACAATAATATAACTATTATTAAATATATATAGGACAGTTGCACCATAAAATTTAACTAATAATAACACATTGCTCAGTGGTGCACAAAACAGGAATTTTAATATACATTAGTACATATTAAAATAAAATAAAACTTTCAACGTTTCGCGCCGTCTTCTGCGGGCGTCTTCAGGAAAATATGAAATGGAAGGACTACGTTTGCATCTTGTTCGAGAGATAATATTTCTACTAAATTAAAAACTAAATGAATTAAAATTTTGAAAATGTTGCCAATTACACGTGAGTAAATATTAAAATATTGCAAGGAAATAAAAATTTTAAGGTTTTATGATGTTATGCCAAATTTTTGGTATATTGTAGGATAAATTATCATTACATGGTTTATTTTCTCGTGCTATGATTTCGATGGATTCTATTATTTTACCTTGAACTGGGTTATTGCATGGAACTATGATTTTGGCTTCCTCAAAATTAATATGGCAACCCTTGTTCGCCAAGAAGAAGCGAGCAAGGGCAGTATTCTGTTTATATTGTTCTATATCTCTGCGATGTTCTTTAATTCTAATTAAAAGTTTCCGCATTGTCATGCCGATGTAGATGTATTTTTATTTCCTTGCAATATTTTAATTTTTACTCACGTGTAATTGGCAACATTTTTAAAATTTTAATTCATTTAGTTTTTAATTTAGTAGAAATATTATCTCTCGAACAAGATGCAAACGTAGTCCTTCCATTTCATATTTTCCTGAAGACGCCCGCAGAAGACGGCGCGAAACGTTGAAAGTTTTATTTTATTTTAATGTACTAATGTATATTAAAATTCCTGTTTTGTGCACCACTGAGCAATGTGTTATTATTAGTTATTATTAGTATTATTAGATAACTATTATTGTTGTACAAATAATATTTCTATGAGACTCATTTGTCAGAATTATTAATATTAAACTTTAATTGTAATGTAAGCAGCAAAATAGAACAAAAATCTGTTATTATGACAAAGTTATTAATTAAGGCTCTTATGCTTGGTATTCCAAAGTGAAAAACTGCAAAATTTATTCCTCTTTGACTTAATCGTAGAATTTTTCCCCATGAAGTCAAAGTACGACATGTGAAAAGGCAGAGATCTAATTATTAATGAGAAAATGGCAACATAAAAATACAGTAATCTGTATTTTTTTACTTTTTCCCCTTTGTTTTTAATTGGAATGGAGTCCTGTTGCCACAATTCGAAAAACGGTATTAAAAACTACAAAAAAATTAATATCTCAAAAACAAATTAAAGTACAATTTTCAAATAAATTGCATTTAAAAACGCATTTTTTCCCCATACGATGGTGTAAAAATTGAAAATGTGGGATGTTTAGAAGTTTAAAAATTTCCAGTAGCAAAAATTGCAAAATCGAAATTTCAATTAAAATTTGAAGTAGCCATTCGCAAACTGATGTATGCGTTATGCACATATACGTTTGGCTTTTATAATATAGATTTGACGAAAATGAAATTCCAGGGAACATTTTAATCCTAGAAGCTATGTCTGAGACGTTCGTGAATGTTTTCTTTAAATTATAGTCCAGATTTCATTCCTTTCTTTATTTTCACAATCACACATACACAGATTAACACATAAGACATAAACTATTTACATAAAATAAAGATACATTTTACAAAGAAGTTAAACTTTTTCCTTACATCGTAAAATCTAAGTAACTTCTGATTTCTCAAAAAAAAAAAAAAAAAAAAAAAAAAAAAAACATTGCGTCACCGGGTTTTCAAGAGCCGACCCAACGGCGCCTTTGAGTTGGTCCACATGTGATTTGTAATAAGATTTATATCTAGCGTTTACACTTCATTTTTTATACATTGCTAAAGTATTTTTATTTTCTAATTCCATTGTTTACACATTTTCTGTAAAGAATTATCTGAACGCGTGTATACGCAGTACACCTTCTGGATTTTTTAAAAGAAGCACCATATACCCTCTCTTTCTCAAGAAAGCTGTAGTATGTACACTCACAAGATATACGCTTAAGGCAGAGCATAAACCCTCTGTTTAGAGCGTATACTGTCTGTTATTTTTTACGACTACGCTACTACAGATGCGATTATTATTTTCTAGATGTGATTATTATTGGATTAAACAGTATGCTCAATCACTGTTGTCTATTACATGTCAACTCACATCAAGGTTATTTCTCTCAAAGAATCTACACTAAAAAGAAAGTTTTTCTAAACTATGCATGTTTTAAAATGAATGTAATACCAACATTTCTCTATTTCCAATGCCACTAATTTAATCAAATTCTCACTAAATTGCATCTACGTTTAACTACAATATTACAAAAAGATAAGCATTGCATCAGTGTTACATAAAATATGATATGGAAATATCAAATATCTTTCATTAGAAAATATAAAACTTAAAAAATATAATACGTAGATGGGAAAAAAATATTTTTTTACAAAATGAGATCAAGAAGAGATTCTGTACAGATTTTTCATTCTGATTTAAAATACTCTATTTTAATATTCATGGTTGATGTGGACCTATCAATTACAAATTTAAGCATTCCGTGTAACAATTATGCATAGTGCCATAATCGATATTTGATGAAAATCTGGAATTAAATTTTCTGATACAATACACAAAGTAAAAGAGGGGAAAATAAAAACGCTAAACTGTTACATATGCATTTTATTTTACCTTAGCATTTAGCTCAGAAATCGTAAATTATTAACAATCAAACATTAATTTGAATGGAAACGGAAATGATTAACCTTTCACAAGCCAAATTCTGATCCACTCCTATAGGAATGTTAGTCATTAATATGATGGAAAAGAAAATTATATATAACTTTCAGAATGTTCCCAATTTTGAACATTGGTCACTTCCGCTGGTTATTGGTCATTTTTATGATTTTCTGTACATTTCCCCGTAAATGATAAGAATGTAGTTTCTATTTCAAAAAAAATCAAGTAAGCTAATTCGAAAAATCTATTTCAAAAAATCCTTTTTATGACTGATCATTTTCCACTGGTCATTGGTCATTTCACTCAGAAATAGTAACCCCTCCCCAACATTACATGATGCTGGACAGAATGCGCGCCAAACCGGTGTCTCCCGCTGATCCCATCAGCCACCAAGACCTTTTTCGTCTGCGTTATGCTTCTTTTGTTATAAAAATGAAAGCAGAAAATATCCAAGGAGGGATCACCGCAAAAAAAGACACTCTTTTGGAGAGGAAATGTCGAAGGTGAATGCTTCGTGAATGTGAGAAGAGAGCAAAGGGATCCGTTATCTAGCGCATTCCTCATCTAAGGCAGGAGCAGATCTGAAGTGTTTGCTTTCATATCTACACTGTAAAAAATAGAGTTTTATCACATTTACTTCGGTTGTATGAGATGTGAAATAAGGTGTAAATATGTTATTTTTTGAATGCCAATACCAAAATAAATGTTACGTTACACTTTGAATGAACTATCACACCTCTTTAAAAAAAATAGGCGTTCTGAATCACTGTAAATCGTTATAATTCACTCTTTGAAAGATTTTATTGAATTCATCAACACAACGGAAGGTGTTTTTTTAATCCAGCGACAGCAAGTCGGTGATTACGTAATCCAGCGCGGGAGGTGGGATTATGGGATATGCAAAATGGCGCCGTGGTTGAAACGTTCTGTTGTGTTCCATGTAAAAATGTTGTGTGAATTTCGATTATATTTCGCAGTAATGATGAATGATTAAAAAATTGCTGACATAGTTCATATTAAGAACTTTTATCGACTTACAACTGTGATTATTTCAATTAGTTTGGACAATTTACGAAATCAGAAATAATCTATTCTATGATGAATTAGAATCTATTCTATGACGGCCGTAACATAAACAGCTGCAACACAGTGTTGTTCCAAAGTTGTGGATTTTTTTCAAATAAGTAAATGACGTTTATTTTCTTTCTGTTTTGTATACAATCACTCTTAATTCTCTGTAAAAGCTTGTATTTGTGTTATATTTGTTGTAAGCATGTTGTAAATGCATGATACTTGCAAAATGTGATTTTGCAGTCTAGTTATTTCGATAATTTAAAAATGAAAATTACTTAATAATAAAAGAAGTCGTAAAATTGTCACTTTCGTATACAGAGCTTTTAAATATTTAGTTTTGATTTTATAGTGTTTTACTGCTTTAAATTCCGCATAACTTGAACTAACACTAAATTAAATAAACATAGTGTTATATCTTATTTTAAACATTCATTTTTTCAATTTATATTTGTATTTTGATGTGTTTTTAGATTATTAGAAGCAATATTAACATCGTGTAAAAATTTCATTATTTTTATTTCGTTTTTTTTTAGATGATGATACTGAAAGAGTTAAAGAAATTGTCATGCTTTTATTTTTCTATTTATTATATTAGTAAAACATAATTAAAATCATCATTAATGCCTATTTGAATTTGAATACATTTAATGGAAAATCTTAGAACTTCAATGAAAGGGGGGGGGGCTGTCGGTATGTTCATCCCAGAGCTGTGTGAAACGTGGGGCGAAGGGGGCGGTCGCCCCGGGCGCGGAAACTGAGGGGGCGCCAAATTTATGTTATTATCGTCTTTTGTTTCTTCGCTTTTTTTTTTAAAAAAATTATATATATAAACATATTGGGATTTTTTGTGTGAAAAAAACATACATTTTCAAAATAGCATGTTACTTCATTCTTGAAATCCAAAAGTGGTCATACAATACTGTTAGATACATTTTTTTCACATATGTTTTCCAGATCACCTTTGCCAAAATATAAGTGCAATGTTCTTTCATGTTATTCAGTTATAATTTTTAAATCTTTTAAAGTTTCAACATAAACGAAAAACATGTATTTGATAGAATTTATTTGTGCTTGTACACTTTTCAATTTATGACACCTGTGACAAACAGAAATGGTCATTGGGGGGAGGGGGGGTGCCAAAATGAAACCTCTCCCCGGGCGCAATTTTCTATTCGCACGCCGCTGAGTTCAGCAATTAATCTTCGGGCAGATCCACCAAATAAAGCTTAATTGAAAGTTAAACATATATAATAAATGAGATTATCAAAATTTAGAGGTGCTGCAGCTACGTTCTGCCCCCTCCCCCCACCAACCCCCCAAACACACTATGGGACCTATATAAAGATGTTTTTAAGCAAGTAAATATAGGAAATTACATTATTTACTAACTGAGTATTATCTTATAAATGCACGTTATAATAAATTACCGCAATTAAAAGGGAGTTTAGCAGCCTCTTTGCATGAAACCAATTATTTTAATTTATGGCTGTGTTAAATTTAAAATGTAATCTTTAAATTATTTTTTATTTTGCTGTTAAAGTCATGTAAATGTTAGGAAATTTCCTTTTTTACCATCTACTTATTTAGTGTACTTTAATCAATGGTAGCAAAATAAAAAATAATTTAAAAATTACATTTCAAATTTAATACAGCCATAATTTAAAATAACTGGACTCACGCAAAGAGTCTGCTAAACTTCCCTTTAATTGAAACAATTTATTATAACGTACATTTTAAACATATTACTTAATTTACACCCAAAATGGTGGCAACTAAGTTGCCACTAAAAATGGTGTTTGTTTATACCATTTGATAGTTGGTGGCTCATTACACCAATTTACAAGTGGAATTTTAAGTTGCCACCCTTTTTGGTGTAAAGTAAGGGAATTTTTTTACAGTGTACTAACTACGCTTGTGCGAATTGCTTCTTATATTCCGTGTGCTTTACGTTTTCAACTGTGGAACGAAGAGCAACAACGTACCGAATGAGCTACGATCAATGCTATACTTTCGTTATAAAGCATTTAAGTTGTGTCAAAATATTATCCCCCCCCTGGTTTCTCAAGATATAAGAAACCTTGCATAAAATACATTGAATCTGAGACTAAGAGGTCTTTATCCTACAACATATATTAAAAAAGGTACTACTTGCCCTCTTAGCATGCATGTTCACAGTGACGTCACAATGACGTCACTGTGAGTCACTTTGGTCACATCACATCTGTGACGAAAATGCCACCACTCAGTGACGTTACAATGTGACTAAGGTGTGACTTTCTAAAAAAAATTTCACAGTTCGTCACAATGTTAATGTCAAAGTAGTCACAAATGACACACTTTTCACAAATTGGTCACATTGTGACGTCGCAAAGTGGTCACAATGTGACGTCACAAAAAAGCTCTAAAACGGCCATAACGACTTCATATTTTAGTCACTCTGACTTCACATCGACGTCACGTGACGTCACATCGACAATCGGTGGTCACAAAGTCACAATGTGACTTCACAACGACGTTGCAGTGACGTCACCATGTCTTACGGGTGGTTAACCCGTAGACATTACAGTAAAAATTTTAGCCTTTTGCTACATCGTCACTGCAACGCTTTTATAGTATTTATTGAATATTTCTGTTTTGACCAATGAGAATGCTCCATAATGCAGCGAAGTAATCGTTTCTTATAAAAGCTATGGAGTGATGATGCACCAAAAGGGTAAAATCTTTTACAGTTCAGAAAACGATCGCTAAACTATAAGTTAAACGCCAATAGTGGATGATCGTGAATGTCACATAAATAAAGTACTAAACTAAAATAAAAAAAAAATTAGATATTTTTGAAAATATTAAAAGCAAAGTTGAAGTAAACAACCAATAATGAATACTTAAGTATTCATTACAAAGATGAGACGCACTTTTCCTAATTTATCTCATGAAACTTGCCTCATAAAGGCGCACTACTAATTCACATAAAAATAAAAAAATAAGGAAGTTTTATTTCAGGTTTAGCCAGATTTAACAACCAAAACTGTTTGATTAATGCATACACATATTTAGTTAAAAGATTCTGATTACCAATAATATCAGCAATATCTTGAATTTTTTCAGAAATAAATTTTTTTCTCTTCATGAATAAGTATGATGTCAGCAATATTAATGAAAATTACAGATTAAAGCAGATGTAGAATTTCTATAAAAATATAAAAGTTAAATTTTGTCTTAGCCTCTGAACTGAAAGTTTCATTGTTTACATTTGTAAATTATGTGTGGATTTTAGAGAGTTGAAGATTTAACCCTTAATTAACCATATTATGGATTCTTGAAAATTTTACATTCCAAAGCATTCTACGCAAATTATTTAAACAAATTTAAAATATTTACATAATCAATTAAAAAATACTTGAAGGATTTTAGAAGAATTTAGAAGAATTAATTAAATTTGAATTTACAGGGATTTTGTGCAATTTTATAACCCCACTGAAATCTTTTATTTTTAATTATTTTCTTAGTATTTTGTAGAATTATAAAATGTACAAATATAATGTTCTTTCAATATAAATACAGACATAATTCGGCATTGAAAAATTCCTATCTTCCTCCCTCAGCGCTAAGAAAGCTGAAAAAATGCAAAGGCAAAAGAAATCATCGTTTTAAAAATATTTTTGTTTTGTGTAACGAATAATGCTTTTGAAAAAAGATAACGTAATGTATCTGTAACTCATTCTAAACAGTATTACAACTAAGGGGCGTATTAAAAGAATTTCATTATAAGTTATTTCAATGATACTTATAAGTACCGTCGGGTAGATAAAGGGTTAAGGGAGTCTACCGTATTTATTGCAATTTAAAAATCACACCAAACTGCTATTCCTTTATAAAATAATAACCAGAATAGGCGATTAAGGAACTGAAAAAAATTACTTAAGCGGTCAGAAATAACATAACAATTAAATTAGGATAATTTCTCTATTATAATCCTGATGAGAAAAGCAAAATCATAAAACACTTTTACCAACCTTTAAGTGTGTTTCAAATGTCATCAGATACTTATTATTTTTTAAATTAACAACTAACATATGAAATACACTTACACATTTTTTTCGATATTATGGGTTAGTCACGGGACCATTCCCTTTACAAAACTAATATTTTCAACTTAAATAATAAAATCAATTTTACCATTAAAGAGCTTTATTGTGAGAAATCAGGTTGAACAAAGGTTTTTTTTAACTTAATACTATCAATCATTATAAAATCTTACAAGATTATAAGTGTAAAAAGAAAAAAAAAGAAAAAAAAACAGAAATATGTAATAATTTTTATATAATATAAAGAATGATAAAAATAAAATGTGTTCCTATGGCTCATGGTACAGTTCCTGATGTGCGGATTTACTGGTTTAATAGGCAAATTTTCGTGTGTCATTGTTCTTTTTTGGGCATTGCAATAAATGGAAAGAATTTATTCTTTCCATTTCTGGAGTATGCTATTTCTAGGTATCAGCTATTAACAAGTTTTAGGAGCGAAATGCAACACTTAGATGTCTTTTTTGGAGTTTATTTTTGTTTATCGCACATAAAAATTTTCTTGCCAGTGTATGAAATAACAGATGCATCGTTTAAAAAATCTTTTGAAAGAATATCTTGACAAATCTCTCTCACACAAAACATTTCTCTTCAGAATGTATAAAAAGATGTTTGCTTAAAACATACTTCCGAGTAAATTTCTTGTTGCATATATCACATTCAAAAGGTTTCTTGCCAATATGAATTAAGAGATGTGTACTTGAAGAAATTCTTCGAGAGAATTTCTTGCAGCGTATCTCTTATACAAAGGGTTTCTCACCAGATTGAATTAACATATATCTGCTTGAATCACACATTTGAGAGAATTTATTGTTTCATATCTCGCATACAAGTTTTTTTTACACCAGTGTGTTTTAAAATATGACTGCTTAAATCTTTCTTTCGAGAGAATTTCTTGTTGCATATATCACACATAGAACGGTTTCTGACCACTATGAGTTAACAGATGGCTGCTTAAATGGCACTTTTGAGAGAATTTCTTGTTACATACCTCACATACAAAAGGTTTCTCACCAGTATGATTTAACAGATGCTTCCTTAAACCATTCATTCGAGGGAATTTCTTGTTACTATATCACAAACAAATGGTTTCTCACCACTATGATTTAACATATGTTTGCTTAAACTGCCCTTTTGAGAGAATTTCTTGTTGCATACCTCACATTCAAAAGGTTTCTCATCACTATGAGTTAACAGATGCCTGGTTAAATCTCCCTTTCGAGAGAATTTCTTGTTGCAGATATCACACACAAACGATTTCTCACCACTATGAGTTAACACATGGCTGCTTAAATAGCTTTTTCGACAGAATTTCTTGTTGCATACCTCACATTCAAAAGGTTTCTCACCAGTATGAGTTAACATATGGCTGCTTAAATTTCTCTTATGAGAGAATTTTCTGTTGCATATCTCACATTCAAAAGGTTTCTCCCCAGTATGAATTAACAGATGCTTCCTTAAATCTCCCTGTTGAGAGAATTTTTTGTTGCAGATATTACACACAAACGGTTTTTCACCAGTATGAGTTAACAGATGGATGCTTAAATGGTCCTTTCGAGGAAATTTCTTGTTGCATATCTCACATTGAAAAGGTTTCTCACCAGTATGACTTAACAAATGTCTGCTTAAATGGCCCTTGTGGGAGAATTTTTTGTTACATACCTCACACAAAGAAGACTGTTTTGGCAGAAATTCTTGCATAGCTCACAAATAAAAGATTTTTCAGGCTGTGACTTAGAAGCTGCTTTTTTCAAAAAGCTCTCATAAGAAATATTTTGCTCCGTTGGTTTTACACGTTGAAGATATTTTGAGTGATGTGATGTGTTATATTAATGGTTTTATGCATCTGCAATAAAATAAAATGAATTAATATCAGTTTTTACAGTTCATAAAAAATAAATAAACATATCACGAAAATTTAAAATCGATGTAAAAAATAAACTGTAGTAAAATTGCTACCATAGTAATAAAATCTGCTGTAGTCTCCCAATTATCTGAAGTTAGCGAAATCAAAAGTCAGATGCTTTTCCTAACAGTATAAAGATTAAATTGTAAATAAAATAAATAGCATCATTTTAAAGATAAATAACTTATTATAAATAAAATACAAAGAAAACTTAAGGAAAAAATTCTATCTAAATATCTTCTATCACTAGTTCTATCTAAATTCTAAAGGAACGAAGGTACATTTTGCAAAGAATAGAGGGACAATAAATTATTTTTATGGGGATGAAATTTTAGAATGCAAATATGTTTAGTAAGAAATTCTCCGAATTTCACAATTTTTTTTGATCGAAATGTTAATGTTTGTTACTAAAACATTCTGTATCATCTATATATTACGTTAACGTATGTGGCACAAAAATCAGGATTATTTGTTAGTTTTTTAATGGCAACATCCAGATGAAACACATCTTATGGGTTACAATGCAGAAGTCCTTTGTTAAGATTTATGCAGTAGTAAATAGGATTTATTTATGTTTTGCTCCTTTGCTGCAATTATGGAGCTTCAAAATATGTATTTTTTCTGTTCTTTTTACTTAAAAAAATAATGAAAAATCATGAATTTTAAACTTTTCTATTTCAAATTAAAGTTATGTATTATAAATGAAATGAGTAAAAGGATTTCATTATTATATTTTAAATAATTAATGAAATACGAAAAAATGCCATGCGTACAATATTTGGCGATTTATTCTCTGCACCGGGCTTGGATAAAAATGCTGAGTACTTCATTTATCGGCACAGATGTACCAGATTGGCGCGTTATTTTCCTGACGCCAATTTGGCCAAAACTTCGTTTTCAAATACTAATTACATACATAATTTTTTAACAAATTTCTATTATTTTTAAAAGGAAATAATAAAAAAAATATCGTTAGTAATTATAGAATAAAACAATTTATACCATTTAAAAAAAGAAAAATAAAATTAAACAAACAACTTATTAATAAATAAATAACAATATCTGGGTTATCATGTGAGGCACATATAATTGCCATTTTGTTGCAATCGCGCCAATGTGGTGCATAAATGACATCTGTATCTATTTCTCTAGCAAAATCTTCGAATTTGGCAGAAAATTGAGCAATCAAAATAAATTATGAGTAAAAGCATCATGATCTAATGGTTAGTATACATTGAAGGGAGACCAAACTGATCGTCAAGGGCGGCTACTTAAATGTAATTTACAATGTAATTAAATAATGTAACCAGTGACATCGACAAGCATATGCCGTGGACTCATCTACCTCAAACGAATATCTGGGTTTCTGAATCTTGCATTCAACAACACTCAAAACTACTAAGACGGGATCAGAAAGAACGCATGGAAAATTCCATTTTAGACAGGTGTTGAATGGTATAATCTTAAACGGCATAGTTCAAAATGATATATTTTGCCAAGGCTATAAACTTTTTTGTTTTAGGCTAGTTTTCAACATACATATGTTCCATTCCGACTGTATCCTTTAAAAGTATTATAACATATTCTCTCTGAAGTGCTCTTGTAAAGAATATAAATATATTAGAATGAATTCTGTGAAGATGACCTAAATTAAAGCTGTAAAAAATTAGAATTACACGAAAACAACACTACATATTTAGAGTGCCTAAAACTTGAAACCTGTCTAAAATGGAATATTTTGGAGTGGTCTTCCCTTCTTCGGTCCCTTTTGGTGAACACGGAATTGTAAATGGAAACATTTGACAGTTCCAAAGAATAAGTATGCAAGTATACCTGCTAAGATGGAAACGGGTTTTGATGGGACCAGCTGTTGCTGACATTTAAGGGGAAAAGATCAGTTTATACAAATGCAGTAATGGCACACTGATCGACTTTCGAGACTTATTTTTGTTTATTTAGTAATTTTATATCAAACAATATTATAACGTATCCTGAGAGCAGTAGCTAGAAGTGAATAACAGGGGGGGCGGGATCAAGAAAATGTAGGGGAGGGTTCATATTTTCTTTCTCTCTCTCTCTCTGACGCACAAAGATAAATGAGTGCCTATTCACACTGTAATTACTAGTGTTTCTCATTAAACTGTTGTAATAACTTCATTTTATGCTAAGAAAAGTATAGGATGATGAAATATTCGAGTGTATGACGAGTGCAGTATTAAACATCGTGTTAACTTCATATGTGCAAACAGAATGAGCGAGTTCTAAAACACTTATTTTAGTTGAAATTTAGTATTTTTGCAGAACTTTGAAACGTCCTCAAAATTAAATTAGATTTTTGAACAGAATATCATTTGGATTTTCGGAGCATAAATTCATTGCGTGACTTTGAAATCTTTTCCAGGGGAGCTGAAAATATTTTAGGGGGGGGGGGAGCTGAGCCGCCCGTAGCTACGGGCCTGCATGTCCTATCTGAAATTAATAAAAGCGACTCTATTCCTGAACTGTTTATTTGTGAACTTTTATTACCGCTTTTAAAGTACCTTAAGAAACCTGAAATATATATTCTGTTTTAAAACATGCTGATGATGTCATTTCAGCTCTAAAACAGTTTTCATCAAGCAAAAAGAAACTGGTGCTTAAATGTTTGTTGTGATCATTTCAAAAGAGCAGAATTCCTTGCAACAGAAAACTTAGATACATTTTTTTAAAATCATACAGATTCCTTGTCACGTTGACAATCCGATGTAGAGAGATAATAAGTCTCATGATAAATCTGAAGAATATTTCCAGTGATCAATGCAGAGCCGTAGCTAGGAGTGAACAACAGAGAGGGGGGGAGGGCTCAAGAGAAAGTAGAGGGGCTTATAATTTTCTTCTCTCTCTCTGACGCAGAAAGATAAATGAGTGCATATCCACATTGTAGGTACTCTGTTTCTTATTAAACTGTTATAATAACTTTATTTTATGCTAAGAAAAGTATAGGATGATAAAAGTTTTGAGTATATAATTGGTGCAAATTTAAACATAATCTTAGCTTCATATGTACAAATAGGAAGAGGAAGTGTTATAACATTTATTTTTGGTACAATTTAGTAATTCTGCAAAACTGTGAAAAGAGCTCAATACTAAATTCGATTTTTGAACAGTATTTCATTTTAATTTTCGGAACAGAAATTCATTGAGTGATCTTGGAATCTTTTCCAGGGGGGGGGGGCTTAATATATTTTAGGGGTTAGCTGAGCCGCCCATAGCTCCCCCTTAGCTACGACGCTGGATCAATGCATCTTTCTCGCTTGAATTCTTTTATTTCGAGTCTCGTTGATATTTAGGGAAAGAGTGAGAGATATTGGAAGGTTTTGATGTTCACCTCGGTTTTTACAGAATACTGGTAATTATTGTCATTCATTTTTTCAGCCGCAGCTATTTTAAAATAAATTAATGGATTTTGAAGGGCTGATTTTTTATGTATTTATTTAGTATAGTAATTTGGCTTTTATTCATTAATGCAGTTAGGTAACTACACTAAAATTCGTAATTTTTGTACGAATTGAAAATGTTACGAAAAACATCGGAAACGGTTTTTATACTGATTAATATCAAATTTAAGGGTTACCCACCTCAAAGCATCAAAATGTCTCACCAGAACATGCTTATGAATCGCCTAGAAATGGTATCCCTCTCCCGAATTTCAAAGTGCCCTTTACAGAGTTCTAAAAATCCCTCAGCAGAAAAATGTCTCAGTCATCTGAAATGACCACAATTGTGACTTGTGAATGCCCAGTTTAACCCTTTTGGGTCCAATTTTTTTTCAATTTTTAGAAAAAATTACTTTTTACATTAATAATATTAACACTGGCTATCCAAATAGATAAATTATTATTCAACGAGTATTTCACTGTCTGAAAGATAACGAATGTTGTTGTTTTGGGTACTATTCAATTAACATTCATATGACAATAGGCTAAGGAAGAATTTTTGGAGATATTTAGAAAATTTTGTATTACAACAAGAGTTAACTTATATTGCAACTTTCTAATACTTTTTGCGCTTTATTATGCATTATTCTTCCAGGAAAGTAACTTTTATTTTAAATTTACAAAGTGAAATATATGTTTTAAATAGAAGAATAACAAACAGCGAAAAGAGAATGTAGCAAATAATAATAATAATTACAAAATGCCTACAATAAATGATGTCATATAATAAATGCATAGACATATACTAACATTACTTAACATTATTTTCTTTATTATTAACCAGGTAATAGTTAAATGTAAATCAGAAATTTCTTTGAAATAAACTAAATTTATAAACCAGCCAAAAATAAGTTAAATGGTTTTAAATAAAAAATCGAGATGTAAAATATTTTAATAGGACTACAGTAACATTTTTAGTAGATCTGGGGTTAAACTTTACTATTTAATCCTAATTTTTATGCAAACAAATGTTTATGTTGTACGAAACTTGACTAAAATACATTTAATTTTTCAGTATCGGCTAAGTTTTTTAGTTCATAGTTTTTCTAAAATCTTTTATAAATCATAACGTAACTTCATTGTATTATTAGATACAATTATGGAGATAAATCTAATTTTATTTTATATATGCTGTTATTACTTTCTTCTATCATCGATAAAAGAAAGTATTGTAATCGAAATTTTTTTAAGACTTCCAGTTTTCGACGGTTGTACTCGTTTTAGGGGTCAGAGATTCCAAAAAACACGTTTTTACAAAATGTCTGTCTGTCCGTGTGTCCGTATGTCCCCATTCAACCATAAAAAAATGTATGAAGTTATGCATAGAATTGAACTAATTTTTTGTGTATGTTTTTGGCTGTGGCAAGCACGTCCGCCTTCAGTTTTGAAATATTCCGCCGAAAGGGGGCGCTGCAATCGCAATGTTTGTGCCATTTTTAATATCGTACCGACCAAAAGTATATGAAGTTATGCATCGAATTGAACTAAATTTTTTGTGTAAGTGTATGTCTATGGCTAGTTGGTCCTCCTGGAATTTGAAAAGAAATCCGCTGGAAGGGGTCGCTGAAATCGCGATTGCTGTACCATTTTCAATATTGTATCGACCAAACGTATATGAAGTTATGCAATGAATTGAATCAAAGTTTTTGTGTAAGTATATGGCTATGGCTAGTTTGTCCTCCCTGAATTTGAAAAAAATCCGCCAGAAGTGGGTGTTGCAATAGTGAATTTTATGCCATTTTCAATATATGAAGTTAGTTCTAGAACTGGACTAAATTTTTTTGTATATGAATATTTTTTGGTAAGGCAAGTAGATCCTCCCTGAATTTGAAAAAAAAAAAAATTTGCTAGCATTCTTCATTCTATAGTCCATCGGCTCGTGCACAGACAGAAATTCGTTATTACTCCGATTAATTGACTAAAGCAGAATATTAAGATGAAAATGAAAGTTGGTATGGTATTGAATTAAAATTATTAAAGCTTTAAAATGCATTTTGCTATTTTTTAAAAATATTAAAATGTACGTATGAGATAGAAGAAAGTTTTGGAATTGGCACATCCAACAAGTTTTTAAATGAAGAAATAAAATAAAGATATACTGAAATTCATAAAGTTACTCAAAATACTTCTATTACCTCATACACACACAGTCAATCTTGTCAAGATGTGATTACAAGGAGATAGAAAAAAATAATAATACCATTTTAGACGCCCATTTAAAGAAGTGTAATTAATATTTCTAAGATACGATCTTTTGCTTGTTTCAATGGTATTTTGTAATTCTTCATTTGTGACAGGAATATGTTATAGAAAGATTCTCCTTTTGCCAGTTTTATTATGTTGTAATATTACATACACTAGTAGATCGAACCCGGGCTTCCCGTGTTACATAGCAAAGATAAAAACCAGTTTTTTTAATTGAAAACTTTATTGAGCTTTCTACATGTAATATGCGTTTTGGAATGCTAAATAACTCCAAAATAGCATTTTAAACCTTAAACCCCTTGAAGAGGGTGGGATAAAATTTAACCCACTTAATTTTAATTTCAAAGTGCCACATTGACGACAGTAATTTTAAATAGCAATTTTATTTTTCTCAAATACGTGAAGAAACGCTTTTAAATATTTTGAAACAAATTCGTTTTTAAATTCTGGTGTCAATCAATCATTTCAGCTTTTTAAGAATTGAAGTGCTTTTTCCCTCAAAGGGTTAAGTGTCTTGCGGATTTTTTCATTCATGTTTCGTTCATAAAATAATACTGTGAAAAGTATTGGTATGAAGATTTGTATTTGATACTTTACATATTTTTGTATTGTATTGTACTTTACATATTTTTGTATTGTATTGTACTTTACATATTTTTTTATCTTATAAGATTCAAAAAATTAACATTAATCTCAATATTATATTAAATCAATCTTTGAATTAAAATATTACATAGTGAAAAAACATGATTATGCTAACGTGGTTAAGTTAAAGGGTTAAATGAAAAATATTAATTATGCTTATTAAGCTATGAAGTTTTTCAAAAGTCGCATTTCTGTATTAGACGCATGCCAGAAATTATAAGCCAAAGATTTCGTTACGGCAGCAATTTTGTTTCTGGTCATTTCAGTGCTTTGAGCACGTAATTTAATTACATGTCTGTTAAATTTGTATTTATTTTATTTTATTATTTATAAAGGAAATTTGAATTTTGCTATAGTATATTAGCCGGAAACAAATCCCGAACTCTTTATATTTTTCTAAGGACAAATAGATTAATTTATTGTAATCGAGTTTCACTCGGTAGAGATATATTTAAAAAGAACTCGCACTGATATTTTTTTAACCGCTGCCAATCGGTAAATTGAAATACAGTTTTCAAACAAATTCAAAGCATTTTCAAGGTATTTTTTTCTTATTAGGCAGTATAAAATTTTAAGTTGTTTGATTACATGTTGAAATTGTAATTTTTAGTAATTTAATCTGCGTTCTAAACCATTATTTTATTTTATTACTCATGCAATTTTAATTTTGTAATGGGAAATTATCAAGAACAATATTTATAGATTTTTGAGTAAATTGTGTATCATTATTTCTTAATGGATATACGTAATAGAAAAAATACGAAAAAAAAATTCTTGAAAAATATAAGCTTGTAATAAATAAGTCAAATGAGATACAGTCTTCAATCAAATGGCATTTGAAAGTAGATTTCTTTTCCTATATGACGAAATAAAAATAAAAATGTGGGACGTTAAGAAGATTAAAAAATTGCAGTAACAAAAATTGCAAAAAGTCAGTTTATCCTGAAATGTTGTCATTTGCAAAATAACATTAGTTTTTTGGTCGACGGGATAACCAAGTAGTACCGAAAAATCTTCTTGCATACTAAATAAAGAAATGACTGCACGTACATTTTCTCGAAAAAGTTTGCTTCAAAGTTAATGCTATGAAAAATTTTAAATTCGTTTTATAAATTAAAATACGCAACACAAATTAAAAGAATAAACATTAAAATATACAAACATTGCACTCTGTCACTTCAACATGCAAAGAAGATGCCGTATTTTCTGTGAAATACGCAAACCTTGATTTTTACAAATCACGACAAACGAAATTTTCAATTACATTTTAAACATTGGATATTAGCGAATTATGAAATCTCATTTCGTCATTTACATCTTTCTTTTTCTATTTCAGATAATTTTTCTATGTTAAAAATGTACTTTTTTCTTTTCTGAAAATATATTTGGAAAATAAAAATGGTTCTAAAAATAAAGTAAAAAATAAATAACATAAAAAATATAATTATTCCAAAAAGAAATAAAAACTAAATAATTTTGGAAAATGAAAGATAACAAAAAAGAACTAAAAAAGTCTCTCTAGCAAGCTTAACTGAAATTTATAAAAAATTACACTAAGCGAATAATGTTATTTTAATATAATTGAATGTCTTAAACAATTGGGCAAAAATTTGGGGAACCAGACATTACTTTAAACCTGGAATTATTGCCAAGACCATCTTTGTTTGTTTGTCTAACTCGGCGAAAAAAAATCAACCCAGAGAGGAAAAAAAAGAATCACATTGAACAGTTACTAAATCCTCTGACATCAGCTGTGCATTTTTTCTCTAAATAAAAATGATCTGCTTAAATTTACACATTCTAAAGTAGTATTTTATTTTATTATAAACAAAAGCTATAGTACTCAAAATTTCCACAGACTTATCATTGAACTTATCATATTTTTGTTATCAAGGTATCATTACCTATATATATATATATATATTTTTTTTTTTTTTTGGCGAAAACACGCGGTTGTATTTGGGCTTAATGTAGCAGATATCTCAGGATTACATTTTTTGCACCACTCCCAGCCACCACACATATGTCCTCTCTATTTCTTCTTTTTACTTTATGGCTGTTTTTCTTTTACTTTACATTATGGCCAACTATATCTATAAGACCCATTTATTTGAGATTTATGTATGAAGCCTCCCGCCAAAGGACTCTGATTCTTTGCCCAAGTTACTCCAACCAATCGTGCCAACTCTGAACCAAAACAATAACCATGTGCTCAGAACAGAAATTAGCTCAAAAAATGCTAATTTGGGCAGGGTTTGTGCCACGTGATCCAATGAAATGGCTCAGAGTTTGAAGCTGAATCCAGCTTCACTTTTTCGGCGGTTTTTAGCGAAATGCACAGGCCGTTATATCTAGTTGGTAATGCTTTGCACAGAAATGGAGTACTCAAGTTGCCACTTCCAGAAAAATTAAATTAAAAACTACAAAAAAATTAATATCTCAAAAACAAATTAAGATACGGTTTTCAAACAAATTGCATTTAAAAGTACATATTTTTCCCAACACAACGGTGTAAAGATTGAAAATGTACGATGTCTAGGTGTTAAAAAATTTGCAGTAATGAAAATTGCAAAAGTGAAATTTCATCAGAAAGTGTTGCCATTCGAAAAATGACATATGCGTTACGAACAGATACGTTTGGCTATATAATTAGAATTTTATATATAATTATTTTTTTATAATATAGATATTTAAACAATTGTAACGTAATAATATCTTTTAATTTCACATGTATAATAAATATATAAAATAATAAAAATATTTAAGGATACAGTATATTTGGTACTACTTGGTTATCCCATCGACCATTTTCGCCAAATTATAAAAATCACCAAACTAATAGCCAAATTATCCATGTTGATGTAATTTTTATTTTTAATAATGAAAGAAAAAATAAATTAGTAAAACATGAATAAAAATACAAATAAAGGCTGGAATTGTAAACCTTTGGATGACATTTTAAACATGTGTATCGCATATAATATCACTGAATGCGACATTCACAATTATCTATTATGGGCATTTAATCTTATAATTTGGCGATAGTTTTTTGGTCGACGGAATAACCAAGTAGTACAGTATATTTATTTACATGTGTGTATATAATATGCATTTATATACCAGCAAATGGGGAATAAGTATATACGAGAATTGTAAATAGAAAACCAGTCAGATGAAGTCTTTTGATATTATCTGTACTTAAAATGTAAAAACAAAACCGATAAAAGATTATTCCAGTAGGTACTATTCTGTTATCCCATCGACCAAAATACTATCGCCAAATTATAAGATTAAATGCCAATAATGGATGATCGTGAATGTCAATTCAATGACATTAAATACGATACACGTGTTTAAAACATCATTAAGTGATTTTTATTTCGACTTTTATTTGTATTTTTATTAATATTCTACTAATTATTATTTTTTTATTATTATTTAAAATAAAAATTACGTCAATATGTATAATTTGGCTATTAGTTTGGCGATTTGTATAATTTGGCAAAATCGGTCGACAGGATAACAGAGTAGTACCTTCCAGTATCTGTCTATCAGAGACATTTTAATTATAAACTATGGAATAAGGAAAGTCTAAACAAGGCTGAAGTAATAAAGGCTATTGACCTACTTATTTAGGCAACAGGATCAGGTAGGAGAAAGTGGGCCGTAAAACTAAACTTTTTTTTGAAGAAGTCTTAAAAAGCAGACTACTACATTTATTTAATGAAACATTTGGTGCATTTCATAAACACTGGATTCCTATAGATCAAGCATGAAATTTGGAATTTTAAGCATTCAAAATTTAGTGCTTCTGATGTTAAATTACATTTGGTACTACTTGGTTATCCAGTCGAACAAAAAACTATCACCAAACTATAACATTACATGCCAATAAAGTATGATGATGAATGTCATGTTCAATAACATTAAATAGGATACTTGTGCTTAAAACATCATAAGGTGATTTTTATTTCAAACTTTCTTCATATTTTTATTAATATTCGACTAATTATTTGCTTTTTTGTCATTTAAAATAAAAATTATGTCTACATGTATAATTTGGTTATTTGTTTGGTGATTTGTATAATTTGGTGAAATTGGTCCATGGGATAACCAAATAGTACCTTGCATTTTCATATTTTAATTAATATCTTCTGAAATTATTAACCTAATGTGCTAATTTTTTTATGTAGAGCTAATACTAAAATACCAAAACATACATATGTTGAATTTCCATTTTTTTTTTAAATTTTAAGATATAAATTATGAAATTATTTGAAAAAAAATATATCAATTGCAACTTACTGTTTTTTAATGGATTTAGATTTATTAAGACCTGTTTTAAGGAAATCCAAAATAAAAATATTTTCTTCCAAATATTTTTCAAGTTATGCTTAAAAAATACAAAATGATGGTTTAAGGTGTCATCCATGATGGAAATGACTGGATATGTTGAAACTTCGGTACTACCTAGTTACCTCGTGGATCAATTTCACCAAATTATACAAATAGCCTAATTCTATTTATTGACATAACTTTTATTTTAAATAACAAGAAAAATAAAATAATAATAATAATTAGTAGAATATTAATAAAAATACAATCAAAGTTCGATAATCTGCAGAAGTTGGGGCCAACGGTTGTGTGGATTATCGAGTATTGTGGATTATAGAATATTATGGTTTATACGTTGTTTTATCATTCCTAGATAGCATTTTAATTCTATAATCAGTAAAATGTAAATTTGAAATCTAAAATGAATAATTTAATAGGGTATCTCAAAAAATTCCTTTTAAAAGCTATTTTATTAGAAAAATTGATATGTGTGCAGTTAAGAATAATTACATATGTTCCATAATGCAGTTTTTTTTTAATTGTTAATAAAATAAAAGAGTTATATATTTAAAAAATTTACTAATCGTTAATTACTAATTGTAAATTTATTAATTGTTTTATTACTTTTTTTTCAAGTTTTTTATTATTTATTTTAAAAAATGATTTTTGGATCCCAAATTTGTTAATTTTCTTAACTGTTTATTTCACTGTTTCCATTCATAAAGTAATGAGAATTATAGAAAACTGCAGATTATGGGTGTGAAGATTATCGATCCTTCACTGTAAAAATTAGTAATAACGTTTTAAACATGTGTATCATATTTAATGTCATTGAATGAGACATTCATAATCATCCATTATTGGCACTTAATGTTATAGTTTGGAATATATTTCTATGGAAAAAAATAATAAAGTTAGGGTTCGTTTTAATATGTATATCCCCCTAAGCAAATTTTATAAACACCATTTAAAAGTAGACTTTATTTCAAATTGTTTGGCATCAATAACTTTCTTCTACGATAATTTTTTTGAGAAGTTAGTAAAGGGTGTTTACTTTTTTCCACGATTGTACAAATCCATAAATAATATTTTTCACATGTTAATTAAATTAAAGAAAAAATGTCCAACTTTTTGAATAGTATTTAACTTCCAATCATGAACCTTGATTTATTTCTTTAAAATTGAAATTTTTATGCTGTCTGTTTTTACAATCACTCTGAAATTCGGATGTTCTGCCTTTTTTTTCTTGTTCAATTTCTTGTGTTTTTTTATATTTCTTATTATCCCTTATAGCACTTAAAAGTAAAAAAAATCATTCTTGTTTTTCTAAACTAAATTTTGAAAATAAAACATAATGAAAATTGTTTTTCAGAGTTAAAATTACATTTCCTAGTGTTATAAATACATACATTTTTTTATCATTTAATTATAAAATATAAAGTATTAGATATATACAAAAGTTAATATAGAAATGGAAAATTTGCCTATCATACAATATTTTGGTTAAGCCTAGCCATACTCCGGAAAACAAATCATAATAAATAGAACTCTAAAATTTATTCATTCCTTTTGATCAATCCTTTAGATATTCCAGAACAAGTCTAAACTAAAATTAGCAGTTTTCATCAGTTAATAATCAATAACAGTAAACTGTTATTGATTATTAACTGAATACTTTTATCACATAATACAAAAACTTTAGAAGAAGAGTAAGCAAAATAAATATATCTTACCATTAATTTATTTTAGTAAAGAATTCATTAAATTCTAAAAACGTTTTTTCATTATATCTCTGTAGGTCATTATACAGGGTGATTCAGCTCGTCGGTGACAAACTTTAAGGATCGATAGAGCACACCTAGACGAACATTTTTGAATAGGGAATGTAGGGTCCCTGACGCGATGGTAAGGCGCTAGGCGCTTTCGAAAATTTGGGTGCCGAAATTCGAAACGTCATAAAAACTAGGGAAATGGTTAGATTTTCTTGCTTGTTGCGTCGAAATGATTCTGTTTGTTTAGACTTTCTTCAGTACCAATTTGATAAGCGTATCTCTTAAAACATGGATAGGGGGCGCTGCAGACTTTGGAGAGCTAGACAACAACTTTAAGCCCGTTATTTTGATAATTTAACACATGCTCGCCAAAGTTTATACTCTAACTTAAAGTTTGAACCCAAAAGTAGAGCCCTGCAAAAAGCGTAAGAGCCGGAATAAAATGTCAAAGTACAGGGTGGTCGAAACTCGAAGGCTCCTAAGAGATAAACAAACAGATTTCTTGACTTATGGCATGCATTTTCATGATTCTGTTTGCTGGGGCTCTCTGAAACTCAGTTGAACGGTACAAAAAGAAACATCGATAGGGGGCGCTTTGGGCAAAAAACATAATTCGTTGACATTTCGGACGCTAACTGGAAACGGGGCGCTACGATCAGTTAGAAACAAAACAAGAGAGTAATTTACTTATCATAAGAAGCTATTAAAACTGCAGTTTGTTTGTTTTTTTTAACAAACATAGCTGGTTTCAATCATGCACAATGCGCGCAATAAAATTTACATAAGGTGCTTTTTGCTGATTTATGCAAAAAATATCGTACCATATCGATATGCAAAAGATACGTAATGCGTAGACGACAACGCGAGATGACGTAGTTGTATGCGCAGACACGTCTTTTGAACGTGTGGTACCTACTTAAGCTTCGGGTTACTTGTCTGCAGATCGGTAGTAGGATGGAACGGTACACAAACTCTGAATTGGCTGACATGCATTTGGCGTATGGCGCTGCTGGTTGTAATGGACGAGCCGCTCAGCGGTTGTACGCCGAGCGTTACCCCAACAGGCAAATCCCCTGCCATGCCTTCTTCGCTCGAGTACACCAGAGGTTGTCCACAACGGGATTTTTCGACGGAGGCAGGCCTGAACGGGAGCGATCAGTGAGCACCCCCGACAACGAAGAGGCTGTGCTTAACCTGGTTGAGGACAACCCAGGTCTTAGCACGAGAGATATCGCCAGACATGTTGGCATTTCGCAAGCAACTGCGTGGCGCATCTTACGTTCCCGGAATCTGCACCCCTACCACATCCAGCGGGTGCAGTTGCACAGAGAGCAGGATTTTGGCCCTCGAGTGGAATTTTCAAGATGGTACTTGGCGGTGAGATCCAGGGATCCCCGTTTTGTAAACAGCATTTTGTTTACGGACGAGTCCACCTTCAGCCGGGAGGGAATGTGGAACGCCCACAACAGTCATGTGTGGTGTGATGAAAATCCACATGAAACCAGAAGCCGAGCAGCCCAGGAGCGTTTCTCAGTAAATGTGTGGGCCGGCATTCTGGGGGATTGCCTCATTGGCCCTTATTTGTTACCTGAACGGCTGACAGGTGGAAATTACCTGATTTTCCTGGATCAAGTGCTGCCGCAGCTTCTGGAGGAGGCGCACGTACCCGAAGGTTCGCGTCGCCAGATGTGGTTCCAGCACGATGGAGTTCCGGCCCATTACACGAACGACGTGCGTCTCCATCTAAACGCAAGGTATGGCCAGCGGTGGATCGGGCGTGGGGGTCCAGTTCACTGGCCTGCCCGATCACCAGACCTCACCTGCTTGGATTTCTTCCTTTGGGGTTACCTGAAGGCCGAGGTATACCATACACCTGTCAGCAGTGCTGAAGAACTTGTGGCGCGCATTGTGACAGCTGCAGGGCAGATCAGAGATACTCCTGGCATTGTTGGAAACACACACTCCTCAATGCGACGGAGGTGCGAAGCCTGCATCATGGCCCAAGGTCGAAATTTCGAGCATCTTCTGTAGTGTTATTTTTTGTAAATAAATTTCCAGTATCATTGATGTTTTTGGTCTAAATTTATTCAGAAGCGTTGAGCAGAGGTAGAAAATGTGTTTTCATTATTACTAACTGATCGTAGCGCCCCGTTTCCAGTTAGCGTCCGAAATGTCAACGAATTATGTTTTTTGCCCAAAGCGCCCCCTATCGATGTTTCTTTTTGTACCGTTCAACTGAGTTTCAGAGAGCCCCAGCAAACAGAATCATGAAAATGCATGCCATAAGTCAAGAAATCTGTTTGTTTATCTCTTAGGAGCCTTCGAGTTTCGACCACCCTGTACTTTGACATTTTATTCCGGCTCTTACGCTTTTTGCAGGGCTCTACTTTTGGGTTCAAACTTTAAGTTAGAGTATAAACTTTGGCGAGCATGTGTTAAATTATCAAAATAACGGGCTTAAAGTTGTTGTCTAGCTCTCCAAAGTCTGCAGCGCCCCCTATCCATGTTTTAAGAGATACGCTTATCAAATTGGTACTGAAGAAAGTCTAAACAAACAGAATCATTTCGACGCAACAAGCAAGAAAATCTAACCATTTCCCTAGTTTTTATGACGTTTCGAATTTCGGCACCCAAATTTTCGAAAGCGCCTAGCGCCTTACCATCGCGTCAGGGACCCTACATTCCCTATTCAAAAATGTTCGTCTAGGTGTGCTCTATCGATCCTTAAAGTTTGTCACCGACGAGCTGAATCACCCTGTATTTCAAAAATTTACCGTCTACTTGTAAAGAACTTTCATATCCTCCAAGCTCACATAGAAGAAACAGATGCCAACGCCATGAATGAATCACGGTGGCCGATTTTGAATGAATCATATCAATAAATCAGCGACAATAGAAATTTCAACTTCTGACTTTTTACTTTCTCACATGTAACCAATATTAACACTTGTTTCAAGAATTAAGGAAGATATCCTCTTCAATTAAAAAACAAAACAAAACGGTTATTTATGAAAGATGATTGATTCGTTACTCAAAATTTTGGAATTCTTTATTTGAATTCACCCTCTATTGAAATCCAGAGAAAAATTTGACACATATTATCCTACAGTCAGGGCCGTAGCTAAGGGGGCGCTATGGGCGGCTCAGCCCGCCAAAAATATTTTGAGCCCCCCCCCCCCCCCCTGGAAAAAATTCCAAGGTCACTAAATGTTCCGAAAATTCAAATGAAATTCTGTTCAAAAATCTAATTTAATTTTGAGACCCTTTCACAGTTTTGCAAAGTTACTAAATTGTATCTAAAATACGTGTTTCAACACTCCCTCATCCTATTGGTACATATGAAGCTAACAGGATGTTTAATTTTGCACCAGTTATACATTCAAAATTTTCATCATCCTATACTTTTCTTAGCATAAAAGGAAGTTATTACAACAGTTTAAGGAGAAACATAGTACCTACAATGTGAATATGCACTAATTTATCTTTCTGCATTAGAGAGAAAACAAAAAAATATGAGCCCCCCCTTTACATTCCCTTGCCCCCCCCCCCTATATTCCCCTGAGCCCCCCCCCCCTCTATCATACACTTCTGGCTACGGCCCTGCCTACAGTACAGCAGTATCTTCATTAGAATCTAGAAGAGAAATAATTTTGAATAAAGATAAAAGTTTCCTGATGAACAATTTTAATGATTGATTAACTGAGTTATCGATCATTCATTATCTGAAATTAACTCGATTATTGAGTAACTTTCTTGAATCAAGTACTTTAGATTTTATATGTTGTTTTGACGCCATCTTTCAAACATAAATGAACAAATTTTCTGTTGAAAGTATAGACTTTTAGATGTATTTTTAAAATAAGATAATTCAAGATGTTTTGATTTAATTCGCGATTATTTTTACGTGCTTCACCTAAACAATTAAAAATATTTTCCAATACATATTAAAGAACTTTACTTAGGAATTACATTTTTCAGGAAATTTTAACTTATAAATTTTTCAGTTTTTTAAGAATTCAGTTTATATCCATTGAATTTTAATTTTTCTTGCATTGCATATAAGAATAAATTATTTCTTATCAAACATAATTGTTAGAATATGATGGAAAGTGTTGTTTTCAATATTTTGATTTATTTTGACTTATTGGTTTTGACTCATTTTTTGCTTTAGTAGAACAACTTTTATTTCCTTTGTTTAATTATTATGTGATAACTTTTGTTACTTTAACAAAACTTTAACATTTTATAGGGATGGCCAGACATAAATTTATTGAAAGTAAGTTTTAGTTAGTCCTTTAACAGTCCTTTTTGTTTGTTTGTAGGATTTAATTTATTCATTTTATTTTTGTTGTAAGAACAATTGTTTGTAAATTAATTTTTTATTTAATAAAAATAATATTAAAAGCTTCAGAATATTGATGAAAAAACATGCTCGTTCTTTCCAGAAGACCATTTTTTTTTAAAATTATAGTTTAAATTATGCTGTATCTGATAGCAATTCTCTGAACATCAAACCATTAAAGACCCTAAGTATAATGTAGTTCAACTAGAACATTTGTAGATGATTAAATTAAACTTGCATGTCTATTAAAGCATATAATTATATTCAAACTTTGGTAAAAAATATACTTGATTATTCCATTGACCAATTTCACCAAATTATACATATTGACATAATTTTTACTTTAAATAACAAAAAATCAAATAATTACTAGAGTATTAATAAAAATACAAATAAAAACTCGAAATAAAAATCATTTAATAATATTTCAAACAAGCATATCATACTTAATGTCATTGAATATTATATTCATGATCATCTATTATTGGCATTTAATCTTATAGTTTGGCGATCACTTTTTGATCAACAGGATAGCTAAGTAGTCTTTTTTTAAAAGAGAGAGAGATATTAGCCACGCTGTTACTAACATAAATGAATTTATTTTGGGCAAAGATCTTTCTTGTCTTATATTAAGGAAATGATTGCATATAAAGAGATGAAAATTTGTAGTTTTATAGAGAAATATTTGAATTTTAAACTGAAACAGAAAGGTGTTTAAAGGAATTATTTTAAACACTATGTTGAAGGTATAAAATAATTCATTTTAAATAATTTTATAGAATCAGAAACTATTCATAGGCATTTAAATATGACTGTATTTTTAGAAGTTTTTTTTCTAAATTTTTATTCATATCATTTCATTATAGATTATTTCACTTTCGCAAAAATGCATTTTTTTTAAAATTTATTATTATCAAATTTAAAAACAGCAACTCTTATCCGCAACCCTAAAATCCACACTTCTTCACAAATATAAACTATGAAACTTTGAGTTTAGATATAAGGACAAAATTACAGAACTTTTTTAATTTAAAACATTCCATACATATTTTAATATGTAAGTCTCGATAATATTATTGAACTCATGCTTTTTCAATAATTTTATCATTTTAAAAAATATCTTTTTTTTATCATTCTAGTTTATTATTAGTTTACTTAATTATTTTAGTACACTAGACTCTCTCAAATCTACACAGCTTGGGACCAGAGGTTGTGCAGATTTTAGAATTTTGCAGATTTCTGGTGTTTGCTTAGTTTACATTTTTTACTCAGCAATTTGAATGCAATAAGGCAATCAAAATTATAATTAATGAAATGTAGCAAAATATTAAAAGAATTAAGTAAAATAATAAACTAAAAGGATAAAATGTAAGATAACTTAAAACTGATTCATTAATAGTAAAGATCAAGTTAATATATATTTAAATTTATATTTGAATTTGCATAAAAAGATGCAATATATTTTCCTTGAATTATTTTATGACACTTTTCTTATGAAAAGTACTCTCTATTAATTTACATTAAAATCATTGTAATAATAAACAAAAAAGCTTCATTAATGGACTACATAAATATATTTTGTCAAAAGATTGTGATTACCACTGTTATCAGAAATAACTTGATTAAAAAAGTTATAGATGCTCTTAATCTACTACTTTGCTCCTGTATCTGAAATGAAAGTTTCTTTGTTTAGATCTATAAAGAAGGGCAGATTTTAAGGCTGCATGTTTGAGGGAGTCTACAATATTTTATAACATATCAAGTATTCATTATAATTTTGATTGTACAGTACAGAACCATTTATCTGCAATGGTGTGGGTCAGATATATTCAAGACAACTGGTTTTCTGATAAACTGGTTGGGCATGAAATCAGCATCCATTTGATAAGTTTTATGGAATGTAGGTGGTTGTGGTATTACTTTTAATTTTAAACTGATTATTAAATTACTTGAACTAAGATTCAGATGCAAGTAAGATCAAATGTTAGAGTTTAAACGAAGGTAATTTATGGGAATTCCTTAAGAACAAATATTATTCTGTTTTCTCAACATAAAAATGAAAGCATCTATAATATAACTATATATGCTTCTTTTTCAAATACTAGATACTGTTCTCAAACTATGCAATTGTTTCAATCACTGTATACGTCAAACTGGCAATTTATGACACTTTTTCTACAAAGATTCTAACATCGGTCCATTAGAAATATCACTAACTGGTTCCATACTGTATTACATATTCAAAATGCTGTTTAATAAATGAAAACAAAGCAATGACTAGAAATTCACAAACTTTAAAAATCTACATAACTTCTGGCCCTAAGCTATGCAGATTTGAGAGTGTCTAATGTAATTTTTTTCTATTAAAAAATTTATGTACACATACTAAATATTAAAATGAAACAAAAAATTGGTGAAAATTTTGTCACATTTAAAACAACACATGTTTCAACAGCAGTTAGTATGACCTTAAGGCCTCACACTAGACACAAAAACAGACCCAGAAGGTAATGTAAAGTCTACGGGAGTATTCTTTTCAAATATCTTGCTCAAATTTAAATATCTTTACATGATAGTTTTTTTTTTACAAAGGATAGTTCAGAACGTTCCACAACTGGCCTAGTTTTCATTTTTTAAATTTTGGTTTCAAATTAAAAAAAAAAAAAAAAAAAAAAAAAAATTACTTGAAATTTCAAAATTAGTTTAAATTGGTTCTGAAATTGAAACTATCATGATATAAAATATATATAAGCAAAATTGAAAAAGTAAAAACTAGGCCAGTTGTAGGTCGTCCTCAGCTATTCTATGAAAAAAAAAATCAGATGACAATATTAAAATATGAGCGAGATATTTGAAAAGAACGTCCCCATAGACATTACATTATCATCCGGGTCTTTTTCTGTGCCTAATGTGGGGCCTTAAGAACCGAAAAAGCCCCACAATATAAGGGAACTAAATGAACTCATGATAAGAGAAGATTGGCACTGCTCATTTAATTATACGTCAATATTCCACAATATGGTACTACTTGGTTATCCTGTCGACCAAAAAACTATCGCCAAACTCTAAGATAAAATGCCAGTAATGGGTTACTGTATATGTCACATCCACTTGTTATAAAATACGATACACATGTTTATTATGCTAGAAAGTGATTTTAAATTTAACTTTTATTTGTATTTTTTATTGATGTTTTACTAATTGATTTGTTATTGCATTTTTTAAAATAAAAATTATGTCAATTTGTATAACTTGGCGAAATTGATCGACAGGACAACCAAATAGTACCCACAATATTTTAAAAAGAAAGCAAATCGTCACACTCGTACGATAAACTTACCAATGAGTTTGTTTGTGTTAAAATAAGAGCATAAACAAACAGATATTTTTAAGATATTGCATTTATAAATACTATGTAGTACAGGCAAATATCTTTTATCTGCACAAGTGAGTGCTAGAGGTTAAGCAGATTATAGAATATTTCAGATTACAGATTATTATGTAAATTATAAGTAATTTTATTTTTTCCTGGGGAACCTTTTAATACCATATTCAATATAGTATAGTAGAATCCCTAAAATAACACAAATTTCTAAAATCTGCACAAGATTTACAGACATAAACAATGAAATTTTCACTTCAGAATTAAGGACAGAATTTGACTATTTTATTACTTTCAATTGCATCAATAATTATATTCAAATTACTGTTTAAAAAATTTAAACAAAGCAATGACGAAAAATCTGCAAAATTCTAAAATTTGCCCAATCTCTGGTCCAAAGCTGTGCAGATTTGAGGAAGTCTATTGTATAATATAAATATGATATCCAATAACTTGGCTAATATATTATCCTATAACAGCTCATTTTTTACAGAAATTATATATTTATATATGAAATTAATTATATACAGCAGACTCTCTTAAATCTGTAATCCTTCGGACCAGAGTTTGTGCATATTTTATAAATTTGTGGATTACTGGTTATTAATTTATTTGCATTTTTAAAGAGTAATTTGAATGAAATTAATAATGTAATCAAAATTATAATGAAAAAATATTAAAATAATTAAGTAAATAAATTAAAATAATAAAAATTTAAATAATTTTTCAAATATTAAAAGCAAAAGTTAAGTAAATAACCAATAATGTATAATTAAATATTCATTATAATAATTGAATACATTTTTTCTAAATTATTTAAAGAAACTTTCCTCATAAAGGTACACTACTAATTCACATCAAACTCTTTAAATGAGAAAGTTTTATTTCAGGTTTACTCAGACTAAATAACAAAAAAATGATTAATTAATACTTCTATATATTTGGTAAAAAGATTGCAAGTGATATCAGCAAATTCTTGGAACTTTTTCAGAAATAAATTTATTCTTTATTCATGAAAAAGCATGAATTCAGTATAATATTAAAAAAAGTTACATATTAAAAAATATATGAAATTTATATAAAAATAAATAAATCAAATTTTGCTTGTACATCTGAACCTGGAAGTTTCATCATTTACATTTATAAGTTATCTGCAGATTTTAGAAAATTGCAGATTTTAGGGTTGCGTATATGAGGAAGTCTACTGTATAATGAAAATTAAGTTTTTTTCTGCAATCGACTGATGAATTCCTAACCATTTGACAAATATTGCTGTATTTTTTAGCGATAGATTGGCAAAATTCCCAATATTTACTTTCTGATAAGGAACATGGAGAACATGGTGCATGGATCATCAATCCTTGATTGTACAGTCAAAGTTCTATAATCTGCACAAGTTCGGGCCAAAGGTTGTGTGAATTATGGAATATTGTGAATTATAGAGAATTTTAGACTATAGGTCATTTTATTATTCCTAGAACAGCATTTTAATTCTATAATCAGTTTAAAATGGAAAGATAATAATTAATTTAACATGCTATTGCAAAAAATGCTTTTTAAAATTATTTTATTAAAAAAATTATATGTGCATTCAAATTAATTAAAGAAAGTAATTACTTAAGTTCTGTAATACTCTTTGTTTTTTGCAGTTAATAAAATAAAAGAGTTGTGTTAATAAAAAATAGATATTTTATTCTGATTTTTTTTTTTTTTTTTTTTTAAGTATAATTTTTGTATCACTAATTTATAACTTTCTTAAATGTTTACCTTTGTAAAGTAACCCGAATTATAGAAAACTGTGGATTATGGGTGCACAGATTATCGATCCTACTATATTTTCATATTTAAGAGAATTTTCTTATTGTGTTTCCAAATAATGCATTTTAACTGAAATATACTTTGTTGTAAACACTCAAAAAAAAAAACTTTGAAATAAATTAGTTATAATGTTTAAAATGTGTTTGTTACTAAAAATAATGTCACAGGATGGGATGAGACAGATATGTTTATAAGTTGAAGCATGAAAAAAGAAAATTTAGCACTACTTGGTTATCCAGTCTACCGATTTCGCCAAATTATACATGTTGACATAAATTTTTAATTTAAATAACGAAAAAACAAACAATTAAGAGAATATTAATAAAAATACAAATAAAAAACAATTAATGATGTTTTAAGGATGTCTATCATTTTTAAAGTCATTGAATATGACATTCAAGATAATCCATTAATGGCATTTAATCTTATAGTTGGCGATGTTTTTTTGGTCCACGGGATAACCAAGTAGTACCGAAAATCCTTTGGGCAACAAAGAAAAAGGCACAAATAGATCAAGTTTGGGTTCAGAGGGTAGAAACAAAATGGCCAATTTTATAAAAACACAGTTGAAATAGTCCATCTGTAACTGATATTTACGCTTGGCACAATTAGTGCGAGTGTAAGTATGTACATAAGTTACAATTTTCCAAATATATTCAAGTAGCTTATACATTTTTTGGACAAAAATCTGACATAATGAATACAATGAAAGAAGTGTGACACAGAAACAAGACACATTTTAATATCTATTTTATGTGTTTGTTCCAATTGAAGAAAAAAAGGGAGAGAGGGCTACCAACATATTAAATAATTGTTAGTGAATAATAAATACTCCTTCAACTGCTTTTAGTGTGGCACTATATAAGATGAAATATGACATTACAAATAAAATAAAATATTATAAGTAGTGTCATTGTTGGTAGACTGTGTAATTTCTAGCATGTGAATACACAAGTAGATATCTTTTTACTAAATGTACGAAAAAAACAATCAATTGTTTAAAAATTCAAAGTAACCACAACATCTATTGGCAACCAATATCAAACTATAAAGATATTGGAATGCTGAATTCTTGAGTTGTTGAATTCCTTTATTATTTTGCATGAACTTTGATGAAATTTATATAGGATATCAGCATGCAATATTTAAAAAGCATTTACTATCAAATGAACAGAATATAACCAGAATCTATAAGCAATATATTGTTTTAAATTTAAAGAAAATTTGTTGTTTTCAAATTTAAATTGGAATAATATTTTCCGAACTAATTACAAATAAATAAAATTATCAGCTATAATTAAAGCATTTTGATAATGCTTGAAATTACTAATTATCCACAAAAAGAATTTGAAATCTGAGTTTTTAGAAATTTTAGCAGAAGCATAATAATAATTAAAAAAAAAAAAAAAAAAATATTTTAGCATAATCTTATTTTAGTAAAGATAGGCAGTAACTGATTTTTTAAATGTTACCTGATAAAACAAAAAAGGCAAAAAATAAGACGCCAAATGCAGGAATAAATCGCGGAATTTTTACGTCATGATTTATTGAAAAGGATTCATTCCTTAAATGGAGAAATTTTCACTTAGTTAACTAATTAATGAATAAGCTGCTATTTATTAATAAAAATGTTGTAATAACAGTATAAATATTACTTTTTTTTTTATCCCTGATAATAATGTTAATTATAAGACCAGATATTATCCGAAACAAGCGTTAACAATAAATTTTCCTGTTAGTTTTTCAAAATCAAATTGTTTCAAAATTTAAACCCGATAACCTGTTTAAGTACTATATTCACTGATTTTGATAATGCTATCTATTCCTGTTATATAAATAAATGTTTTTGAACATTTCTGGGTTCACTATGCCTGATTGAAATCTTTCGAATCATTCATTTCTTCTGATTCATTCATTGTTTTAGCCATGAACATGTTAGCGTCACTTTACTTTTGTTAGGATAGGAAATCAGTGGGGGATCTAAGAAATAAGCGTGTTCTGATATTAAGAATAGCTAATTTTTTAAACCAGTTTTCTGACCCATCCTCTTAATTAAAATAAATTAATGGTAAGCAAATTTTATTTATTCATTTATTTTGTTGTTATTCTTCTGAAAAATTCTGCAACTTGTGAGTTGAAAGTATGATGACACAAAATTTTAATTGTACCGACTTTAATTTTTGATTACATTTACAATCGTTTAAAATATTCGGCACACAGATAAACTGAATATTTGACAAGCTATTGTAAAATATTATCCTGTAATTATCTGTAACTATCATACCCAGTACTTTTAGGTGTTAAATTTTTTTTAAAAAATTGCATAATATTTGAAACAGATGCTTTCCTTTTGATAAGGATTTTTTTTTTTCTTAAGTAAACTTTGCACTATTAAAATTATCATTTGAGTTATTATTTAAAAAAAACATATTTAATTTATAAAATTTTAAATTCCTTGGTTGTGAATGTAATTTTCTTATATTCTATAACAAATATTTTAAAATGAAAGGATTTTTTTGAAAGAGAAGTTTTACTGACATATTGGTACTACATTTTACTTCTCAGAAAAATATTAATGTACAGAAAGGTACTAAAGTTTAGCAAATGCTAAACTATCAATAGTATAGAAGATAAATCTACAAGTTAAAATTGTTGAGAATGTAATCACACATTAACTGTATTTAATACCTTATAGTAAATTATATTATTATAAGTGGCAACAGTGTTATTGTTCTTAGTTTGATTTTGTGGAAGTTTCTATGTTATGTTATCGTATGTGTGTTCCGTATATGGTATGTTATGTTCCGTATGTATGTCTAGTCTTTAGAAATAAAGGCTTGTGATGTTTTTCATCGAGCTCTGATTAACTATTATATCTCAAGGAAAAAAAAAAAAAATTAAATTAAAGACTTTGCTGAAATTTATGACAGACGAGGGATTTTCTTTAATTAGGGGGAAATACTTGTCCTAAACAATGTTTTTTCAATCACATAGATTTTGAATAGGGCTGCATCAAATTTTTGATACCTATTCGGTATTTGGTTATACTACTGAATATCAAATTACAGTCAAGGAATGATAATCCATGCATCCATAATCAGCAATTTTCTATTATCTGCATTACTTTACAAATGTAAACAGTGAAATAAACACTTAAGAAAATTTACAAATTTGTGGTGCAAATATAAGTTTTTAAAGCAAATAATAAAAACTTTGAAAATAAAAATTATAGTAAAACAGATATATTTTCAATATAACTCTTATATTTGATAGAAAGTAAAAAACAGACTGTATTACAGAACATATGTACATGTAATTATTTTTATTTAAATGCACATATGTACTACCTGGCCATAGATGATTGTCCACTTGCGATTTTAGACATTTTGTTAAATATCAAGAAAAATTCATGCGGAATTATCCTGAAACTCTCAGTGTACAAACATAATAGTACAGGTCATATATTTCCAGGAAGATTTTTTCTCGAAACTTTATAGGGGACCATCAACAAATTAAAAAAGAATTAATATCTTTTGGATAACCCTATCAAAACTAATGTAGTAAAAGCACTCAAACTGTAGATTGTGATAATTGGCTTATTGTGATAAACTGTGTTCTTTTTTATATCGATAGCATGTATATACTCATTGAGAAATTAAGGTTTTTATAAAAGCAATCCCAAAATTTTCCATGATTTTTGCTTGTAATTTGCAGAGTTCTTAATATAAAATAATATTCTTTTCTGAATATGTGACAAACAGCATTGCACATAATACCCTTTAATCAGAATTAAAAAATAATGAATAATGAGTAGGTTTATTAAATAATTTTTCACTGTGCATACGTCAACGATATCAAAATTTCATTTGCATATTATATTAGCTAAATGTATTAGTTCATCTTTTGTGAAAGTCGCAAAATCATAGCTTGAAAATTCAGAAAATAATCGTCTATAGAATAAATTGAAAATCCATTATTCTCCAATTTAAGCAAAAAAAAGAGGGGTTGTATCCATATATTCATTGATTAGTGTCAATATAGAATACACAATATGGGACGTACTAATACATTTCAATAAAATCCCTCCTTTTTTTGCTTCATTTTGGGAACAATGGATTTTCAACTTATTCTACTGACGATTATTTTCAGAATTTTCAAGCTATGATTTTGAGACTTTCACAAAAGTTGCTCTATACATTTAGCGAACATAATATGCTAATGAAATTTTGATATCGTTGACGCATGCACAGTGAAAAATTATTTAGTAAACCTACTCATTTTTCATACAATTATTATTATTTTTTAATTCAGATTACAGGGGTATTATCTGCAATGTTGTTTGTCATATTTTCAGAAAAGAATATATTATTTTATATTAAGAACTCTGCAAATTATAAGCAAAAATCTAGGAAAAAATTGGGATTGTTTTTATAAAAAACTTAATTTCTCAACGAGTATACATCCTATCGACATAAAAAAGAACACAGTTTATCACAATAAGCCACTTAATCACAATCTATAGTTTGAGTGCTTTTGCTACATTAGTTTTGACAGTGTTATCCAAAAGATATTGATTTTTTTTAATTTGTTGATGGTCCCCTATAAAATTTTGGTAAAAAATCTTCAGGGAAATATATGCCCTGTACTATTATGTTTATACACTGAAAGTTTCAGGATAATTCCTCATGTATTTTTCTAGATATTTAACAAAATGTCTAAAATCATAAGTGGATGATAATCAATGGCCAGGTAGTGTATCAATTTTTTAATAAAATAACTTAAAAAAGGCATTTTTTGAGGAAGCAAATTAAATTAATTATTAGATTTCATATGTATCTTTTCACATTATACTGTTTGAAAAATTAAAATGCTGTCAAGGAATAATAAAATGACGCATAATCCATAACAATCTATAATCTGCAATATTCCATAATCTACACAATCTTTGGCCCCAACTTCTGCTTATCTTCTGCTTCAGTCTGTCGAACCTAAAACTATTCAGCTAAACCGAATACTTAGAAAACTTCTTTAAAATATTTTTAAAACCTTATATTAGTTATACTCTTATTTAAAACTAATTAAGATACTCAGAATAATTCTGCAGGATCATCCTTAAACAAAAGAGAATGCATTTATATTTATTTGCTGATTTAAAAATAACAGTAGACTTCCTCAAATCCGCACAGCTTGGGACCAGAGGTTGTGCAGATTTTAGAATTTTGTGGATTTCTAGTCATTGCTTTGTTTACAATTTTTAAACAATAATTTCAATATAGTAATTAGCAATGCAACTGAAACTATAATGTATGCCTACAATATAAAAAAAATTAAAATTAGTATAATAAACTAAAATAGCAAAAATTTAGATAATTTGAATGTATTTAACATATTAAAAGCAAAGGTCAAGTTAATAATCAATAAAGTATGATTATACATTAATTACAAAGATGAAATGTATTTTTCCTAATTTATTTAATGAAACTTATCTCACAAAGGTACATTACTGATACACATCAAAATCATAAAATTAGAAAGGTATATTTCAGATTTAACCAGACTTAATAACCAAAAAGATAGCAAATGTATTTGGTAAGAAGATTGCAACTATCAGTGTTATAAGCACTACTTTGAATTTTTCCAGAAATCAATTTATTCTTCCTTCATGAAAAAACATGAATTCAGTAAAATTAATAAAAATATTGAAGCAAAAGTTAGAAAGAAACTGTTATAATGTCAAAGTAATCTTCCACATTAGGGAAGTATAAAATTGATTCTTAACTGTACTTCTCTCTTAATCTAATTAATTTTGTAAATATGGTTTTCTTTTATTAATAACTTGTAAATAAATATGATTAATCAAGACATTATCTCAGTCTGTTTTATTTAGTAATAAGTCGATGTGTGTCACCTTTTGTAAGAATAATTTCCTTGTAGCATATTTGTTACAGTTTTCTTTTAGGGTTACAATTGATTTATTGAGAAAAACTTCTTATAGTCCTGTTATAAATATTTCTAATAGATTTTTTTTCTATTGGGGGGGGGGCACAAAGTTATTTTTAAATTGAAATTTTGCCAAAAATTCCTAAGTGATAGGGTCCATTTGCATTGCAATTATTAAATAATCACAATGTAAACTTATGTATTCATTTTAATTAATATTAAATAATTAACCTATTTAGAGTGAGGGTTATTTTAAATTAGTTTTATCGCGCGGTGAATCACTAGAATTTCTTTTGATGTATGATCACAATGATTTTGTTATTTTAAGTAAATTAAATTGTACCAAATTACTTTAAGTGTGGTTAAGAAAGGCTTAGTAGAGTATGTAAAATTTTAACCAGTTATAAAGAGTGTGTTTATATCTATCGAGCAAATAAAAATTAAATGTATTCCGCTTATTTCAAAAAAAGAAAAAGTGTTCTATATGTTACAGTTTCAGTATCAAACCATTCAATATGCATTAGGCCAATGTTTTGAGAATCTAAAGAAATTTAGAGAAATTTTCTTTTATGATTTTTTTTTGGGGGGGGGAGGGGGGGGGGCATAAATCTGAGAACACTGTTTCACACTGGCACAAAATATTTTATGACTAGACCATGAAGCAAAAATATGAAACGATATAAAATATAACTAAAGATTACCTTATTATTTTGTAAGAAGCCGAAAAGAAACTTATGTTTAGGTGATAATGTTTTGTTATTGATCCTATTTTTGAAAAAAACCTACAAACTAAAATTTTTATGATTGCTAAATATTATAAAAAATTGTTTTTTCAAGGTAACTCACAGATCCAAACTGTATTTTTTCTCTCATTTTTTTTTTATCCGAACAGGGTTCTTATTTCTAATTTTATAACTGAATAGTATTTTCCACTTTTCTATAAACTCCGAAGTCCTTTCAGAAAAGTTGTCAAAGTTGGCATTTCGAACTGTATTTCCGGGCGTGATAGCGCAAGCGAGGCAAAAAATTACCGACATGAGACAGTAACCTCCCTTAAGATTTAATATGTTTTATCTGAAAGTAGAAATAAAAACATTTGATGATAAAGATCTTCAATAATCACGACTGCATTTGTCATGCTTTTGCGTTTAAAACTTTGTCAGAAAATATGTCAGAAATTTTTTCGCTGTTATGCAAGAAAAAAAACCTTTTCGAGAATCGGCTTAAATGCCTATTTAAATTCTTTATTTTCTGCGTTTGGCAACATATATTTTCTTTATATATTTACAGATTCATTTTCATTAGTATATAGAACACAATGAAAATTTGAAACTAGAAAAGTCCTGAAAATTTTCACCATGATTATTTAATATATTCAACATTTTTCGGGATTTGTTATTGTTATTATTTGTGTTCTTATTATTAGGGATATTTTTTCAGTCCATCTTTTCAATGAATCTTGTAGTAAAGAATATAAAAAATGATATATTTTTTTCTTTTAAAAGATTTTCGTTTTCAAAAATAAATATTATTGTAAATCGCAAAGATGATTTAATTTTTTTACTTTCTTCTATCTTCAATAAAAGAAAGTATTGTAATCGAAATTTTTTTCGACTTCCGGTTTATACGGGTCAGAGATTCCAAAAAAATATGTTTTTGAAAAAAAATATGTTTTTGTCTGTGTGCCCGTATGTCGCCATTCTACCATCAAAAAGTGTATGAAAATATGCATAGAATTGAACCAAATTTTTTGTGAATGTTTTTGACTGTGGCAAGCAAGTCCTCTTTCAATTTTGATATATTCCGTCTTAAAGGGGTGCTGTAATAGCGATTTTTGTGCCATTTTCAATATTGTACCAACTAAAAGTGTGTGAAATTATTCTATGAATTTAACTAAATTTTTCGTGTAAGTTTATGGCTATGGCTAGTTGGTTCTCTCTGAATTTGAAAAAAATCTGCCGGAAGAGGGCACTGCAATAGCGATTTTTGTGACATTTTCAATATTGCACCAACTAAAAGTGTGTAAAGTTATGCATACAATTGAACAAAGTTTTTTGTGCAAGTGTTTGGCTATGGTAAGTTGGTTCTCCCTGAATTTGAAAAAAATCCACTGGAAGGGGGCGCAATAATTTCGATATCTGCGCTATTTTTATTATTTTACCATCAAAAAGTGTATGAAGTTATACATAGAACTGAACTAAAATTTTTGTGTATGATTATTTTTGTGTATCACAAATGGATCGTCCCTGAATTTGAAAAAATCTGCCTATCATTCTATTGTCCATCGGCCCGTGCAGAGACGAAAACTCGTCTTCACACTTATTGATTGACTGAAGCAGAAATTTAAGATGAAAATCAAAGTTGGTATAGTATTGAATTAAAATTATTAAAGCATTAACATGTGTAACTATTTTTTAATATTAAAATGTACGTATGAGATAGAAAGTATTGTGATTGGCACATCCAACTAATAATTCTCTAGAATTCAAAACTTTTTAAATCTTTAAAAAAAATTACATTTCTCAGAAAATATATCGATCTTTAAACATGAGCAGTATTTAAAATTTTTAAATTAAAATTTATATTTTTAAATCGAAATTGACTTAATAATATTTTATTTTATTTTATTTGTTTATTAATTTATTCTTATTATTGTATTATTTAACTATCATGCGTAGCACAGGGTAAGTCTTGCAATCGTTTTGAAAATCGAAACAAAAATTATGGATTTTACACGTTTCAGATACTGGAGATTCCCGAAAAACATATTTTTAGAAAAGAAAAAATTGCCGTCCTTCCGTCGGTCTGCGTGACTATAAACGCTCTATCTTCCAAACAAATTGAGATAGAGAATGAATGAGATGAAATTTTGAATGCACTTATGTAATAATGGAACAAAGCCTATTTAACATCAGTAACCTCGATTATTTGGGACTATTTTTTTCAGAATCTCGAAGAATTCGTTCTGATGAAAGATGTATAAAATTTTTCGAAATTTTTTATTTTATGGAGTGGATGTAAAAGGCAATAAAATAACACAAATTTTGCGATCGAAGAACGAAGTCGATCAGATTATTAATTGCCGAGATATTTGTAATCCTGTTTTCCACATTCTTCGATTTTTCATTACACTGTATTTCTTCAAATTTCAATTCAAAGATAGTTTTAATTTGTAGTAGATTTTAATTGGAAATGAGATGCTTGATCCAACGCATTAAACTGTTAATTAATATGATTATTATTTTTTGAGTTATAAGGATGTGTTTTTACGCAATTCCGTACTACTTGAGTAGCCTGGCGTTTTAGATAATTTGTGGAAATTCGTTCATCAGCAATTCATTAACCCCTTCGCGACGGGAGCCTTTTACGAAATTTTAAATGTTTTTCACCAGTTTTTAAAAACAGGAATTTGTGCCTTATTAAATCGAGAAAATGCTTCGATTAAAAAAGGCAAATTTTACAGTAAAATTTTGCTGGTGGGGATAAACAAAGATTCTTGAGTCTTTTTGCGGCATGCGTACGTGTTGCTTTACCCCGAGGGGTTAATACAGCATTACTTTTTGTATATTAAAAATATTTAAATGTACGTTAAAAGAATGTATTTGGAATGTATGATTTTTAATGTATTTTATAAATATTTCACACGTGTTTTCTTCTCATAATATGCATATCCATAATGGGTAAGTATTACGACTAGTTTTTTATTCATTCATTAACGGCTCTACATAAAAAATTAAGCGAAGCCGATAAAATATGGACCATTTTCATAGGTCATGACTTTTGCGAGAATAATTATAAATGTGTTTTACAAGCCGATACTGGTTTACAAAATCACAAAAGATATTATAACATGCCCAGATTAGAGATCAGATAATCTGATAATCAAATCAAACTCAAGTTCATAAGCAGACTCGTGCTGGACAGAGATCAAGCTTATGTATATATATATATATATATATATATATATACATATATATGTTTTTTTCTTGTTGTTTTTTAAGCATATTCGAGTCAGACCGAAACTGGATCTAGTTTTTTACAGTGGGGCAAGCAAGATGTTTTGAAGAAATATTAATAAATTAATTAATCAATTAATGAATTTATCGGGCCGCTAAACAAATTTAACGGACCTGTCCAACAAAAAAATTCAACGAGCCTGCCGTTCCGGATTGATAAAAAAATTAAGCAAGCCTACTGGCCCGATATAATAATCTCAGCCTGGCCGATAGAATGCGATTTTCGCAAGAATATTCATAAATGTGAGTCACGAGCCGATGATAGTTTGACAACATCAAAAAAGAAATGTAAAAAGTGTCCTGCTTAGAGATCGGCATCGGCAGTTATATGGCATCCGAGTCCGGGTTTAATTTTTTCAGAAAACTTGTACTGGGCCATGATTAGGCTATAGGCTATTGATCGGCTATTTTCTATAGAGTCGAGATGAGACAAAATTAGATTTAATTTTTCTCAGAATGTGAAGGGCAAGCAGTATGTTCTGTAAAAATATTAATAGCGATAATGAACGAATATTAACATGATCTTTGTCAGTACAACTTAAGGTTAGTCTCAAATTCCCAGCTCAAGAAGGTGAAATTTGACACACTTTCTGACTCATTTTTCTTTATGAAAGGCATGTAATTGACAGGCCTGATGATTGAAGTAATTTAGAATCGAATAGCGTTTTCTATTTTTATAAATTAATTACTTTTTGATTTATAAGCTATTCTAATCTTTTGATTGCTAGTTTTTCTGCTTTCCATTACTATTGCGTCTTGAATTTTAATTCAAAATGACAACTTTGGCAGTATCTTCTCAAAGATTTTTGTCTTTTAAAAAAATGGAAAATTCCATTGGATTTCATAGTTTCTGAATGAGAACGTCTTCCAATTTTATCTGTTTCCGAAAAGAAATGAATTCAGAAATGTGTCAGAAGTAGCTTAATTGGATCAGAGTAATAATTTACAGAAAAATACCGGGGTAATCCATAAAATAAGTTTTCTGTGGTTCATAAAAAGAAACAAAATATAATTGCCTAAAAAGAATTAATACAAAACATGCAGCAATGTTTTAACTACTTCCCCATATTAGAACCAACGGAATCAAAATGTTGTCACAACGTGGGATAAGTTTTTGAGTCTAGTGTCATACATGTCTGCCACATGGGAATGGAGCCAAGAACTTGTTACAGTTGTCAACTCTTGTCAACCGTAAAAATCTTGTTGAAGTATTTGTTGCCTTCATCGTGATATCGCTACAGAAATTTCAATGCTGCTTTCCCACGTTTGGTTTTGTGTTCAGATGTAAGTTGATTAGGCACCCACCTGGCAGACAGCTTCCAGATCAACAGGTGTTTCGTGCATCGAGAATGTTTTTCGCGCTTTTTTTAGAGCAACACAATGAGAGTAACGAGTTCTTCAACAGGATCCAGGCCAGCTGGATCCAACATTCTAAGTAACTATGCCTTTTTTTTTTTTAAATACCTTGGAAAACTTGTTTTTTCGATGACCTTCGTATTTCAAAATCTACTTTTTAATGGTTTCAAAAGTTGGGTTTTTTAAGGAACTTTTTTAAATTTAACTACATCATTTTTATGAATCTTTATTTGATTGTTGAGAAGTATAAGTGTCTAAGCTATTATTAATGCTGCTATTGAGTATTTTCTGGCTTTTGAGCTCATAGTAATTTAAAGTAGACTGTAAAATTATCCCATTAATACTTAAGTTTTTTCACTGATTTTTTTTATACGAGACGGACCTGCCCGTAAACTATAAAAATATAATCGGGCCGGGCTCGGGTGGAATTTTCAATACACACATCCGGTCGTACTGAGCCCGTGCATGTAAATCCTCTCCATGTATACTTCTAGCATGTCCCACTGGAGGGAAAGGCAAATGAGACGGTCACAATATTCTGCGAGCCACGATTTTATTCAGTTTTTGACCTACAATCTTTTCGTGGGAATTTCTGTTTCTTTTCTGATCATTTTTCCCCATATTTCAAAACATTGTGAACTCATTTGACAAAAAAAAATGCAAATTTCTATATGTTATTTAGTTCGTAATTTCTAAATTTAAATTAAACCTTTTAAAGTTCCAAAATAAACGCGAAATAGAATGTTAAAATTTATTTATATTTGTTCGTTTTATGAGGCCTACCTAAAGAAAAAGATTTTCTTACTTTTGAAAACAAGGAGGAGAGGACGGAGAACGCCAAATTGAAAATTTGCCAAGGAAGTAGTTTTTACTTCGTTGGTACCCCCTAAAATTTTGGTCACGCTACGCCTATGGTTCTTTGTCATTCCGATTTAAGTTTTGAGTGTTGTTGATTGAATGATTCAGAAACCCAGACACTCCAATTGATGGGGGGATATCCATGGCATCCACTTGGCTATGCCACTGTTTGCATTATTTAATTACAGTGTAAGTTATATTAAATAGTATTAAAAAATGCTCTGACGAGCACCAAACAAGGTAATATGTTTTTAAGTATGAAAAAGGGTTTGACAAGTGCTTCTATTAATTATTGAGCATGAGGAAGGACAAGGGATCCCTTCTTGGCTACAACTCACTTCAATGCCAACTTTTAAAAAATCATATTTGCGCTTTTTCCGTGAAAACAAATCAGTCGCAGTTATTATAAAAATGTATAGTGTAAAGACATAACCAGTAAAGATGCAGCTTAATTAGACATAAATGTAAGGGAAGACGACATAGTGCCAAAAACCTAGTTCCTGCAGGTATCACATTCATGCACTGCCACCAAGCATGCCCTAAGTGTATAATTGCACAGAAAATTTATTTGTAGTATAGAGCAGAGTGAACAGTGCAGTTAACATCAGGGATGTAGTGCAGGTTATACGCCGTATACCTTCTGGACTTTTTAATAGAATACCATATACACTCTTTCTCAAGAAAGCTTATAGTATACACATTCCAGGGGAAATCTCTGCTTAGAGCATATATCCTATCTTATTTTTACGACTACACCCCTGGTTAACATCTAAAACATGGTGGAAAGTTCTACTAAAGAACCGTAAATTTTTTTTATATGGAAAAAGCGCAAATATGATTTTTTTAAAGTTGGCATTGAAGTGAGTTGTAGCCAAGAAGGGATCCCTTGTCCTTCCTCATGCTCAATAATTAACAGAAGCACTTGTCAAACCCTTTTCCATACTTAAAAACATATTACCTTGTTTGGTGCTCGTCAGAGCATTTTTAATACTAGTCATTTAATTTTTTGATAAAAAACTGAAGATTTTCTAATATCGTAAAAAGAAAAATAATTGCTGCGGTCAAAATTTATAAAATGATAACAACAGCGTAAAATTTTGATGTATCAGAATAATTAAAAAAGTCATTGCATTGCCATATAAAATGCAAGATATGAAAAATAAACCATGGATTCGAACGAAAAAAATACAGAACTTCATTAAAAGAATTAAAAGCCATACCAATCAAATATATTCAAGGTAATTTCTCGAATGAAACATTCACAACAAGAAAAATTCTAGAAATTGAATAACAATTAACATAAAAATATTCTCGAAAGAATAATAATTTAACACAAAAGCATTTCTAAACAAAACGAACCTACATCCAACGGGATTTGAACTCTCTACCCGCTGCTGAGCAGCTAAATGCCTTACCTCAAGATTCCTAGTTTAACACAAGAGATGCTGCAAATTTTGCTATAGTACCTGTATAAATACCAGTATAAGTCTTGTGCTGTCATCAACAGCTCCGATCTGATTGTTTTATTTTTTATATGCCTGGCGGCTATTTTCCTACTTTTATTTTAGCTACCCGAAACAATCGCCAAATAGGTTTCCTTCGCCATAATTTCATTTTAAATATAAAGCTGTCACTAGCTTTATTTAAAATAGATGACTTTCATTAAGGGTGTTCTTAACTGCTTCGCTCAACAAGCGCAAAACATTTTGACACATTTACAAATTCATTTTTTAACAGAAAGTTATAAAACTGGAATGACTGACTATGGAAGCGATTTTGAATGGAACTGATTTTTCCATTTTATGATAATTAAATTACATATCCAGTTCTAAGCTATTTCGATGACGTAATCACCCGTTTTCCTCCTTCTTTTCAACCGGTTTTTCTGCTTTCGTCGGGAAATGTGCTCAAAAGTGTCAAATTTGAAGGCTTGTTAAGAAAAATCTATTGTGTTTAAAAAAAACAACAGAAAATTGAGTGCAATTAGATAGTTTCTGATTAATAACACCTGCTATTTCTATGCATTTCCGAACAAAAATAAATTAAAGCATGTGTCACAAAGTTGTCCTTTTTGATTTAAGAACACCCATAAAAAACACATAAATTAAAAATACATATATCAGATACATTTAACTTGCACGTTTTTCTTTCATTTTATAAAAAGTACTATAAGTAAATAAATAAAGGTACTTTTTCAGTAGTTGTACATAACGAAAATTCTTGGCGGGAAAAGAAGTTTGGCAACGTATATTCTGGCAACCTATTTGCTATTTCATATACACAAGCATTTTTTTTCTCATGCGATAACAATGTATTTAAGGTACTACTTAATTTTTCCGTCGACCAAAGAACGATGGACAAACAGTAAGATTATATGCCAATAATGGATGAACATAAATGTTACACTTTCTTGACATTAAACCCGCTATACTTGTTTGTTAAGTGATCAAATGATTTTAATTCGATGATTTATTTATATTTTTATGAATGTTTTACTTATTTATTTGTTCTTTTGTTATTTAATATAAATTTTATGCCAATAAGCGAATAGCTCTTGATATTAATTGAGAAAAATATAATATGTATTTTATAAAAGTTAATTTATTGTTATATCCGCCGACATTATTTGGCTAAATAAAAAGCCATTAATTATAAATAGAAGTTTTCTTATACGTCCATTAAAAACATTTCAAAAATATGCATTAAAATATTTAATTGCTATAAAGGACGTCAAATACTAATAAAAACATTAAACGATCTTAATAATTTTTTTTCTTTTTTAATAATTTTTTTTTAATTTTTTAAGAATAATTATTAAGATCGTTTAATGTTTTTATTAGTATTTGACGTCCTTTATAGCAATTAAATATTTTAATGCATATTTTTGAAATGAAATAAATAAAAAGCATTTAACTCCTTACAAATTTCCCCTAACATTGATATTTTTGGTACTTACGTATTAATGCCACCACAGTAGAAGTTGTGCTAATGCGCCAATAAAGAGCGATCTTGTTATTCGCGTTTGTAATGACCGAAATGTGGCGTTGTATAGACCTGATAATCGTTTGTTTACGTAATGCTGTTTGTTCCATGCAGCTGGAGCAAGCGAATCATGCAAGCATTGCGTTGCTGTCATGTTATTTTGCCATGAGTAAGTCAAATGTACTTTTTTATATTATAGATCTAAACTTTGTGTATAAAATTTTGATTTTAGATAATTTTAATACAAAGAACCCAACGTTGCATGCGTTATAGAACTGTTTATTTATTTATTTATTATAGAAATGTTTATTTATTTATCGCCCTTTTAAACACTGATTTCAGCGGAAGATGCTCACGGTATCAGTTCTATTTCATTTCAGACATTGTCCGCGAGAGGGCGTCTATTTCATTTCAAACGCGAATTCGTGCCTTTTTAGTGGTTTTTTTTTTTGCTCATTTTGACGTCATTTTTAGTACTTTAGTCCTTTTTAAGCCTAGTTTTTAAGCCAATTTTTGTGCGCGTGCGAACAAGATTGCTCTTTATTGGCACATTAGCGAAACTTATGCTGCGGTGGCGTTAATACGTAAGTACCATATTTTTTATACTCATTAATAAATTCTAATATTACATTTAAAATACTTCAATGTTATTAACATATGCGATATCTTAGAAATATCTTTTTATGGTTTGATTTAATAAATTCTGCATTAAAATATGAAAACTTTTATTAGAATTCTTTTGTCCGAAATCACCTGAATAAATCAAATTTTATATTTGGTACATCTCGACGTCATAACTAAACGTCATCATTAAAGTAATCCTTTTCGTTAATGACTTTTATTATTTTTTTAATCTAAATTCATTAATTTTCTAAACTTAAATTTTTTTAATGGCATCATTTTTACTTTTGAGTAATTTGGCGAATAGTTTGTCGATTTCTATAAATGGGTGAAATTGGTCGACCTGATAATCAAGTAGCACCGTATGTAATGTAAATAAAATAAGTATGAATTTTTGGCACAGATGTCATATACACACCACGTTGGCGAATTTTTTTTTCTGACGCCAATGTCATATGCGCATCGGAGTATTTAACTGAATCCAGAGTGTCATTATTTTGCTTGATATGGCAACCCGGATGTTGTTCTTTACTTATTAATAAATAATTTATTTTTATTTTTTTAAATATATAAATTGTTTTGTTCTATAGTTATTAAACAAACCTTTTTTTATTTATTGTTATTACCTTTCAAATATATATATATATATGTAACTGGTATTCCAAAACGAGATTTTCGCCAAATTGGTTTTAAAAAAAATTACCGCCAATGTGATTCGTATATGACATTCGTGCCGCATTTTAATATAGAAACAGAAATAATTCGTACGACATTAAAATTAAAGTTCATCAGGTCAGGTACAGTTAAAAAAAATATTATTAATGTCAATCTTGTGTTAAATCAGTCTTTGAAATAAAATATTACGTGATGGAAAAACACGGTTACGCCGCTTTAGCGGTTAAAAAAATTTGCTATTCGGTCTTCCGGCGCCATTTTTGATTTATTCGCCAAACACACCAACCAGAACAGGATAATGAACTTTTCCGCAAAATCTTGCCCTGATCGCCTAAATTTGTTGATTTCATCATATGGACCTTCAGATAAGCAAGTAAATAAAATTATGAATAAAAGTATCATATTACAATGGCTAGCATAAATTTAAGATAGACTAAACTTTTTGCCAGAGGCGGCTTTTAACTTAAATAAATGAGAATTTAATAAATAAAAAAAATATTTCACTTTGCTCGTGAAAATAGATAGTGAATATGGTACATGAAATTAACAACAAATAAGTATTTTTTTCACGTGATTTATCTAATCTATTTATTTATATTACACACATAGCAATTTTTATGTTCATTTAAACTTACGTGCAACAATTACAAGAAGTAACAAATGTAAGAAAAAGACTATGTTCAGCTGGAAATTTCAGACAAAAATTAGATTTTCTCAGCGACCGTCAAACATACAAAGATGAAGAAAAACTGTTTTAAGTTTAACCACGAGGATTAAAATAAACCAAAAACGAAGTTAATCCATCTACGGAAACGTTAGTTAGACTTAGTTGAATTTTTTGCCTTAATTTTTTCTTTTAAAATTAAATAAAAAACTATTCTAAGCTGCAGTAATTTTTTGAATGCTATCATTTTATTCGTCTCGTCGAGTTCTATCTTTTAAAAAAAAATTCACTGCCGTATCTCAACTGGTTCGCCAGAAATTTTAGAAAGTTGTTTGCACTTTCTATTTCTTAAACATATTATACCAAACGCTACCGCGTTTGCTATGATGATACGGCATGTTTCAGCAATAACCAAATACATTAGATTAAAAAAAATCTGAAATCCGAAAAATTCCTTACTAAGCACATTTACATATTAGAATTCCACAGCCACAAAAAATTTTTATTTTCTCTCTATTTTTTTGTAAAATGTATCATCGTTTCTTTAGATGATATAAAGTTACAGAATTTTTTCCTTAAATTTAATTTATATCTATATATATAAAATAAGAGATGTCTGTCTGCCTGATCGCGGATAACGCCGAAATTGTAACACTCAGATCTCTGAAATTTTTGTCATGAGTGGATGCGGCCACCAGAAAGTGCACCTCGCAGCCGAATTTTTAAATTTCAATCTAGAACTTTTTTTAAAAATTAAAACGTACTGGGCAAGAGGATATTTGCAGCTTTCCACTAACCCAACTCAACGAAGCAATCTGGTTTGAGGCTACTTGCTGCTCATCGCCAATACGCAGCAACGAAGAAGCCAGCCAATAAGAGCAAGCGGTAAATACAGGATTGAAGGGCTGCATTATCGCGGCGCGGCTGAATTGAATATTGAATCATTGAATGCTATCAACATCTGTATAAACACGCGTATTTATAAATATTGCTCCTTTTGATGATTTATTTTCTTAGTTTTATTAAATTCTTCATGTTTTTTAAAAAACTTAGTTTTTAACTACGTAAGTTTTTTTTTCCAATTTTTTCTTTTTTCATGTTAAACGTATAATGTCAGGTACATTAGCCGGCAAGTTTAGGCCTATTTCAGCGAAGAGAATTTTTCTTTTTTATGAAGAGTTTCATATCAAATTGAAACGGTAAATAGGTTATGAATAAAGTCTTTATTTCTTTTTCAAATTCACATTGTATATGTATAAAAAAACCTGGCTTGAAATCATATTGTCATTTTTTCGTTTGTTTGTTTTTAGGAGGGGAGCGGGAATTTTCGAATTGACTTCTGATAATCTGACACTTTCTTACAAAACTCATGTCAGAAAACAGTGTCCCCCCCCCCCTCATACTAAAAGTTTAATTAAAACATGCATCTTACACTTCATTGAATGTATTCATTTCTGAGCAAACGCATAATATTGAAGAAATATTTACATTGTTATCTGCATTTGGCCAGATAAACATTTTCCTAATTAAAGTTTCAAGTTCATATCTTTTAAAAGAAGGGAAAAAAACCTGGCTGGAAAAAGTATTGATTTTCGTATTTTTAAAAACTACTTTTTTTTGGGGAGAAAGCGATTGGACTTTTTTCCATTTTTTTGACTAAATAGGTATAAGCAGCTTTGCAAATCATTATATATTTAAAGTTTCAATTTTTCTTTATAAAACTCATTTTGTTGACTAAATAGGTATAAGCAGCTTTGCAAATCATTATATATTTAAAGTTTCAATTTTTCTTTATAAAACTCATATGTCATAAAATGATTTTTTCCCCCTCAAACTTAAATTATTTTGATTAAAACCTCCATCGGTACTTATGTATTAAAGCCACCCCAACGGAACTGAATCTATATCGCCCCATTAAGTGTTTTCAATTTTGAAAGTGTTTTGATTTTAAATAGTGTCTAATTTTATGATTTGTTGCAGAAATTTTAAGTGTAGATTAACGGTACATAAAAACCGCCAAATCTGCAGCTAAGGTGGCATTAATACGTAAGTACCCTTGCATCTTATACTTCATTGAGTGTTTTCATTTCTGACAAACTCATATTTTAAAAATATTTACAATTTTCCGCCCATGAAAGGAGAGTTGTTTATGAAATGAAAACACTCGGTAAATAAGTCTTTTATCCATTTTTACCCAGTTATAAACTGCTTTGTAAATCATGAATATTTATTTAATGTTTCACATTCTAGCATTGACCCTAAGCCATTTTAGAAGGATGCAAAATCCAGTAGCCCTTTTCATTTGTTTGTATGTTCGGCAGCTCCTTTTTAACATTCTCTATTTGCTCCATGACAATTTCAATTGATCTGGAAAGGAAACCAGTTCCTTTTTATAAAGTGTATTTTAAATATTTGCAATTTTGTTTGAAAACATCAATGGTCCCGAGCAACGCCGGGCGGGTCAGCTAGTTTTATTTATAATGAGTTATTTATTTTTACAATTTTACTATTTATTTTATTTACAATTTAATCTTTATACTGTTAGGAGAGGCATCTGACATACGTTTGATTCCACTAACTTCAGATAATTAGGAGTTTATTGTAATTTTTAATACAAAGGTAAGAATTTCATTACTATAACTTATTTTCTATAGTGATTTTAAATTTTCGTAATAAGTTTATTTTTTTAAATGAAATGTAAAAACTGATATTAATTTTATTTTTTCCAGATGCATAAAACCATTAATCTAACACATCACATCATTCGAAATATCTTCAATGTGTAAAACAAATGCAGCAAAATACTTATCAGAACTTTTTAAAAGGCAGCTTCTGACTTACAGCCTGGAAAACCTTTTATTTATGAACTATGGAAGAATTTCTGCCAAAACAGTTTTTTTTGTGTGAGATATGCAACAAAGAATTCTTTTATAAGAGCTATTTAAGCAGACATCTGTTAAATCATACTGGTGAAAAATCTTTTGTATGTGAGATATGCAACAAGAAATTCACTCATAAAAGTGCTTTAAGGAAACATCTGTTAATTCATACTGCTGAGAAACCTTTTGAATGTGAGGTATGCAACAAGAAATTCTCTGAAAAGTGTGCTTTGAGAAAGCATCTGTTAATTCATACTGGTGAGAAACCTTTTGAATGTGAGGTATGCAACAAGAAATTCTCTCAACAGGGAGATTTAGGCAGGCATCTATTAACTCATACTGGTGAGAAACCTTTTGAATGTGAGGTATGCAACAAGAAATTCTCTCAAAAGGGAGATTTAGGCAGGCATCTATTAACTCATACTGGTGAGAAACCATTTATTTGTGATAGATGCACCAAGAAATTCTCTCGAAAGAATGATTTAAGAAGGCATCTGTTAACTCATAGTGATGAGAAACCGTTTGTGTGTGACATATGCAACATGAAATTCTCTCTAAAAAGTTCATTAAACAGACATTTTTTAAGTCATACTGGGGAGAAATCTTTTGTGTGTGAGGTATGTAACAAGAAATTCTCTCAAAGAGGTAGTTTAAGCAGACATATGTTACTTCATACTGGTTAGAAACCCTTTGTATGTGAGGTATGCAACAACAAATTCTCTCAAATGTGTGATTTAAGCAAACATTTGTCAATTCATAATGGTGAGAAACCTTTTGTGTGTGTCATATGCATCTAGACATTTCTCAGATATTTCTCTCTCTCTTTTTAATTCATATTGAAGAGAAACATTTTGTTTGAGATATTTGTGTCAAAAGTATTTTTTCAAAAGTTTTGTTTAAGGAAGCATCTGTTAATGCCATACTAAAGAGAAATATCTTATGAAAGATAAACTTATGAAATAAATTCCAAAAAAGCTCTCTGTAGCTATCTATCTTTTTCTCCTAATTTTGTTGATTGCAGTTAATAATTCGTAGCATATTACAGAAGTAACGAAATATATCTTTCCGTTTATTACAATGCACAAAAAAGAGCAGCGAACAACAAAAATTTGGCGATTTAAACTATTAAATTAGCAGATCAGGAACTATAACCATGAGCCCTGGCAAAACACTATTTTATGTTTATTATACTTTATATTATCTGAAAGTATTACAAATCTATTTTTTAACACTGTAAAATTTCATAAATGATTGATGGAATTTAAATTTAAAAAAACTTTTGTTAAACCTGATTTCTCATAATAAAGTTCTTTGATGGTAAAAAGGATTTTCTTGTAAATATATAATCTGAAAATAGTAGTTTTGTAAAGGGAATGGTTTCCTGACTTCATAATATTGAAAAAAATGTGTATGTAAGAGTGTTTGATACAGTAGTTGTTAATTTAAAAAATAATGTTTTCTGAAATGTAAGTAAAGATTGGTAAAATTGTTTTAAAATTTTGCTATTCTAATCAGGATCATATTAAAATAAAGTGTCCTAATTTAATTGTCATGTAATTACTGATACCTGTTGTAATCTTTTATATTCCTTCATTTCAAAGTCACTTAATCTGTTTGTTTATTCGTAAGGGAATAACAGGCTGCTGTGGGTTTTAAATGTCAATAAATATTGGGAAAAAAAAGGAATTAGATATCTGCTTACCACAACCAATTCTATCTCTAAAATTTGCCATCGTATTGAAAATATGTTTATAACTTCAATATAGCTCATGCCCATCCGACTATGACTTGACTCTTTTTCGAATTACACAGATTACCAGCTATGCCACATTTGTTAATCAAAATGAATTATTTGCAGTCATTCGAAGTAACTTTGCTTCACTTTTACGAAACTTTGATCCATTTTGCCATAGCGGAACCTTCCCGAATTATTTCTGATAAGCTGCCAAACTCACACTAGTGCATCTGTCACTGTTTTTAGACCAAATTCTTTGCCGTTAAAAAGCGATGTAGCAGATTCAGTCTCTTTTTTCCTCTCTTGGATCAAAGTTAACCTGATGACTGTAGAATTTGTAATTTCTTCAGAAAGATGCTCAGGTACTACTTGTTTATCCCTTCGACCAAAAAACTATCGCCAAATTATAACATTACATGCCAATAATGGATGATTGTAAATGTCAGATTCACTTGACATTAACTACGATACACGTGTTTGTTATGTCATCAAGTGATTTTTAATTCAATTTTTTATTTGGTTTTGTTATTGTGTTTTGCTTATTTATTTGTTTATCCGTTATTTAACAAAAAAGTACATCAATTTATATAATTTGGAAAACAGCTTGGCGATTTCTATAGTTTGGCGAAATAGGTCGTCGGTATAACCAAGAAGTACCGATGCTCAAAATAATTCCATGTTATAATATGGTCTATACTGATAATCGTTCGTGGTTTTATTTTGTATTATTTGAAGAAGTTATTGAATTGAACGAGTACGAATTTCTGAGATTCCATGAAACATGCATTCTGTTTTTTAGGGAATGCAAAGCATTTATTATATGTTTACATATCGTATAGTGTCGACTGTAAGCCTTCTTTTTTTCAAAAGCAAAAAAAGTTTTAATTTTTGCGGGGAGCTTATAGTTTTTGCAAGGTAGGCTACCGAATGGCTTAAGCTCGACAAGGTCCTCCTAAGGGGAGATTATAATCGACATTTAGAAAAATTATTGAAAACCCATTTTTAACACTTTCCAACGAAGTTGAAAAGTATATGATTTCGGTTTGTCTGGCCGTCTGTTTACGCTCAAAGCCGAGTAAATATACTCGGATTAGCATGAATAGTTTAGATGTTATACACGTTTCCATATTTAGAAACCTAATGAAAGTGAAGCTTCTATCATAATTACTTTATTTATGGGGACAGTCAAAGTTTTCCGGTACATTACGGACTATGGGGGAAAAATTGTTTCAAATTAATTTTAAAGTTGTTACACCTAGTCAAACATATTCAAATTTATATGCAACTGCATAGTTCACTAAAATATGTATTCTGTAAAATATGCAGTGAAAAGAATTGTTAATATTCATTTACAGGGCCAGACAAACGATTTCCATTGCATAATAAAGGGGGAATTGTTTGCAAAATATTTGAATTATGGTAAACGATTTCACGTATAAACAAGTTGATGTACGTCACTGAAAATTAATATGAGTTATTTCAGGCATAATACATAGCATTTACAGGGACACACAAAAGATTTGAAATAGTACATTCTATCCGAATTACTATATATAATGGATGATGACTGTTAGATAGACTAAATGCATTTTTAATTATAATATACACTTTTTGGTTTCACTAAATGTATGCTAATTATATGGTGTGTATAAATGCTAATAGTTACACAATTTAGATAAACGGGGTTACACAAAGAGCTCGTAAATGTTACTGAATATGAGCGTAATTTTCTTAAAGGTGGCTTTTAAATAGACTATACAAAGCACGTTGAACTGCATTCAGTTTAATAAGAAATGTTTGCAAAACATAGATAAAATGATATACAGGCTCGCCTATGGATGATAATTTCTGGAAATGTGATTTAAGTACTTTAAAGAGTATTTTTTAGCTAAATTTTAGTAAAACACTTCTTAGTAATAAAGGTATTAGGTAAACTAAAGGGCTGAACAAAAATATTCATGTATATTTCCATCTATTAGTACAAATTGCCGGAAGAAAAATTTCAACCAGCTATGCATTTTTTTGCTAAACTAAATTTCCTCATTATATATATATATATATCAAACGACAGATCAAATACAGGGTTGTTCAAAAGTATTTGATTATACATTTGTCTATACACAGTAACACCTTATTTCCCTAGATAACGACGTGTTGTTAAAGATTTCTGGAAGTGTTGGAAAGTGTTTCATAATCTACGCTTAATGCATGATTTTTCTTACTTGTTATCTGTAATGTAGAAGCAAAGAAATTTAATACAAGGATGAGAATTTTCGGCTTTTCTCTCGATCCCTGCATAAATCAAGTTGGAAATTGCACATTAAACATAACAAATGAGGCGCGTTCGTACAATAACAATGTGTTTAAAATATTCAGATTTTGGTGTAATAATATATATAGTACAACGGATATGGTACAGTGGCCGAAATCTTTTGTGTGTCCTTGTAAATAGTATCTGCTTTCTATTATACAGTAATTAATTAACAGTAAAGCTCAGCACCGTTTATGAATTTCATAAAATGTGAAAGAGTTTAATAGTATTAAAACGCGCTCCAAACAGTGTCCCCCTATACCATTGTGTAACATAATACTTTTGTGTGGCCGTGTAAATTAATAACAAATATTCTTAGTACAACAGATTGTGCAGAATGTATTCTTAGTATATACTTCTTAGATACATATCAATTCTATTATGTTCGCAAGAGTATAAGATCGTTCAAATTCCCTTGAAACTGTTTTTCTTAATTGACCGTAATGTAACGGAATGCTTTTGATTGTCCCTGTCATTAAACTATGCATCCGATTTTCATGATATTTTGAATTTCTCAACAAAATTAAACTACAGTTATACATTTTAAATTCCAGGTGATTCAGTTGGGTAGTTTTTGCTCTCTTATATGCGGACTGATGGAACTGAACGAAAACTATAGGTGCTATTTGTTTGTATAATTACGAACGCACCTAAAAATGAATCATCTGAATTCTCTCCCTAAAATCCTGCATTCTTTGCACACAAAGTTTAAAATCTTTTTTTTTCTTAATTCATTAAAAAAAAATTAATAATAAATAATTTCATCTAAATCTCTCCCCTTGAAATTACTACCAACTTGTTTGTCCCGCCCAATAACAAATATGCATCGTTTAATATTTATATTTTTTAATTCTTAAATTCATTTATTTTCTGACTTATTTATAAAAAAGATAATAACATGAAATAAATAATCATATGTTTGTAACAGTGTATAGGAATATATGTATAAGAATAAGTAAATATCTTCGCCAAAATTATCTCCTATTGCTAAAATTGCTGTTTGTCTATTTTCTCCCCTTTTCCTTCCCGTATATCATTTTCTACCATCAAATTTCATAACATTTTAAATTATTTTTTCTGCTCTATTAGTGAATTTATTGCAACGATATTTAATTAATAATCTATATTTTCTCCCAAAAATCCCTTTCTTAGTTGCGTTCGTAATTATGTAAATATGAAGCACCTATAATTGTCGTTCGATCCGCCCGTCTGTCTGTCCGCCCGCATATAACAAATCAAAAACTACCCAACGGAATCGTATTAAATTTAAAAAATATAATTATTTGATAATTTTGTGGAGTCATTTCAAATTTAATGAAAATCGAATGCATAGATCAATTATAGGAACAATCAAAAGTATTCAGTTACATTACGGTCAATATGGGAAAATGTTTTAAATGCATTTTAATGGTGTTACACTCATTCGAACATAATAAAATTGATATGCATCTATGAAGTTTATACCCTAATAAACATTCTGTACAATCTGTGGTTCAAAGAATATTTGGAATTGATTTACAGGGCCACACTAAAATATCCCATTACATAATTAAATATTGAGACATTGTTTGTTGCGCGTTTTAATCGTATTAAACTATTAAACGTTGTAAGAAATCTATATACGTTGCAGACGATCAATACAAATTATTTCCTGTAAAACAGAAAGCAGGTAGTATTTATATGGACAGACAAAAGATTTCGGCTACTATACTGTATCTGAAATACTGTATACTATTGCGCCAACATGTAAGTATTTTTAGATGCATTCGTAATTATGTAATACGATATACCTATAGTTGTCATTCAATCCGTACGTCTGTCCGTCCGCATGTAACAGAGCAAAAATTATCAAACCAAATCGTTTGAAATTTAAAATATATAATTTTATAGAGTCAATTCAAATTTTATAAAAATCGGATATATAGTTTAATTACAGGAAAATCAAAAGTATTTCATCGCATTGCGGTCAATAGGAAAAAATGGTTTGAAGTACATTTTAATGAAGTTATACTCTTTCCAATAGAATAGAATTGACATGAAACTATGAAATGGATGCTAAAATATACATTCTGCACAATGTATGATACAAATATTATTTATTATTAATTTACAGGACTACTCAAAAGTGTTCCACTGCAGTAGGGTTTACGGAGAAACATTGTGTGTGGCGTGTTTTAAATATAATAAACTATTCCATATTTTATGAAATGAATATATATTGCTGCAGTTTTATACAAGTACTTTCCTGGACAATAGAAAACAGATAGTATTTACAGGAACATACAAATGATTTTGGCGATTATATTGTAACCTAAGTACTATATACTATAACAGCAAGATCTGAATATTTTTAAATTTCGTTGAAGTACGAATGCACCTCATTTGATACGCTTCACGTGCAATTTCCAACCTGTTTCTCTTACTCTCTGTAAACATGGTTTTAAAACTTTTTTTTGCTTTATTGTAACTATCTTGTTACAACAATAAAAGGATCATTTAAGTTAAATATTGCCCCGTATCCAAAAATATTGTTTCTCCCACATACAAACTTAAAAATTATTTTTTAAAGATTTTTATACTCTATTGTTACTTTGATTCAACAATAAATAAATAACGATCTAACGCTCTCATTAAATTTTCAATCTTTATCTCCAGAAAAATGGGTGAATTTGTAGACATGAAGAGGGGGGCGAAAATCTTGTGTTATTTGGTTATTCTCATCCTTGATAATATATTTTGTAAAGAGGGATGGGGACATTATTCTAAAAATTAACATACACATTGTTACTATAAAAAATGCTTTATTTTCATAACTTGATTTATTCAAAAATATTATATTTACAAATATCATTGATATATGAAAATAACCACAAAATATCCGAGCCTGTACACCCGGTGGTGTGAAAGAACTAGTTCGATTGTGTACACTAGACGACCTGGCAGCACAAGTTCAGGTTTGTAAACCAGTTCACGTGACAGCACTTGTTCAGTATCTGTAAATAATTCATTTCAGTCTCCTTCAAAATGGAGGTAAAGCAAGAAAAGAGATTCTGGATCTTAGAAGATGCAAATTGTCCATCTGTCATACCAGTGCAACATCCTTTCAGAAGGCAGTATAAAAATAACCGCCTTGCATCAGATGGATTGTATTGAACTACCCATCGCCTGGACGTGTGGGACACATAAAACTTAGATATTATTTTCATTTAGCAATCCTATTTGTTAGTAAGTCTTTTGAATAAATCAGGTTTTGAATGTGAATGATTCTTTTATAGCAAACCTGTGATTCAGATATTATTGATTAAAAAAATCAAAATTATTGTTTTTTTTCCACGTATTCAAAAAATTCTCAAAATTATTGTTTTTTTTCCACGTATTCTTAGAAATTCTCTCCTCCTTGTTTTATGGAGAAAGGGTAAAGCAAAAAATTCGAATCTCGATGCGGATTTTAGATAAATCAACTTGCTACATAACAAGAGATAGAGCAGAATTAAATAAAAAGTAATATTAAACAGCGCCGTGCAAAATGGAGAGGGCGAAGGGGTCGGTCGCCCTGGGGACAGAAATTTAGGGGGCGTTAAATTCTAACTTTATCCCTGGCGCAATTTTCTCTTCCCACGCCCCTGATATTAAAAATGTTAATCTAAGTTCTGTGCGGACGGACAGAAGTGGAAGTGGAAATTTGGGAGAAAGGAGGGTCGTTTTCATGCTCATTATTCCTTTATTCTTGCCTGAAAGCAGCTGATTTTCTTAAAATAAAGTGTTGGAGATTTTTAATTTAGGATGTGTGTGTGTGAAGGGGGGTCATGCATTTTAATGTTAAAGAGATCATTTCAGTGGCAGACTGTTTATTTATTCTTACTGGAGAAGAATAAACAGGACGGAATTGGTGTGTAGACTGAAATTAATTTGTTGCGCTCGGATCGGTGTATGGTATTGTTGTAACTTTTTCCTGGTGCGGCTCGGGTTATGATCCAATAAGCCTAAAATAATTCACCCTTAATTGGAAGATAAATGATCATTTTTAAATTAGCCTAACTTTGTCCAGGCAGATTGAAATAAGCCTAAAAAATACCAGATTGATTGAGAAACCCAGTGGTCAGTTCTCGATTCGCCTAATGTTCTTTAGGCTCTTTGCAAAATGCCGGGAAAATGTGTCAGGCTAATTGAAAAAAAGGAAATGAATGTCCAATTAACCACCTCTTTTCAAATAGCTTAGGCTCTTTCCAATGAGTTTAATTTCTCAATTAGCATACAAAATCTACATACATGTATACACTTATGAACCAGAACGTTAAGACAACCTACCTAAAAACATCCAAAGCCCATCTTTGATCTGATAAACAGCTCCAAATCGCTTTGGCATGGATGTCACAAGCTCTATGTTGATGATCGAAGATAAATTGTATTATGGAATACAAAAATGAACAGCGTTAAAAAGCAACAAATATTGTATATAAACGGCAGACCGGTTTTGGTAGCATTTAGCGTACCGTCGTCAGTGCTAGCGGAGGGCGAAATCTGCTCATATATATAGCAGAGACGGAGGATTGAAGACAACCAATGATATGGCAGAGGACTGTCATCTCATTGGTTGTTTTCAATCCTCCGTCTCTTCTATATATGAGGACCCCAGAAGCCAAGGGGTATAAGTGACAAAACTGAAAAAATAAACTAAATACACAGACGACCTAAAAATATGCTTTTTTTTCATTTCAGGTAAAGCAATATAAGTGATTTTCTTATTATTTGCTGAGTTATAGAGGCAAACCACTTTTTTCGAAAAACAAACAATATTGATTAATTATACATTTAAAGAAAATTGTACTTTATTTTTTAACAGTTATTGAAATAATAGTTCAAAGACCAGAATGCAACAAGCAGAAATTCACTCAATTGTTATTGATGTTCCAATTTAACATCAATTATCTTTAAACTCAATTTACTCCAAATCGAAATTTTGTCACTTGTACCCCTTGGCTTCTGAGGTCCTCATATATGAGCAGATTTCCACCTCCGCCAGCACAGACGACGGTACGCTAAATGCTACCGAAGTCGGTCTGCTGTTTATATAAAACATTTTGTGCTTTTTAACGTTGTTCATTTTTGTATTCCATTCCACTGTACCAAGCTCTATCTGACTATTAATAAATTGTATTAGTTGTTCAAGCAGTGGTCGAACATATTAGGGACATTCAAAAATGGTTGTTTTTGAGCTCTGGGCTGCCGTTGAATGACACCCGTAATGTGCTCTGTCGGATTGAGATCCATCGAAATGGTGACCAGGATGTTAACTGGAATTCTGTTTCTGGAGCTAATCGAGTCCTGTGACGTGGAGCGTTGTCTTGCACGAAGACTCCGTTTCCATTTCGAAAAACAGATAACATGCGATGGTAATGTAAATGATCCGCAGTGATGTTAAGTTAGTGCGTGGTCTGTTCTACAACAAACACAGGTTCCCAGGGAGACCCATGAGAACATTTCCCAAAGCTTAAGAGTCCACATTACTGACTGAAAAAAAACCGGGTGATAATGTTAAGTCTATGGGGGCGTTCTTTTTAGGTATTTCGCTTAAATTCTAATATTTTTAAGGATGATTCATTTCCTTAGTGTAGCTGAAGACGATCTACGACCTGGCTAGTTTTTACTTTTTTGATTTTGATTTGAGATAAAAAGAATATTACTTTAACTTTCGAAACCGGTTCTGAAATTGAAACTATCATAATATAAAAAAAGAAAATGTAAAAATTAGCGCTGTTGTAGATTCTTAGCTATCCTGTGCAAAAAAAAAAAAAAAAAAAAAAAAAAAAACTTGTAAAAATATTAAATGTGGAGCGAGATATTTGAAAAGAACGCCCTCACATATTTAACATTATCATCCAGGTCTTTTACAGTCAGTAGTGTGAGCTCTTAATATCGCTAAGTATGATCTGCTGTAGAACGGGGATTAACAGTTCGCATTGAAGATGGCGTACCTAAACACCTGCTATCGATGTGTTGAAGGGTAGGTCGTGTTTTATCCAACTCTCTCCCTATGTTCCATGTCCCAGTCATGATGTTGCCTGGGCTAGTGTAGGAGTATTGGTCGATGATCATTAGTTAACAGGGATACATGAGTGGGACGCTAGCCCTATCGTTTCACATTCAAGAGTGTCAGCTGAGTTGTATGCTCCAAAAGAATTCCCCATTGGAACTGTATTGTCTTTGAATGTAAATTGAGCCAGTATATGATGCCGATTTTTCTTTACCAAGGGAGAAAGGGTCTACGACATCCCTTTTATTTCATAACGCCTGAGCGTCCAATGCTATGGTTTCTACTGGTGGTTTCGCCGTCATTTATCCACTTCTTACGAGTAATAACAATGTTATATCACGAACAACCCATGAAACGTTCCGTTTCGAAATTACACATTCTGAATCGTTAAGCGACTGAAATCTGCTCTCAATCAAAGCAGCTTAAATATGCGGCCTTTACTCTCACAAGCAGATGTAAAAGCAGAAATAATTCCTTGGAGCATTTTAAATTACATTCTCATCAGATTACATGCTTTCCACGCCATCCAAGCGAGTTCATTGCAAAATATGAGGGTGGTCAAAATGTTTTGGTTCTTGAGTATAGATATAACTTTCACTAATGCATATGTGTGACTAAGTACATGCTAAGAGATTTCAGCGTATGTTTTTAACTTTTAAATGAAGAAAGTGGACAATTGTAGTAGTCGTACTAGGAAGGCCAAAAAATCCTCTGCTTTGATTTTTATACAATTTAGGAGAATAATTTGGCAGTAGACCACCCACATTTTTTTTTATTTAGCTTTTCTCATTGCCAATTCGACGAAAAATGGAATTTCTAATAAAAAAGAATCAATCTCTTTACTTGTTCTTTCAGCTGAATCCATTTTGCATTGGTTCACAGAAGGCCTCATTATATATTCATGTGGAATGCTAAGAACACAAAAATCAGCCTGAAAACCCCGTCTATGTGCGTGTATGTGTGATGGAGGTGGGATGAAATTCTACCATACATTCTACATCAATTTCTCAACAACCTGACTAAATGAATGTTACACGTTAATTATTACTTCATGGTTTATATTCGTTTAGCGTTGTGATCTTAGCTGATTTGAGACAACATAACTATGCATTCTATTAACTTGTTTGCCCAGTAATCATTTTGAATGGATAATAGTATGACTCTGAATATAAAGTACAAGTAAAGCTCATTCCACATTTTCAGCTAACAAAAATTTGGGAAATTTCATGAGTTTTACAGATAATTTGATTCCATTTCTTTCTACACATTTTTTTATTGAAAATATTTGCCAATTTGTTACTGTATCATTTTTTAGAATGAGCTCTTCTTTTCTCATATTTTCTTCAAGTTTTTCATATGATTTCACAACTTTTTCTGATACTTTCAGGAACTTAATGGTGAACCAACTTCAACTAACAAACTTAAACTAATATTAGTATTAGGTTAAAGTTATTAGTAGGCATATTAGTTTGTAAAAATACCGGATAGCGCCAAGTTGGCGTCACTTTTGGCTAATGATTTTGAACAATGATATGACGATATATCGCCAAGTTGGCGACAAACTTGGCGACGCTTGGTGACAGATCCGCCCACCGTGGTAGTCCTTGCTACAATTTTGCGGTATCTATACAGATTTTCATTTGTCCATTGTTATCTATCTATACGTATTTTCAATGATTTATTTCGAAATCTTTTTTTTTATAAAAAGAAATTGATTTTTTTCTAAATTATCCCTTTCTAATGGAGATATATGTATTATAGTAACAGTTTTGACATCGGAAACATTCAAGTAAAGATGTGATGTTGTTTTAACATAAATTTAGTTACAGTTTACATATTTGTTTATGAAATATATGCATTTTCTGTTTCGAATGACGTCATCTTCAAAAATTTAAAAATCTATCAGGAGAATCTGAATTTTTATTTATTTATAAAAAAAAGAACACGTGTTATAATTATTTTTAAAATTCTTTTGTTGTTTTTTAGTTGATGGCAAATTGAAAGAAATGATTAAATTAGCAGTTAAAATGGGGGGATTTCTATAGTATTAATTTATGTAAAGTATAGCGCTATATAAATTTTAAATGGATGCCATTTCTTTAGTATTGGATATTTTTTGACAGGACTTTCGAAAGGCACACGGCTAAATTAAAATTTTCGAACAAGTCACTATTCGTCGCTGAATGTTTTTTAGTTGGGTTAAAATTGAGCTGTTTGCCCTTTTATTTCGTTTCACGGGGGAAAAATGACAGAACAAGGGTTCTGTGTCTCTATAACTAACCGGTGGATCTGGATGAAATTTGATAAACTTTGAGGTTTAGAGTGTAACACTTCGCCTTTTCAATTTCGTTGCCATCTGATGATTGGGTCCAAAGTTATTAAGGGGCAAACTTTGGACTTTATAATTAAAGATGCATCTGAGTTCTACTATACAGCAATCGCGTGCTGCATGATAAATCGGTAAATTTTCTTTTTTTTTTTTTTTTTTTTTTTTCAAAAAATTTTCGGCGATAGTACGCAAGATTTCGAAGAACTACTATACTAGGATGATGGGGCCTCTTTTCGATGGCCCCAATTTCAATTGAGCTTTGCTCATTCAACTTGGTTTCGACTACTTTATAGTTTTAAGTACTACTTTCTACCGCCAAGGGTATTTTTAATTCAAGTTTCATGGGCCCGATTTCTGCGAATTTTTTTTTCTTTATACTCATTTTAGGATTCTCTTAAGATTTTCCAGCTGAAGCGCAGCTCACCTGCTATTCGAGATGCAGAAAGTGGTGGCCCGTGTCGCAGATTCATTTCGAAAACGATAAATTTCAATGAGGGTTTTTAGCGATTATAGTGGTAAGAAAGTCCTATGCTGCCGAAGAAAATGAAGACCAATCCCTGAGATACATTTTTAGAGATTCGTCATGATTTTTAGAATTTTAATATGAATAGTGGTTTTAATCATTCGCATTTCGTGTGGAAAAATCTACGACCGGGTGAGCTTGTATACATGACTTCAAGTCACCATACCTGGGAGCAGAATCAGCGTAACACTGCGACACACGTCGCAGACTCTTTCAGAACGTCTTCAGACTATTTTACAACAATTAATAGTAATAACAATAATAATAATAAAATAATAAATTTCTAGCTTGCTAGAAATTATTTGCCGTGTGCCATTGTAATACGATCCGCAACACATCCGACTGATGAAGTTCCAATTCACATCAAACTATAAATCGGAAATGTTTCCGAAAAATTTAAGCAATATTTTCAAAAGTCCCCGTCTCCCCCCCAAGAATAAAATTAGTTAATTATTCTAAGAAATATTGCTAATTTCACCGTAGATCTCAGGGAAAACGTGAATTTCGTCAGAGGATCGCCAAAAAACGCAAAGTTTGTCAAAAGATCGAGTAAAAAAGCAAATTTCATCAAAGTATCACGAAAAAACAACAAATTTCGTCAAAAGAATTCTAAAAACGAGATATTTCGACAAGGTATCCTGAAAAAACCCAGCAAATTTTGCAAACAAATTGCGAAAAAATGGCAAATTTCTTCAAAATATTATGAAAAAACAACAGATTTTGTCAGAAGATTGCTAGAAAATGACAAATTTTGTTCCGATATTACAAAGAAATGTCAAAAGATCGCAAATTTTGTACAAGTACCAAGAAAAGCAATGACAAGTTTTGTCAAAGAATCGCATAAGAACGGTAATGTTCGTCAAAAGGTCTCTAAAGGTGAATTTTGACAAAAGATAAAAAAAACCGGCAAATTTTGTAAACAGATCTCAAAATAGGCACGTTTCATCAAAAAATCGCATGAATTGTCAATAATTAAAGCAACAAATTTCGCCAAAGTAAAAAAACGGCACATTTCATGAAAAGGTCGCGAAGAAGCAGCAAATTTTATCCAGGTATTACGAAAAGTTGCGAACTTTTTCAAAATATCGCAAAAGAAACACAAATTTTGTGCAAGAATCACGAAAAGAAACATCAAATTTCGTCAAAGGATCGTGTAAAAGCACAAATTTTTTCCACAAAAAATGCAAACTTTGTCAAATGAATCACGAAAAAACGGCAAAATTTGTTAATGGTCACGAAAAGAAAACAATTTTTGCCAAAAAGTCGTGACAAAACAACAAATTTCGAAAAAAGAACCCAAAAAAGGAAATTTCGACAAGAGATCCTGATAAAACTGCAAATTCTGGAAACAAATTGCGAAAAAATTGCAAATTTTTTCAAAACATCGTGAAAAATTGACAAATTTCGTCAAAAAATTGCTAGAAAACGACAAATTTTGTCCAGTTATTACAAAAATACGCAAATATCATCAAAAGATCGGAAATTTTGTGGAAGTATCACGAAAAGAAACGTCAAGTTTCGTCAATGGCTCACATATAAATGGCAATTTTCGTCAGAAGATCTCAAAAATGGTAAATTTCGACAAAAAATCCAAAAAAAATCAGGCAAAATTTGTAGAGACCGCAAAAAAGCAAATTTCGTCAAAAGATCGCGAGAAAACGAGAAATTTCGTCAAAAAATCACCAAAAATCCGCTAAAGGTCATGAAAAAACGCAAACTTTGTCAAAGAATCTCGAAAAAGAGCACATTTCATCCAAATACTAAGAAAAAACTGTAAATTTTGTTGAAAGATCACGAAGAAACAAAAATTTCGCCAGTGGGGTACGAGAAAAAAACAGGGAAAACATGGTGTAGGTAGTGGATTTCCTCCCCTTTTTGGACCATGTATGATGGTGTTAAAAATTCTGAGGGTTAAAGTAACTTATTTTTAACACTTTCCTTTGATGTTAATCATAAATATTTCGGATGTTGGATTGTATCTAACATAATGCAAGAGACTGGAAAGAGCAGTGTTGAATTCAAACACATTTCTGTGGGAGAGATACTCGTAGCTCCTAGGGGGAAGACATTGCACTTTTTGACTATTGAAAACACTAAATCTCAAATTTTCTGGCGGAAGGGGGGGGGAATACCCTTATCTGTGTCACTCCTTGAAATCAACACTGGGAAAGAGGGCCTTAAGTTCTGCAGACTGTTTCTAAAGTTTTTAGCTTCTGGTGTCACTAAAAGGCTTTTTTGATTTATAAACTGGAGAGACAATGTAGTTGCAAATCTTCATCAGCAATTAGCAACGCTGGATATCTTCATTCCCGTCACCTACATTGTATTTTTCAATATATTCACACACACGCAAAAGAAAAAGTCAACACCTCATATTTATTTTCAAAGTATGTGAAATAATTTAGGTTTAACGCTCCTCTTAATTTGGCGCCTCTTATTTAATCACTTTGCGCCCCAATACAGGTGCATAATATCTTGGGTACCAAGTGTGTTGAGCCATCCTTAGAAATACGTACAGAAGCTTTTCCTCCTTCATTATTTCGATATAAAAAATATCGTACTAAAGAAAACTCTCACATAACTCATAAAAAACTCATACAAAAAAGGAGTTTTTATTTTTTGTCAAAATATGTGAAATAATTTTTATTTAAACTTTTCTTAATTTGGCTTCCCTTGTCCTTGGTGCCTAGGGCGACCGTCCCCCTTTGCCCCTCCCCCTCAGCTGTGCCACTGGGTTATAGAATATTAATTGAATATTGTTACAAAAAATCTACAAATAATCCGGAAAAAGTAATAATTTTAACATTTTATGAAATTTGTTGGTCGAATAACTAGATCTTCATGATATGAAAGAAGGGCAAGGGGAGATAACAGACAAACAGAGGTTTTGGCAACAGGAGATAATTTTAGTCAATATATTTACGTATTCTTACATATATATCTATACACTGTTACAAACATTATATGATTATTTATTTCATATTATTATTTATTTATTTATTGAGAAAGTAAATCAATTAAAAAATAAAAAATTATAAAGATTAAACAATGTGTGTTTGTTTGATAACAAACACGCGGACAAATAATTTGGAAGCAATTTCAAGGGCAAGTATTTAGACGATAGATAATTTATTGTTAAAATATATATTTTTAACGAATTAAAAAACAAAAGTTTTAAATTCTGTGTGCTAAAAAATGTTGGAGAGAATTCAGATGATTCCTTTTTAGGTACTTTCGTAACTATATAAACAAATAGCACCTATAGTTGTCATTCAGTTCCATCTGTCCGAATATATCAGAGCAAAAAACTACCCAATCGAATCGCCCGAAATTAAAAATATATAATTGTTCTATAATTTTGTTGAGTTATGTTAAATTTTATGAAAATCGGATGCATAGCTTAATGACAGGGACAATCAAAAGCATTCCGCTATATTACGGTCAATGAGAAATATATTTTCAAGGGAATTTTAATGATCTTATACTCTTTCGAACATATTCGAATTGATATGTATTTAAAAAGTGTATACTAAAAATATATTCTGCATAATCTTTTGTGCTAAGAACATTTGTTACTAATTTATAAGGCCAAACAAAAGTATTCTATTACACAATTGTATAGGAGGGAGGGGGAACACTGTTTGGAGCGCGTCTTAATATTATTAAACAATTTCACATTTAATGAATTTCATATACAGTGCAGAGGTTCACTACTAGTTACTTCCTGTATAATAGAAAGCAGATAGTACTTACAAGGACATATGAAAGACTTCGGCCCCTGTACCATATCCGATGCATTATATAATATTACACCAAAATCTGAATATTTTAAAAAACATTGTTATAGTACGAACGACCCTCTTTTGCTACGTTTGACGTGCAATTTCCAACTTGATTTATGCAGGGGTCGGATGAAAAGCCGAAGATTCTCATCCTTATATTAAACGTCTTTACTTCTACATTAAAGATAACAAGTAAGAAAAATTGTGCATTAAGCGTAGATTAAGAAACACTTTCTGAAATCTTTAACAACACTTCGTTATCTAGGGAAATAAGGTGTTACTGTCTATAGACAAATATGTAATTCAATACATTTGAAGAATCCCGTATTTGATCTGTCGGATTTATATATTATATAAGGAAGAAATTTAGTTTAGCAAGAAAATGCATAGCTGGTTGAAATTTTTCTTTTGGCAATTTATAGTAGCTGAAAATATACTTGAATATTCTGTGTTCAGCCCTGTAGTTTACCTAATACCTTTATTACTCGAAATTCTTTTACTAAAATTTAGTTTAAAAAATACGCTTTAAACTACTTAAACCACATTTCCAGAAATTATCATCCATAGGCGACCCTGTATCCAGTTCTTTGATTGACTCTATCTATATTCTACAAATATTTCTTAGTAAACAGAATGCAGTTCAACGTGCTATGCATAATCTTTTTAAAAACCACCTTTAAGTAAATTACGCTCATGTTTAGTAACATTTATGAGCTCTTTGTATAACCCAGTATCTCTCAATTGTGTAACTATTAGCATTTATACACACCTTGTAATGTGCATACATTTAGTGAAACCAAAAAGTGCATGTTATAATTTAAAATGCATTTAGTGTATTCAATAACCATCATTCATAATATACAGTAATTTGGATAGAATATACTATTTCGATTTTTTTGTGTGCTCCTGTAAATGCTATGCACTTCGTATTATGCCTGAAATAACTCGTATTAAGCCTCAGCGACGTATATCAATTTGTTTATACATGCAATCGTTTACCATAATTCAAATAATTCGCAAACAATTTCCCTTTTTTAAGTAATGGAATTCTTTTTCTGGCTCTATAAATGAATAATAACTATTCTTTTCACTGCGTATTTTACAGAATACATATTTTACTGAACTATGCAGTTGCATATAAATTTTAATATGTTTGACCAGGTGTAACCACTTTAAAATTCATTTGAAGTGATTTTTCCCCATCGTAATGTAATGAAAATTTTTAACTGTCCCTGCAAATAAAGTAATCATGATAGAAGCTTCATTTTCAATAGGATTTGTGCTAGAGTAAAAATTCCATGGCAATCCGAGTATATTTACGAGACTTATAGCGTGAACAGACGGCCAGACGAACCGAAAGTATAAACATTTTTCAACTTTGTTGGAAAGTGTTAAAAATGGGTTTTTAAATTTTTTTCTAAGTCTTTGTTAAATGCTTCTTTCAAAAAGTAAATCTTTTTTGATTTTGAAAAAAAAAAATCTTACAATCGACACTATACGAAATGTAAACATAATAAATACTTTGCACTACCTGTTCTAAAGAAAACATGTTTTAGGAATCCTCTGAAATTCGTACGCGTTTCATTCAATAACTTCTTCAAATAAATACAAACGATTATCCGCATAGACTATATTATAACATGAAATTATTTTGAGCATCAGTTATCTCATAAACCAAGTTCGCCAAATTATAGAACTGTTTCCCAAATTACATAAATTGATGTCCTTTTTATGTTAAATAACGAAAGAACAAATAAATTAGTAAAGCATAATCAAAAATACAGATAAAAAATTACATTAAAAATCACTTGATGACATAACAAACACGTGTATCGTAGTAAATGACAAATGAATGTGACAATCATCCATTATTGGCCTGTAATCTTATAGTTTGCGGATAGTTCTTTTGTCGACGGGATAAACAAGGAGTATTTGAACATGTTTCTGAATAAACTACAAATTCAACAGTCACCAGGGTAACTTTGTACGAAGAGAAGTAAAAAAAGATTAAATCTTGTACATCAGTTGAGTTAACGGCAAAGAATTTGGTCTCAAAATATAGAAAGATGCACCATTGTGTGTTTGCAGCTCATTGTAAATAATTCGTGAAGGTTCCACCATGACATAATAGATCAAGGTTTCGTAAATGTGGAATAAAGTTACCCTGATTGTCTGTACATAATTGATTTTTATTAACAAATGTGGCATAGTAAACCTCAGTAGGTTACATCAATTACATGGTAAACTGTGTAATTCCAAAGAGTTAAATCAGTGTTTCCCAATCTTTTTCAGGCATGCCCCACCAATTCATAACTAAAATTCTGATGACCCCCACCCCTCTCTCTGAAAATTAATTCTTATTATATAAAAATTGAGCTGTTATTCCATTTAAAGAAGTAAAAAAAAAAGCCACTTAAAAATGGAATGGAAAAGAAAACGTAAACATATAAAAGAAAGGTCATGAAAAAATGAACATAAATGAAAGAAATGTATTCAGGAAGCAATCGTTAATAATATATATTATATTTATATCGTTAATAATATCAGGAAGCGGCTGCACGAATCATCAGTTCATAGAGTTGATTGTTGAAGATTCAGCATTAGACAAAACTCGATTCGTATATTAAAATGCAACTGGTTTGCCAAATCATATCTTGATGGAAACCACTGAAGACCCGATTTTAGTGATTGATCGGTAAGATTATCATAGTGCTTTACTGCAGTCAAGAGTATGAAAACGTAGAGGGCTGCTAGCAAGAAAACAAATGGTAAATCTGCTAGTCAACCACTAAAATCGGGTTTGCAGGTGTTTTCCACTAAGATATGACTTGGTAGTCCAGTTTCATTTTGATATGCGAATCGAGTTTTAACTAGATCATGAATTTTAGTGATCAACTCGATAAGGTGAAATGGTTTGTGCAGCCACTTCCCGATCTAATAATAGTAATAACAATATGCAGCACTGAAAAAAGCAAATTAGATCTTCAAATATTTAATAGTGAACTTCGATAGACAAAAATAATTTTAATTGGATGTTTCTTGATTATGTTTCTGTCATTTCAATTGCTGACAGTAAAATTAAATAAATAAATAAATAATATAATAAAATAAGTTCAAATTATAACATTTAAAATGAATAGAGTAAAATTAATGAGATCCTTGTGCTTGATGTTGGCTGCAAAGAGATTTTATATCAGGCACTAATTTTGTCAGCTTTAATCTCAAATCCCCTCGTTTAATGATGTCTAGTCGATTTCTTTTTTTTTTTTTAGTAGTAAATCGTTTACTGTACTAAAATCACATTCAGCAAGGTACGAAAATGTAAAGGGTAACAATATTTTTCTTGCAAATTGTGTTGAATTAGGATATTTAGTTTCAGTCTCAGCACAAAGCAACGCAATATTGCTTTTTATATTGAATAAAGTTCTATTTGACTCATCGTTTTGAATTTCAGCGATTTCTCCTCTGTATGGTGTTGAAACATCAGACAAATCAACTAACATTGGCTACATGACCCATGATGGAAAATCAATTTGCTTTAAATTAACGAATCTATCGTTCATATCAGAGGCCAACAGTTTCAGATGATCGACAATGACAGTTATAGAGGTGTCTGCCAGATTAAGATATTCACTGTAGTATCCTAAAATCAAAATCCCTAATAAGACGCGTTTTAATTGGTTGATCAAACGTCCAGTGTCTGGCGATAGTAAATTGATTTTTTATTCTATCGAAAATCAATTTGAAATATATATTTTTTAAGTTTCAAACCGGAAAATTTATATTGTAAAATGTTTTTTAAATTATTTGTTGCTTTACGCCAGTAGAGCAGTTATCTTTTTTAGGATCATAAGACAGGATGACTGAAATTCATAGAATTCTCAAATTGCCCCCCTCGAAAGCCAAATTACACCCTTGTGGGGCGTGCGCCCCATGTTGGGAACCACTGAGTTAAGTCATAGTCAGATGGGCACGAGCTATACCGATGTCATAATTTTTTTTATTACAATGGAAAATTTTAGAAATATAATTGGCTGTGGTAAGTAAATATTTCATTCTTGTTTTTTCTAATACTTATTGACACTTAAAACTCAAACCAGCCTGTTATTCCCTTACGAATAAACAATCAGATTAATCGACCTTGAAATTAAGGAAATCAAAAGATTACAACAGATATCAGTAATAACATGACATTTAAATTAGGATACTTTTTTAATAGGATCCAGATGAGAAAAACAAAATTTTAAAACGCTTTTACCAATCTTTACTTGCATTTCAAATGTCATCAGATAGTTGTTATTATTTTTTAAATTGTTAACAAATGTATGAAACATGCTTACATACTCTTTTTTTCAATATTATGGGTAAGTCAGGGGATCATTCCTTTTTATAAAACTACTATTTTCAGCTTAAATATTTATAAGAAAATCATTTTTACCATCAAAAAACTTTATTGCGAGAAAACAGGTTTAACAAAAGTTTTTTTTTAAATTTTAATACTATCAAAAAATTTTACAAACTTATAAATGTAAAAAAATAGAGATATGTAATATTTTTCAAATAATGTTAAGCATGATAAAAATAAAATTTTGTTTGCCATGGCTCATGGTATAGTTCCTGATGTGCTGATTTACTGGTGTAATAGGCAAATTTTTGTGTGTCACTGTTCTTTTTGTGCATTGTAATAAATGGAAAGAATTATTTCTTTATTTCTGAAGTATGCTACTATTAGTTATCTGTAATTAACAAATTTTAGGAGCAAAGTGTAACATTTAGATAGCTTTTTTGGAGTTTATTTTTATTTATCGCACACAAAAAGTTTCTCGCCAGTATGAATTATCAGATGCTTCGTTAGCACATCTTTTGAAAGAATTATCTTGACATACATATTTCACAGAAAAGATTTCTCCTTAGAATGAATTAAAAGATGTTTGCTTAAAGCATACTTCCGAGTAAATTTCTTGTTGCATACCTCACATTCAAAAGGTTTCTCACCAGTATGAGTTAGCATATGACTGCTTAAATTGCACTTTTGTGAGAATTTGTTGTTGCATACCTCACAAACAAAAGATTTATCACCAGTATGAATTAACAGATGGCTGTTGAAATAGCCCTTTTGAGAGAATCTCTTGTTGCATATCTCACAAAGAAAAGATTTACCTTCAGTATGAATTAAGAGATGGGTCTTTAAACTACTCTTTTGAGAGAATTTCTTGTTGCAAACCTCACATTCAAAAGGTTTCTCACCAGTATGAGTTAGCATATGACTGCTTAAACTACCCTTTACAGAAAATTTCTTGTTGCATACCTCACACGCAAACGGTTTGTCACCACTATGAGTTAACAGATGGGTGCTTAAATGAATCTTTTGGGAGAATTTCTTGTTGCATACCTCACATTCAAAAGGTTTCTCACCAGTATGAGTAAGCATATGACTGCTTAAATTACTCTTTACAGAAAATTTCTTGTTGCATACCTCACACGCAAACGGTTTGTCACCACTATGAGTTAACAGATGGCTGCTTAAACTGCTCTTTAGTGAGAATTTCTTGTTGCATACGTCACACGCAAACGGTTTGTCACCATTATGAGTTAACTGATGGCTGCTTAAACTGCTCTTTTGTGAGAATTTTTTCTTGCATATCTCACATTCAAAAGGCTTCTCACCAGTATGACTTAACAGATGGCTGCTTAAACCGCTCTTTTGAGAGAATTTCTTGTTGCATACGTCACACACAAACGGTTTCTCACCAGTATGAGTTAACAGATGGCTTCTTAAATTGCCCTTATGAGTGAATTTTTTGATGCATACCTCACATTCAAAAGGTTTCTCACCAGTATGAGTTAACAGATGGCTCCTTAAATCTCCCTTTTGATAGAATTTCTTGTTGCATAGCTCACATACAAAAGGTTTTTCACCAGTATGAGTTAACAGATGTCTGTTTAAATGGCACTTGTAAAAGAATTCCTTGTTGCATACATCACACAAAAAAGGCTGTTTTGGGAGAAATTCGTTCATAGCTCACAAATAAAAGGTTTTCCAGGCTGTGAGTTAGACGCTGCTTTTTTTCAAAAAGTTCTGATAAGAAATATTTTGCTGCATTTGTTTTAAACATTGAAGATATTATGAGTGAAGTGATGTGTTAGATTAACGGTTTTATGTATCTGCAATAAAATAAAATAAATTAATATCAGCTTTTATATTTCCTTAAAAAAATTAAATAAACTTATCACGAAAATTTATTGTCAATATAGAAAAAAGTTGTAATGAAATTCGCACCATAGTATTGAAAACTGCAGTAGAATCTCAATTATCTGAAATCAGCGTAATCAAAGGTGTGTCAAATGCCTTTCCTAACAGTATAAAGATTAAATTGTAAATAAAATAAATAGCAACATCTTAATAATAAATAACTTATTATAAATACAATATAAGGAAAATTTAAGGAGATAATTTCATCTAAAGATCTTCTATAACTAGTTCTATCTAAATTATAAAGGAACGAATATACATTTTACAAAGAATAGAGAGATAATAAATTGTTTTTGTGGCGATGGAATTTTATATGCAACTGTGTTTAGTAAAAAATTCTCCGGATTACAAATTTTATATTATCTAATGTTAATGCTTATTGTTGAAACATTCTGCGGCATTTAATACAATTTATAATGTATATAAATAATGTAATCAGTGGCATTCCCAAGTGGATATCGTGGATACCATCCTCCTTAAAGGGAGTACCTGAGCTTATGAATCGCACAATCAACAGCATTCAAAACTGCTAAATAGTAATCACAAAGAAACCATGAAAAATTCGATTTTAGACAGTTGTTGAATGGTATAATCTTAAACGGAATAATTTAAAGTTGCATCTTTTGCCTAGGCTATAAACTTTTCTGTTGAAGACATATTTCCATCATAAACATATTCCGTTTTAACTGTATCATCTAAAACTGTTATAACGTTTTCTCTCTGTAGTGTACCTGTGAAGAATTTAAATATATTGTAATGGAATCTGTGAAAGTGATCTATCTTAGAAATAAGGAAAATCAGTATTACTCAAAAAAAAAAAAAAATCGGAAAGCCCTCGGCCCGTTCTTTCATATTATGAACTTTTCTTCCATCACCTCAGTTTCTCTCAGCCCCCCCCCCCCCCCGCCAAAGAGCAGTTTTCAAGAAAAAATTTGCAATTGTATTGATCTATCGTTACAGATCAGATTTTATAATGGTGCCCTCTAATGAATATTAGTCATTATGTTTGAAAATTTTAAAGGGAGGGGAATGTTTCATACTGCTGAGACGTGATAGTTGGAAATCTGGGGGGAGGGACAATTTTCTAAATTTAGCTTTCATCCCTCATGTGATATATCATTGGAAAGTTCTCTGACCATTATTTAAAATTATATTCCTCCAGCGTTTCTGAGGTATTTCGCCATTTCTCAGCATCAAGTTTAGGTAGAAGCGAGAAATTCAAGATAGGACACTAAAAAAATAGTTAAACATAGGTACTTCAATTATTTTAGAGCTATTTTGTCTATTATGTCGACAACATCGACTTTGACCAGGATAATGAAAGATTATATTAATAAGACAGCAATTATAGATGTTTGATTAGATATTAAGAATATTTTTTCTAATTTTTGCAAGATGTATTTTGTCTGATTCAGGATTTCTTTAGAGAAACCAACCAGAGTAGTGGGCAAAGACTGCTAGTACTATATAGTTCCTAAAACTTGAAACCTCTCTAAAATGGAACATTTTGCAACCGTGTTTCCTTCTTGGCAGGTTTTCGGAGAATATGGAATCATCCCGTAAATGGAAACATTTGACGGTTTCGAAGAGTAAGTATACAAGTTTTCCTGCAAAGATGGAAATGGGCTTTGATGGGTCCAACTGGCGCTGACAGTTAAGGGAAAAGACCAGTTCATGCATATGCAATAACATCACACAGATTGAGTTTCGACATCCTTATCATTTTTCATTTCATAATTTTATATCAAACAATATTATAATGTAATGTGTTACCTGAAATTTAAAAAAGTAACTCTCTTCTGGAAGTGGTTATTTGTGAACTTTTATTACTTCTTTTAATATACCTTAACAGGCAATTTCAGTCAAATGAAAAGACCCTTCGCTAATGCTAATAGTATGGAAAACATTTATAAAGGTATCTTGGTTGCATTTCAGTACTTTTAAATCATTTTTTATTAATTGAATAGCTGAGATCGATCTGTATGCATGCCGTTTTTCACTTTTTCGATTTTGATTGCAGATATTTTTTAAGAGGATGCTTTCACTTTCCAAACTGATTCCGAAAGTGAAAGTGTCCGCATTAAAAATATTTGCAATCAAAATCGAAAAAGTAATAAACGTCATTGTAGAGATCGATCTCAGCTATTCAATGGAAAAAAATTATTTAAAAGCACTAAAATTCAACTGAAACATATTTATGAATTTCTTCCTTAAAATTAGCATTAGCGAACGAGTTTTTTTTTATTTGACTGAAGTAGCCTCTTAAGAAATCTGAATATTATTTAGTATCTTCTATTGTAAAACATGCTGATGATGCATTTTCATCTCCTAGAGAGTGTCCGTTAATCATTGAGCGAGAAATAAGAAACTGGCGCTTAAAAATTTGTTGACCCATTTAAAAGAGCAGATTTTTTTTTTTTTTTTTTTTTTTTTTTTTGCTACAGAAAACTTTGATACGTATATTTTTTAATCCTACAGATTTTTTGTCAAGGCTGGCTATTCGATGTAGAGAGATCTCAAGATAAATCTGAAGAATATTTCCATTAATCAATTTTCTTTCTCGCTTTAATTCTTTTATTTCGAGTCTCGTTGGTATTTACGGAAAGAGCAGAGGGATATTGGAAGGTTTTGACGTTCACCTGGGATTTTATATAATAATGGCAATTTTTGTCATTAAATTTTTTCAACCACATCCATTTTTAAATAGTGGATTTCGAAGGGCAGATATTTTTATGTACTTATACTAGGGGGGGCCCGTGCCCCTGCTCGCTATGCTCGCCAACCCCCCGCGTAATCGCTTCGCGATTCCAAATTATTGGCTACCCCCTGCTTGCTGCGCTCGCCAATACCCCATGGTATGAATAAGCAGTTGCAGACCTTTCAAATGATGTGTCACACGACTGGTGTTGTAAAGAAATTAAAAATGTGCCCCCCTGGGGGGGCAGAGTGGGAGGCGACACAAAAGACATCCATAAAATGAATAAACAGTTGCAGACTTTTCAAATGATGTGTCACACAATTGGTGTTGTAAAAAAATTACAAAATGCGCCCCCTCTGAGGGCAGAGGGGGGATGACACACAACACATCCATAATATGAATAAGCAGTTGCAGACCTTTCAAATGATGTGTCATACAACTGGTGTTGTAAAGAAATTAAAAATGTGACCCCCCCCCTGGGCAGAGCAGAGTGTGAGGGTGACACACAAGACATCCATAATATGAATAAGCAGTTGCAGACCTTTCAAATCTTGTGTAACACGACTGCTGTTGTAAAGAAATTAAAAATGTGCCCCCCCTGGGGAGCAGAATGGGGGATAACACACAAGACATCCATTATATGAATAAGCAGTTGCAAACCTCTCAATTGATGTATCAAACGACTGGTGTTGTAAAGAAATTAAAAATTTGGCGAAATATTACAGTTATCGCCAAGTTGGCGTCACTTTTAACAACTAATTTTGGTCGCCAAATTTGGCGATATATCGCCAAGTTGGCGACAAACTTGGCGATTGTTGGCGATGGTAACCTTTCCTCTCTTAATGGTAACCCATACGGCGATGCATAGACGGAGCCCTTTCCTGATTGGTCTATTCGACTCATGGAAGGAATGGACAACTCGGATTCGTTAGTTCCGGAAATCTTCCACATCAGCATCATTCCAGGAGTCATTCCTTTTAAGGCTAGTTTTTTTTTACTATAGAAGGATAGTGTTGTAATTTTGTTTCTCCCCATTGTATGAAACATTTAAGGCAATTACAGAAATAAGGGAAAATTTGTAATTTTACTACAAATTTAAAATAATACCAAACAAACATCGGAACATCTATAAACATATAAACATCGGAAGTAGTTTTTACACTGATTGCATAACAGATTAAAATTTATGGGAAGCCTCCCTCGAAGCATCGAAATGTCTCTTCAGAACATTTGGGATTTTATGCGTATGAAACGCCTAGAAATGATTTTATCTCTCCGGAATTTCAAAGTGCTCATTCCAGAGTTGCAAAAATCCCTCCCGCAGAAAAACGTCTCAATCATGTGAAATAAACACAATTACGACTTGTGAATTTCCCGTTCAACCCTTTCGGGTGGATTTTTTTTTTAATTTTTAGAAAAAATTACTTTTACATTAATAACATTAACACTAGCTAGCCAAATAAATTAATTATTGTTCAACGAGTATTTCACTGTCTTAGAGATAACGAATGATTTTGTTTTGCGTACTATTCAATTAACATTCACATGACAGTAGACTAAGGAAAAAATTTTGGAAATGATTAGAAAATATTGTATTAAAATAAGATTTAACTGATATTACAACTTTATAATACTTTTTTGTGCATCTTTTACACATGATTTTTTCTGGAAAGTAACTTTTATTTTAAATTTAAGGACTGAAATATATGCTTAAAATAAAAGAATCGCAAAGAGCGAAAATAGATTTAAGCAAATAATAATTATTACTATTACTAAATGCCTACAATAAACGATGTCATATAATAAATGCATAGACATATACTAATATTACTACATGTAAATGGAAGCAAAAGTATTTCTCAAAACAGAATAATAATTCATTAAACGACATGTAGTACCAAGAAACAAAATATTTACTTACAAATATTTTAAAATCAAAAAATACATGTCTGTGCATCTATTTTGCCCCCTAAAACCAAAAATATTTCAAAAAGTATTTTTTTTTTCATATTTATAATAAGTTGCTGTAATCACCAGTAATTGACATCTAGAGCAACAAAGTATGACACCCTGTGATCCAGTAATTGGCACATGTTTATATAAGAAAACAACTTTATATTTGGCATTTTTAGGTAGTACATATATGAAAAATTCCATGACTTTGTGAAACATATGATAGAAAATAATAAATATAACATACTATAGGCAGAAAAGTTTGGTTGTAAGATAGCATAGATTGATGATATTAATTATAAGAATTTATTCTGAAAATATTAAACATCACATAAATAAATTAATGCTAAAACACACATCTGGATGTTGGAAATAAATGTTTTAGACTTGTTTAAAACAGTTTTAAAATAGTATTTCCAAATATAAAATAAAAACATATTTTGAAATGTTAAATGGAAAAATAGTAATATAGAATTTAATGCTGTTTTATCTGTCAGTATCCAATCTTTATTTTTCAAATAATGGATGATTCCAGAGAAAAAAACTGCCTGATAATTTCAATGGATCATAAAAAATGAAATTATTCTCTACATTTGCTGACTTTGATATGTGTGACCTTTGACCCAAATATATGTTTTCACTTTTTTCTCGTAAACATTTAACAGTAGATTCTGCACAATTTAAATCAATAATGTGATCTATATAATAATGTTTATCATAAACTGCATAAAAATATTCTTTCAACAAATTTGTTTCCTTTTTTTATTTCTTTTCTCTAAGACCCGAATTCATATTGTCACTATCTATTAAATTATTATGTATTATTTTTTAAACAGATTTTGAATCTTCTAAATTATAGTTTCTAAATTTTCCAGATCTTCATATCCAAAATAAGAGGCTATAGGATATGTCCAATCCAGCGATCTAGGATCTGGAGGAATTATGCATGTAAATTTAAGATTGATTTCAATTTAACAATAAATTACATAATTTTCTAAAACATAAAAAAAATCCGCTATAAATAGAAATATCCTTCTCGCGACTCTAAGCTTATAACATATTGCAAAACTTCGGAAAATTTTCATATGGATTGAGAGAAATGTTAGGAGTAAAAACATTTTCTGCACTCCTGACCGCTCATGTTTTTAGTATCTGCAGCATACATTGCATTCATCAGTGCCTTTTTAGAATACAAGAATTCGGGTTTAATCCCTTTAAATAAATTTACTGTAGGTGAAGATGCCAAATTTCAGGTTTTTGAGAGTAAGAAATCAGTATATTAGTCTGAAATGTAAACACTTTAAAACAATTATACATATAAAACCCCTCCATGTATAACAATTCCGGGGTCAACCTATCCGCGAGAAAAAAAAAACTCATTCACCAATGAAAACGTTTCATAGTCGTAATGGAGCGTTCTCATTGGTCAGATTTACAGAGGGAGCTGGAAATGACGTCACTACATTTTACTTCGCTTTGAAATCTTTCCACGATTTCAAAAAGTACACTGTTAAAAATTTGACCCATTTGTTGCAGCGACACTCCACAGCTTTTATATAATATCTCTTTTATGACCAATGAGAATGCTCCATAACACAGTAAAGTAACCGTTTTCTATAAAAGCAGTGGAGTGACGCTATAGCAAATGAGTCAAATTTTTTACAGTTTATATTTAATTAAAACTTTTTATTAAAGTAAAGCGAAGGTGCGTTTTAAATGCAATATTGTTAAAATTTTTTATATTCGGGTTGCTTTAATTTTTTTTTCTTTACAGCCGTGAATGACTCTTGAGAATTTCAAATCTATAAAAAACATTGTGAAAAGTTACCTCTGATTTTAAAGGCAATCTATTTTCTGACCAATGAAACCGTTCCATAATCGTAATGGAGCGTTCTCAATGGTAAGATTTACAGTGCGAGCTGTAAATGACGTCACTAGATTTTACTTCGCTTTGAAATCTTTTCACGATTTCAAAAACACTATTTAATTAAAACTTTTTATTTAAACAAACCGCGGATGCGTTTTAAATTTCATTGTAATCCCCACCCTCATCTACCAGATAGTTATGCTATAGTTTTAAATGCAAATTTCTGTTGAAATTTTCTTTCTTTCTTTCTTTCTTTTTTTTTTTTAATTTTGTTAGATTTTTCCCTTTCTAAGTTTAATCGCTGTATTTATCAAAATTGTTTCAGCCTAGAGTGGCTAGGATTGACCACAGTTGTTGTAATTTTTTATCATCCTTTAAAAATGCAAACACGTCATTTTGACGGGCTATCTTCTAGTACAATATATTTATATTAATACCCAGTAACTGTCATGCTGAGCCCAGTAATTGTCATATGAAGCTTTAAAGGATTCCAATTACTGATAATAATTCATATTTTCAAATAAAAACAATTTCTAAACAAAATTAGTTTATAACTTTATACGTACTGCCAAAATATGTGATTTAATTTCAATCTTGCGATTCCCTTGTAATTGGCACAGGTGCCAATTACTTGGAACTAACAAAACTGAAGCACCATTAATTGGCATCTACCATTAATTCAGAAATTACTATAAAAATACTTTTACACAATTAAAGTAACCCATTTCAACTAAACAAAACTGTTGTCAATTAAAATTTAAAATATATTATAAATCAGATGATAATTAATTGAAACAAGCCAGAAAAGAAGCATTTGATACAAAAATAGCTAATTTGAGACAAGCCATAATTGTTTCTCTTTCCTAGGCCTATTGTCATCTAGCAGCATAAATCAAAGTTATAATCTTTAAAGAAGCGTATAACTGGTATATGGTCTTGCATTTTTAAAAGACTGGATATAAATCTTATTTTAGGAAATTTTGTAGGATGTGCCAATCACTGATGCCTGCTATTTACTGGGGATGTTACCCTACTAACCACTGAATTTGGAGAATGCTCTAAAACTGTTTCAAACCACCTAAAATAAATTGTTTTTGAAGTAAAATAACAGAAACCAACATTATTTTTTTAACATCCCAATATTTTTTTAAGTGTTAATCAGTCACAAACAAATTGGTTAAAAAAAATAGCATCCTGGAAGTTCACGACCAGATATCAGAAGGAACTGTTGAGGTCAAATAGTGTACGAAAAACGGCAGAACATGAAACTGACAAATTATTTAATGTTTTCAAAATTTCAGTGTTTGTAAAATATGTGGTATATCATCATGTAACTTTGTTGTATTATTAGCAACAATTACGGAGATAAATCTTACTTTATTTTATACATGCTATTTTTTAAATTAAGAAATGAAATGGATATACTTAAATTCTTAAAGTTACTTGAGCTATTTCAAGTTATTTCTCTTCTGGCATAGAACATTTTTATAAAACTTGAGTAATATTTTTGGTAGTTCTAGGGTTAAACTTAATCATTTAATCCAAACTTTAATGTAAGCAAATGTTTATATTGTGCAAAGCTTGACTAAAAAAAATTTGGCGTTTCAGTATGAGCTAAGTTTTTTAGATCATAGTGTTTGTAAAATCTTTGGTATATCATCATGTAATTTCATTGTATTACTAGCTACAGTTATTTAGATAAATCTAACTTTATTTTATGCATACTATTTTTTGAAATTAAGAAGTGAAGTAAAGATATACTTAAATTTACTCGAAATACTTCTATACCCAAGCAAACACACAATTAATCTTGTCAAGATGTAATTGCAAGGAGATGGGAAAAAACTATTTTAGACTTCCATTAAAACCAGTGTAATCATTTACATTTTTACAATACTCTGTTTAAATACGATCTTTTGTTTGTTTCGTAGGTACTTTGAAATTCTTCCATTTGAAACAAGAAATTTTGGATTGTTATAAAAAGATTCCCCTTTTACACGTTTTACTGTGTTGCAATATTATATACACATCTAAACATTTGCAATATAAAGTTATTTTCTAATTTACCATGTTAATAAATATATAAAATAATAAAAACTAAGTATACAATAATTTATCTATGTGTGCATACATAATATGCATTTATATACAAACAAATGGGGATTATGAGAGTTATAAATAGAAAACCAGTCAGATCTATACATAAAAATAAAAACGGAACCATTAAAAGATCATTCTTTTGTCTGTCTGTCATAGACATTTTTATTCATGAACTAAACAAAGTTCAAACAAGGCTGAAGTAATAAAGGCTATTAACCCACCTTTTTATACAACAAGATCAGGTGAGCCATAAAACCAATATTTTTTTTTTTTGAGAAGTTTTAAAAACCAGACTATGACATTTATTTTACTGAAACATATAACATATTGCCAAATATACTGGATTCCTATATCAAGCATGAAAGATAAGTTTTGGAATTATAAGCATTCAAATTTTAGAGCTGCTGATGTTAAATTACATTTTCATATTTTAATTAATATCTTCTGAAATTATGCTCCTAATGTGCTAATTTTTTTACATAGCATTAATACTAAAATACCAAAACATAAATACAGTAGACTTCCTGAAATCTGCACAGCTTGGGACCAGAGGTTTTGCATTTTTTAGAATTTTGTGGATTTCTGGTCATTGCTTTGTTTACATTTTAAAAAAAAGTAATTTGAATGTAATTAATAATGAAATCAAAAGTATAATGAATGCTTACAATATGTTAAAATATTAAAATACCTAAGTAATAAACTAAAATAATAAATTATTAGATAATTTTTAAAATGATAAAAAATACTGAAAGCAAAGGCCAAATTAATAATCAATGTACAATTAAATATTCATTTATACAGATGAAATGTGTTTTTCCTAAATTAGTCATTGTAACTTGAAAACATTGAAAACTAAAAAAGCTTGATTAATACATAAAAATATTTGGTAAGATTATGATTAACAATGATATCAGCAATATCTTTATTTTTTCAGAAACAAATTATTCTTTCTTCATGAAAAAGCATGAATTCAATTATCTTAACAAAAATTACAAATTAAAAAATATATGGAATTGATATAAAATTAAAAAAGTCAAATTTTGCACCTACATCTGAACTGAATGTTTCATTGTTTACATCTGTAAAATATATGTGGATTTTAGTGAGTTGCAGATTTTAAGAGTGCGGATTTGAGGGAATCTACTGTATGTTGAATGTTCATTTTTTATAATTTTATTATATGAATTATGCAATTATTATTTGAAAACATGATAAATTGCAACCCACAGTTTTTTAATGAATTTAGATTTATTAAGATCTGCTTTAGGGAAATCCAAAATAAAAAGATTTTCTTTCTAATAATTTTCAAATTACGCTTCAAAAATGCAAAATGATGGTTTAAGGTGTCATCCATGATAGAAATGACTAGATAGGTTTAAACTTCGGTACTACTTACTTATCTCATTGACCAGGTTTATCAAATTATACAAATCGCCAAATTATGTTTATTGACATAACTTTTATTTTAAATAACAACAAAAAAATTAGTAGAATATTAATAAAAATACAAATAAAAAATATTTAATGATGTTTTAAAAACTTGTATCATATTTAATGTCATTGAATGAGACATTCACAATCATCCACTACTGTCACTTAATCTTATAGTTTGGTGATAGTTTTTTGGTCCAGAGGATAACCAAGCAGTATCAAAACTTCTTATGCTATCTGCTATCCTATAATCTGGCAATCTTCAGTGACCACTTGAGAAGTGCCTAAGATGCCTTGATTAAGAAGGGGGCTTGGTCGGCAATCAAGTACCAAGCTACAATTTGGATACAGCCTCTAAAATACACATGTAATAAAATAATTAATTTCTCAGAAACCTATCGTATGAATTGCATGGATTTTTTTTTTGGGGGGGGGGAAATTGAAGGGTGTAGAGTTCATTTACATTTTCAGAATTTAGTGTTTCTATAGAAAAAGTAAAATTAGAGTTCGTTTTAATGGTAGATGCCCCCTTGAGCAAATTCTAAATACATCTTTTAAATGTAGACTTTATTTTAAATTGTTATGTATCAATAATTTCTTCTATTATAATTTGTTGAGGAGTTAGTACAGGCTGTTTACTTTTTCCTCCCAAATAATATGTTTTACATATTATTTAAATAAAAAAATAATATCAATTTTTTTTTAACTGTACTTAATTTCCATTCATGAACCTTGCTTTATTGTTCTTTAAAATTGAATTTTATATTATCTGTTTTCAAAATTACTTTGCTTTTTGGATGTTATGACTTTCTTTTTCTTAAGATTTTTTTTTTCTATTTTTGTTCAATTTCCTCTGTGTTTTTTATATATGTTATTATTGAGTATAACACTTTTTTTTTATCATTCTTATCTTTCTAAACTACATTTAGAAACAAAATGTAAAATAAATTATTTTACAATGTGAAATTTACACTTCCTAGTGTTATAAATACATATCTTTTTCAACATTTTATTATAAAATATAACTCATTCAAAATGTACCAAAGTTAATACAGAAACTGAAATTTTTTCCATCCTACAATACTTAGGCTAAGCCTAGCCATACCCCAAATTATCCCATCTCAGAATAGAAAACAAATAATAATATATAGAATTCTAAAATTTATTCTTTGCTTTTTATTTGGATCAGTTCTTTAGATGATCTAGCGCTAGTCTAAACTAAAATTAACAGTTTTCATAAGTTAATAATCATTAACAGTTTAGAATAATTTTATTACAAAATACAGAAACTTTAATAGCCGAGTAAGCAAAAGAAACGTATCTTACCATTAACTCATTTTAATACAGAGTATAGGTCAATAAATTTTAAAAATGCTCTTTTATTACATTGCTATTATTCATTATATTTCAAAAATTTTGCGGTCTATTAACAGAGAACTTTCATATAGTAAAGGTTCACATAAAAGCAGACACCAACGCCATGAATGAATCATGATGGCCGAATTTGAATGAATCATATACATAAATCAGTGGCAACAGAAAGTTCAACTTCTGACTTCTTGCTTTCTCACATCTACCAATATTACCAGTTGTTTCAATAGTTAAGAAAAATATCTGCTTCAAGTAAAAACGAACGGTTGTTGTTGTTGTTGCAGCAACAAAAAAATGCTTATTTATGAAAAATGAATTGATTCGTTACACAAAATTCTAGAATCCTTTATTTAAATTTACCCTCTATTGAAAATTTTGACACGTATCATCGTACATTACAGCAGCATCCTCATTAGTAATATAGTACTAGTACAGTAATAAATTAGAAAGTTTCCTGATGAACAATTTTAATTATCAATTAACTGAGTTATCAATCATTCATTGTCTACTTGATTACCGAGTAACTTTCTTGAATCGATTACTTTAGATTTTATATATTGTTTTGACGCCATCTTTTGGTAAATAACATAAATTAACAAATTTTCTGTTACAAGTATAGAATTTTAGATATATTTTTAAAATAAGACAAGATTAAATTTGAGATTATTTTTACACGCTTCACTTAAACAATTAAAAATATTTTTTAGTATATATAAAAGGAGCATTATTGTTATTTTTTTTCATGAAATTTTAACTTAGTTTTATCAGTTTTTTAAGAACTCAGCTTATATTCATTGAATTTTATTTTTTTTTTTTTTCGCATTGCATATAAAAATAAATTATTTAATATCAAATATAATCGTTAGAATATGTTTGAAAAAGTTGTTTTCAATATTTTGATAGCTTTTGACTTATTGTTTTTTGCTCATTTTTTACTTTAGTAGCACAGCTTTTTATTACTGTTATTATGTGACAACTTTTGTAAATTCAGTGAAATATTAACATTTTATAGGGATGGCCAGGTATAATTTTATTAAAAATAAATTTTATGAGTCCTTTTAGTTTCTTTATTTGATTTTTGTTACAAGAACAATACTTTGAAAATTAAACTCTTATTTAATAAAAATATTATTAAAAGCTTCAGAATATTGATAGAAAAATATGCTCATTCTTTGCGCAACACAATTTTTTTTTTCTAAATTACAGTGTAAATAATGTTGTAACTGGCACCAATTCTCTGAATATCAAACCATTAAAAACTCTAAATTTTGTTCAATATAACTAGAATATTTGTAAATGATTAAATTAAACATGCATGTCTATAAATGCATATAATTGTATTTGAATTTCGATAGCTAAACATTTTTTTCTTTTTAAAGGAGAGAGTGATTACCTTACTCCTGTCGCTATCATAAATGAACTTATTGTGGATGGAGATCTTTCATAATTTATATTAGATAAATTATTGTGTATAAAGATACGAAAATTTGTAGTTTTAGGGAGAAATACTTGAATTTTAAATTAAAACAAAAAATGTTTAGGGAAATTATTATAAGCACTATTTATGTTGAAGGTATAAAACAGTTCTTTTTAAGTAATTTTATAGAATAAAAAACTATGCATAGCCATTTAAAAATAGCTAATTTTTCAGGTTTTTTTTTTTTTTTTTTTTTTTTTTTTATTTATATTATTTCATTAAAGATTATTTCACATTTCAAAAAAAAACATTTTTTTACTTGTTGTTGTCAAATTTAAAACAGCAGCTAAAATCCACAATCCTAAAATTCACATGTCATCACAAATATAAGGAATGAATCTTTGGGTTCATATACAAGGACAAAATAACAGAACTTTTTTAATTTAAAACTTTCCATACATATTTTAATTTGTAATTCTTAATAATATTATTGAACTCTTGCATTTTCAACAATTTAATCATTTTACAAAATATTATTTTTTTATCATTTTAGTTTATTACTACTTTACTTAATTATCTTAGTACGGTAGATTCCCTCAAATCTACACAGCTTAAGGCCATGCTGTGCAGATTTTAGAATTTCGCAGATTTCTGGTCTTTGCTTATTTTACATTTTTTACTCAGCAATTTGAATTTATTAAGACAAACAAAATTACAATAAATGATTATATTGCATTAAAATAATGAAGTAAAATATTAAATTAAAAAAATAAAAAGTAAGATAACTTAAAACGGATTGAAATATTAATACAGTCAAGGATCGATAATCTGCGCATCCATTATCCACAGTTTTCTATAATTTGCATTATTTTACAAATGTAAACAGTTCAGAAAATTTACAAATTTGTGGTCCAAAAATGATTTTTTAAGCAAATAATAAAAAATTTGACAAAAAAAAAAAAAAAAAAAAAAAAAAAACATAATAAAACAGATTTTTTTTCTATGTAACTCTTATATTTTATAGAAATTAAATAAACAAACTGTATTAGAGAACATGTGTATATATGTAATTATTTTTATTTAAAGCACATATATCAATTTTTTAATAAGATAACTTTAAAAATGCATTTTTTGAGATAGCATATTAAATTAATTATTAGATTTCATATTTATCTTTTCAAATTATATTATTTATAAAATTAATATGATGTCTAGGAATAATAAGATGACACATTATCTATAACAATCTATAAGCCACAAAACCTTTGGCCCCAACTACTGCAGATTATAGAACTTTGACTGTACTTCATTCACACTAGTATAGATATAATGGTTACTATAATTACATGGTTCGTACACATTTCCAGTAAAAAAATTTACCTGATCTTTCTCAGTAAAAATCCATTTTCTATATTGTTGTAAAACTCAACAAAATGGATAATTTAAAACTAGATATATGCTAAAAAAAGAAAATAAGTATGCAATGAAAACAATTTTCAATTTTTATTTGCTTTCATGTGATGCTAGTGTTCTGTAGTTTTTATACATTTTATTTATAAATTTTAGATTGGATTAATGATTAATTCAAATTTTCATTTACAACCACAATCGAGATGCAGATGGAAAGTAACACATCAATCACTTCAATTATTTTTTATAAAAAATGGTTTGACCTTTTTACTCAAATTTTTTAATTGCATGACCAGTAGGAATCCTTAATTAGTGATATTAACAGTGACATCACTGTTGGTACAGTATATTTTTCTGGAACAGGTGATATAAGGACATTTTTGCCAAATGTAAAGAAACAATAGAAAATATTTTCTATCAGAGCAGCCACAACACTTATGTGCAACCTAAAATACGTCATGAAGACAATGGAAATTCAAATTTTCAGATTCTTAAAACCCCTGCTATTTTAATTAAATTTCTTTTTTACGCTGTTCTAATAATTTGGGTAAATTTTATAACCTTCATATGAATTGTATTATGCGATTAATTACTTTCAGGAACAAATATTTTAGGGTTAATCATTTAAAAAATGTTCTTATTTAACTTAATACAGACAAATTCAGTTTGTGAGGAAGTCAATCATCTAAAATTAAACATTTAAATCAAACTCTTAATCAAAATTCAAATGAATTCCTCCTGTTTAACCCAAAAATCGTAACTTAAACTATATTTAAATAAATAGATAAGTGAAAATGTCTGCTAGAAAAAAAAATTTCATAATATTTTAAAAGGTCAAATATTAGTGAAAATAAAAGTTGCGCAAATTAAATTTTGTTGCTATAATATGATCAAGTCATAAGTTGGAGAATTTTTTAAATAGTAAAAGAAGAAACACATCCTACCATTAATTTACTTTAGCAAAGAAGATGGATCACCACGTTTATGTTTTAAAAATTAGCCATTATTAGAATCAGAGGATACGCATTGAAAATTATATATTTTTTTCTTTTAAAGCAAAGAGACGCCAACGAAATGGATGATTCACGGTGGTTGATAGATGAATCAACTCAAAAGTGTTTGGTTCATGAGAATCAATACCACTTTTAATGAATCATTAAGTCTTGTACGATTCATTCTTTTATTGGCGTCGTTGTGTGGTCTGTTGTTTGTAATATTAGGTAACTTTTATAACGTAAATTTATTGTATTCAACATCTTGTTAATGCTAAAGTAGGTTAATTTCTTAGGTTTCTATTCAACTCAATACTTTACGATTTGCTATTTGATAGTGATGCACCCAATTTAATGTGACGCAATTTTCATTTTTGCTGATCTGTTATCCAGTCATTATTATAATGTTTTATTCATAACAAATAATTCCGCTTATTATTATTTATTTTTAAGTAGTTTAGTTTAATATTATTCAAATTTCAAATTTGAGGCAGCAAATTGTTTTTTTTTTTTTTTTTTAACGTTTACTTTTAAAACCTTTTGTTGCTTATAAACTGAATTTGATTGCATTCCGCTTATTTGAAACTAAATGCTTTTTAATAATTGATCACAGAATGTAGTACCTTTATATAGTTCAATGAAATTTACATATAAGAACACATATGCTTTTAAGGGGACTCATCACTCACTTGAAAATACCTTCCCGTAACATTAATCCAAAAGGCAGGTTGTTTTCGAATTTCTCACTTAAATTTGAATATTTTTATATGCCATTTCTTTTTGCATATGATAGCTTAGTTTCATCATCAATATGATATACTTTTTTGTTTTTTTATTTTGGTTACAGATTTTTCTTAAAATGTATTTTCAATTTCAAAACCGTTCCTGAAATTGAAAGTAGTATTTTTTTAAATCTGCAACCAAAATCTACAAAGTAAAAAATCGCTATATTAAAGACCTAGTTCAGCTATCTTATGAAAAAAAAAAAAAAAAAAAAAAAAAAAATTTAAAAATATTGAAATTTAAGCGAGAAGATCTAAAATAACTTATCCATTATTTAACATTAATGAGTGGATGTATTTGTGGTATAATGACATTAACTGTAACGTGACCTGGTCAAGAACTTTAACTGTAACCAAAATTAACCTAGAACAGGGGCTCAAACTAGTTTTTATAAATGTGGTGTCGCGTCTTTGTTATGTGTAACCTGTCTAGAATAATATATGTGTGAATAAACTACATGCAAGTATTTCGCTGTATTCATCTTGGAAGCCTTCAACGGTACGCTACAACACTAACAAATAATTATAATAACAAGTATAAAGCAGTATTCATGTGTGTCTAGAGTCCCCTTAAGAAACTATTTATGAATCCTAGAACAAGTGATACACTGATTTGCAGATTTACCTGTTGATATTAAGGGTGTTCTTAAATCAAAAAGGGCAACTTTGTGACAAAAGTTTTCATTTATTTTTGTTCAGAAATGCATGAAACTAGCAGGTGTTGTTGTTCAAAAACTATTTAATTGCACTTATTTTTCAGGGGGTTTTTTGCTAACACATTAGCTACTTCAAAACAAACCAACAAGATTGGCATTTTTATTGTGATTTATCAGTCTTAAAATGTCTTGTGCTTCATATTTATTTTATTTTACATTCAAAGTTCTGTAATCCACACAAGTTGGGGCCAAGGGTTGTGTGGATTATAGAGTATTATGGATTGTACATTGTTTTATTATTCCTAGATAACATTTTAATTCTATAATCAGTAGAATATAAAAATGTAAATGTGAAATCTAATATGAATTAATTTAATAGGCTATCTCAAAAAATACCCTTTTAAAGTTATTTTATAGAAAAATTGATATGTGTGCATTTAAGAATAACTATGTATTTTCCCTAATACAGTTTGTTTTTTATTGTTAATAAAATAAAAGAGTTATATTTTAAAAAGTAGGCATTTTATTATTATTATTATTTATTTATTTAAAAAAAATCATTTTTGAACAAGTTCATAAATTTTCTTAACTGTTTATTTTACTGTTTACATTCATAAAGTGACATGAATTGTAGAAAATTGCAGATTATGGGTGTGCGGATTATCGATCCTTAACTGTATATCATCTGACAACATTTATGCAAATATTATGTTCTTAGATCATCTTTTATTTATTTATTTATTTTTTTTTTATTCTATTCTAAAATTACATTCCCGGAAATAGCTTTTTTTATGTGTGTTTTTTATAATTCGAAGTAATTATTTATATTTATAATAATACATACTCCATCGCCTTCCTTATGACCTATCACATTCTATTGTTTGACAGGTTTGAATTGCATTTCTCTATGAAAATAGAATTGCAACGCAATGGGAAAAAATCACGTTATCAAAATCCCTTATAACTCGATAGGAGTTTAATGATTATACAATGGAAAACTAAGCTCCATTCAAAATCGTTTCCATAGTCATGCATTTGTGAATGTGTCAAAACATTTTGCGTTTGTTGAGCTCAGCACCATGCACCATTTTCTATGCACCATGCATTAGAAATCTCAACGAGAAATTGTACATTTTTCAATTTAAATTGCATTTTATTTGTCCTTGTTGCCTTGTTGTTTGTGTATTTTCAATGCCAATTTTTCTAATTTAGTGGGTTTTTTTGTTTTTTTTAGTGCTTGTACGAACAACAAAATTGTTCTTTATTGGTGTATTAGTGCACCTTCTGCTGCAGTGGCATTAGTACATAAGTACCGTTATTTTATTTAAAAAAATTATATAAAGTGAATTCAAATAAAAATAATTACATATATTTCATAATGCTATAATCTGTTTTTTACCGTTAATAAAATGAAAGAGTTATAGTAACAAAAAATTAATGTTTTATTATAATTTGTTTAAATTTTTTATCATTATTTGTTTTAAAAAATCGTTTTTGGATTACGAATTTGTAAATTTTCTTGACTTTTTATTTCATTGTTTACATTCGTAAAGTAACGCAAATTATAGAAAATTGTGAATTATGGGTGCACGGATCATCAATCTTTGACTGTATACATTTAAGTTGTAATTGTGTAAAGAGTTTTGTTAATTTTTGTTTTATGTGCAGAAGTCCAAAAAAATTTTTATGTTTTCTTTTGCAGGAAAAATTTTTTATGCATGAGAAAATGACCTTTTCCATTTTCTACAGAAAAATCTGATAAAAGATTTTCCTTCTGCTAATTCAAAATTTCCTGTAACTTTACTTAGATTGATTGGGATTGTCATCAACTGACAAACAGAAATTAATGGCAGTCAAAAAAATTGTAATCATCATTTATACTTTTAAGATTCAACATCTTGATACTTTGGTGACTGTATTGCATATGATATATTAATATAGTCGACTAGTCGACGCCCTCAAATCTGCACAGATAGGGACCAGAGGTTGTGCAGATTTCTGGTCATTGTTTTGTTTACATTTCTTAAGCAGTAATTTGAATGTAATAATTAATGCAGGTGAGAATATAATAAAAGGTTACAATATAATAATAAAGTAAAACCCCGATAATTCGGATTAATTGGGACTGAACCCAATCCGGATTATCGAAAATCCAGATTATCCGAAGAATTAGAAAAAATGAAATAAAATGAAACATATTTACAGAAAATCACGTTCATGTTAAACATAATGAATATTTACAGTCAGTAAAAATGTTTACTTTGTTTAATTCTTCTGAAAAGCTTTCAGAAAAAGTTTTTTTTTAAATTCACAATATGATAATGAAACAAGTTAATGTTATAGAAATAAGCTAATCGCTTCTCAAATTTGAAAAAAAATATGACCATAACGATCCGGATTAACAGAGTCCGAATTAGCAGGGTTCTACTGTGTATTAAAATAAGTAATAAACTAAAATAATAGAAATTTTGATAATTTTTAAAGTGTTTAAAATATTAAAAGCAAAGATCAAGCTAATAATTGATAATGTGTGGTTAAACATTCATTATAAAGTTGAACTGCATTTTTTCCGAAATTATTCAATGAAACTTGCCTCATAAAGGCACATTACTTATTCACATTCAAATCATGAAATAAGGAAGTTTTATTTTAAGTTTTGCCAGACTTATTAACCAAAAAAGCTTGATTAATACATATTTGGTAAGGAGATTATGATTTTTTTCCCAATAATATCAGCAATATCTTGAATTTTTTCAAAAACAAATTTATTCTTTTTTCATGTAAAAACTTGAATTCAATAATATTAACAAAAATTACAATTTAAAATAGGTATGGAATTGATATGAAAATAAAACAATTAAAGATATAAAATCAAATTTTATATCTCTATCTGAATAGAATGTATCATTGTTTACATCCATAAATTATGTGCAGAGTGTTGCAGATTTTAGGGTTGCAGAATCGAGGGAGTCAACTGTATTGCAATGGAGATTGCAGCTTAAAGAACTGATATATCAATTCGCGGCCGTCAGAAAGTAAAATGCATCATTGTAGAAAACAATCTAATAAAATCAAATGGTTATGCTTGATTTATGGGAATCCATCATTATATTTAAAATGCATCAAAAGTTTCATTAAAATAAATGTATTAGTCTGGCTTTTATTAAAAAAAAGGTTGGTTTTATGCTCCCTCCACCACCTGATCCTGTGGTCTAAATAGGTTTGTCAGAATAACCTTTACTGCTTCAGTTCTGTTTGAACCTTCCTCAATTCCTACTTTATTAGTAAAATGCTATGACAGCCATACACACAAAATGATCTTTTATTGATTCCGTTTTTATTTTTTAAGTTCAGATAACAAAAAAAGTATTTATCTGATTGGTTTTTCTATTAATAACTCTCATTCTATACTTATTTCCTATTTGTTGGTATAACTTAGTACGGAAATGCTTATAAAATTCAGACATATATATAAATATACAGTAGACTTACTTAAATCTGCAAACCTAAAATCGGCACATTATTTATGGATGTAAACAATGAAACATTCATGCCAGATACAGGGACAAAATATGACTTTTTTAATTTAATATTCCATACGTGATTTAATTAGTAATTTTTGTTCACTAAGCTCATGTTTTTTATGAAGGAAGAATAAATATTTTTCTGAAAAATTAACATATTGCAGATATCATTGGTAATCATAATCTTCTTTCCAAATTTATTTATGTATTAATAAAGCGTTTTTGGTAATTAAGTCTAGCTAAACCTGAAATAAAACTTCCTTATTTTATAATTTTGATGTAAATTATTAATATACCTTTATGAGACAAGAATAATTTAAGAAAAATACATTTCATATTTAGAATGAATATTTAATCACACATTATTGATTATTAACTGGAGCTTTGTTTTTAATATTTTAATCATTTTTGAAATTATCTAATTTTTTTATTATTTTGGTTTTATTTCTTACTTTATTATTTTATCATGTGTTAAGCATTGTATATAGTTTCAGTTGCATTATTAATTACATTCAAGTTATTGATTTTAAAAAAATATTAACAAAGCAATGACCAAAAATCTGCAAAATTCTAAAATGTGCCCAACCTCTGGTGCCAAGCTGTGCAGATTTGAAGGAGTCTACTGTACTATATGCTTATTCATATTTTTATTAGCTATTTTATATCTTTCATATTTTATATATTTATTATGCATGCGAAAGTAAAATAAAATTATATTTTAAATATTTAGATATGTTTATAATATTACATCTACAAGAAAAAATGTCTGAAAAAAAGCCAGAAAATTATAAATTTGAAAAAAATATTTAGCGAAAATATGTATGCAAAGTTATTATTTATCCACTAGTAGCATCAAGTAAATTTAAAAAAGAAAAAAAAAAAAAAAAAAAAAACGAACTTTAATGTTAAAGAACACAACAACCACACTGAAATGTTTATTGCCAAAAATTGCAGAACAGAATATGGAATTCTTCCCTAGTTACACTGCTCCAATAAAATAATAGTTTAGTCTCATACAAAAATATCAGAAAAAATTATTAAGATATTTAAGCATGTCATATATAAAAAGATAAAATAATTGTGTGTATCTATGTTTTTGTAGAATGTTATATTAGAATTACAAGTGTATTTTCAATAATTTATGTTTCTAAATATGCTTTTTATTTATATTTAACAAGAAAGTATAAATTGAATTAACATTAAATTGATTGAATGTATATAAATATTCACATGCATTGAGCTATGTCTTTATTATTTTCACTATAAAATTATGATATATTTCATTATTATTAATAATAATAAAAATATTCAATGGAAATGTACTGTGCAATAAGTTTCATAAGTTCAAAATCCAGTTTTTACATTTTAATCATGTGTAAAATAACTACTTTGTAAATTTTAAAAGGGAAACAGTTTATAAAGGAAGAATAATATCCTTCTGCTGCGATGCCATTTTCTTTTAATTTCACATCCCCCCTCTTAATATAAAAAAAAATACATATTAAACAATCTATTAGTTGTACTCCTAGCAAAAATGCATATTTTTATACTTTGAATTGACAATAAGAAGCTTTAAATATGCTTAAAAAAGCAAATAAATGATTAAAATATTGTTATTTTCAGTCATGTAACCAGGATTTCTTTAGGAGGGGATTAAGAATTTTCATTCATGTTATTATGTGTATATATATGTTATGTATGTGATAAAACCTGTCAAGATGAAATCGCTAAGGAATGTCACAAATGAATTTTCATTTATTTTATATATAGTTGACTCTCTCAAATCCGCACATCTTGGGACAATTGGTTGTGGGGATTTCAGAATTTTGTGGATTTCTGGTCATTGCTTTGTTTACATTTTTAAACAGTAATTGAATGTAATTAATAATGCAATCGACACTATAATGAATGCTTACAACATAATAAATTATTTATAAAATAATAAACTAAAATAATAAAATTTAGATAAATTTTAAAATTTTAAAAGCAAAGGTCAAGTTAATAATCAATAATGTATGATTGAATATTCATGATAAAGATGAAACATATCTTCTTAAATTATTCAATGAAACTTGCCACAGAAAAGTACATTACAAACTCACAACAAAATCATAAGATAAGGAAGTTTTATTTCAGGTTTAGTTAGACTTAATAATGAAAACATCTTGGTTAATACTTAAATACATTCGGTAAAAAAGATTGTGATGACCAGTAATATCAGCAATATCTTGAAATTTTCCAGAAATAAATTTATCCTTCCTACATGAAGAAACATGAATTCAGTAATATTAAGAAAAACTACAAATTAAAATATGTATTGAGTTGGTATAAAACTGAAAAAGAGACAAATTTATCCATCTATCTGAACTGAATGTATCATTGTTTACATCCATAAAATATGTGAGGATTTTAGTGTTGCAGATTTAAGGGAATCTGCTGTATATTAATCTTCTAAGTTTGTTCCCACCAAATGACCTGACCTCTGACAATAAAGTTCGGTGAATAGTTCCGTAGCATTAATGTAGATGAAATATTAACAAAAGTTACGATAGCTACCATACCATCCTTCAAAATAGTTATCTCCTATAACTATGCACTGCTGAGATCCGCTATACATGTCCTGGAAAATTTGCAAGAAGTCTTTTTTTTTGGATGAAGTTCAAAAGCTTCATCACGTTTCGTTGGATGTCAGCAATATGGTCAAATCTCTTTCAAAGAGAGTTTGATTCGTGAAAAAAGGAAGAAGTTTAGAGATTTGAGATCTGGCGAGTATGGTAAATGTTCAATTTGCACAATCCCTCATGAATTTCTTTTGGTGTCTTGCAAAACTTAAAACCAAACATTAAACTGATCTTTTGTTTGTTTATTTTCCTGCTCTCAGTTAAGAACCAACACACTGAACAAGCACTTAGTAAAGCATGTGTTAGACAGAACATAAACGATGTTCATCTGAACAATTGTGGGGGAGATAGTCAACACTTACCTCTAAACAGGTGCAGCATTTTGTTTTCCCAGTGTTGCCAGATTGGTCGTTCTGAATTCATTCACCGAACTTTATTGTCAGGGGTAGAATATAGTAGGTGATATGTGACCAGAGATATCAGCAATATCTTAAATTTTTTCAGAAATAAATTTATTCTTCCTTCATGAAAAAAAACAAGAATTGAATAATGTTAACAAAAATTGCAAATTAAAATTTGTTAAGGAATTGATATAAAATTTAAAAAGTCAAATTTTGTACATACATCTAGTCTAACAATTTTATTATTTACATCCATAAATTATCTGCAGATTTTAAAATTACAGATTTGAAGGAGTCTACTGTATAGTAAAACCAGTCAAGATGAAATCTCAATCAGTTTTGAAAATTTCCGTTTTAGACAGGTTTTGTGTTATTGTGTGTAATTGTGTGGTATTCTTTTAGACGGGACAATGGAATATTTCTATTTATGGCTGCATTCTATTATAGGCAGATTTTTTTTCAACTTTTGCCTCATTTATATAAATATACTTTTTATGATACATGTTGGGAAGAGTGAGCTACATTGAACCCAAGTACACAGTTGACCACCCCTTATGACCCCTTTATTTATTTTTAAATTTATAAGAATTTTCTTTAGATTAATTGATTAAAGCACTGAAGTGATTATTTATAGCCTTTAAAACACATCGTTACCTCAGAATGATTCATTTGATCCTAATTGGTTGTTTTGAGCTTCTGATAATAAAAATTTATAATCATCGTATTTTTCTGTATTGTTAATTAAATGTTGTAGATTAAAACACCTTTTTTATATAAAGGTAATATACTCGTTTTTATTTAATATTAAAGATACTATGCTAAAAAAGAAAGATTTAAGTAATAATTTTATGAGAATGTATAAAACTTCAACATGGGGCACAATGGACCATAATCTATTCTATTAATGTAATACTGAATTATCAAAATATTTAATAACTGCTTATTCTGTACAAATAAATACTGTTTTAAAATAATTATTTAACTGTAAAATAAAGTAAACAAAGAAAAATGTCTATGTATCATAGTAAGATTTTTTTTAATGCTTTTAGAGCAATACAAGTATTTTATCAATTGTAACCAGTTATTATTAAAACAATTTCTAGCACTTTCTAAAGTGTCATTAATCATTTTAGAAGTAACATAAAACAAATTTGGAATCAAAACTATGACTACTAATCTGTGTTTGTATCGGTGTTATCATAAAATCACCCTCAGATCCAAGGTTATTTAAGCAAAATTGAGGCTCATGAGTATTTTGGAGTTTCATTTTCAAGTTTTCGTGAGGATGATTTTATTTTATTTAATCACTTCAACTTATTTGCAGTGTTTCTGTATAAATCTGTTGTTCTTTAAAAAACATAATACTCTTTTTATTAATTTTTCTGTTTTGTTTTGTTTGATAATTTTACTTGAAAAAATTGCATTATTATGTTATTTTGGAGATACAGAGGGACAGTGGCGCACCCATTATTAAGCTTTGGAGGGGGCTAGCATATTTTAGAGGTGTGTATTTCCTGAGCTGGTCCGGAATGTCAGACGAGCTTGGTACGATTTTTTTTACACTTTATTAAAAATGCATGAGATGGGACATACATTTTTTCTGTTGACTTGTTAGAGAAAGAAGACTGGGTTGTGGAAGGGGAGTGAGGCAATTAGCAAAACCTGTGGGAAGGGCTTGATGTCTTTGTTTAAGAAAAGAAAACAGTGTTTTAAGTTTTGAATACTAAAAATGTTGATATTTCAAATTTCATAGGAAAATTCATTGATTAAAATAAAGTGTTGCAAAGATTACTATTTTTCAAAAATTCTATTTTGCAGAATTTATTAAAAATAATAAAAGTAAACTTACATAATTTTAGAAAACGTTAAATAGTTAGATTAATCTTGCGATCTGGAAGGGGCTTGAGCTCCCTTAGCTCCCCATGTGGATGCGCCAAGGTAGGGGGAAATGAAGAGGAAAATAAATTGATATTGTAATTCAAATAATGCTTAATAGAGGACCATGTACCCAGTGGGTGAACCAGCGCACTCTGCTTCTCGGACACTCTGGTCCTCTTTATGAACGTTTATAATATTTTTTTAAAAACGTATTTGAAACTATGTTCTGAAAAAATTCTGAGGTATGTAAAATTACTTAAGGAATGTTCAAGAATATTTTTAGGCAAATTGAACTTTCCATGAAAGAGAAAAAAATGTAAACTGCAAAAGTAGTCCCCTGTGTACCAGACTCCCCTGTCGTAAAACTTGTCAAAATGGTGATTATCTTTAACAGAAACCTGCCTGAAACAGAAGTATTACATGGTCCTGATATGAATTGGCATACAAATACAATTTGTTGAAAATATGGCTGTAAGTGATTTTTCATCACTTATCAGCGTTTTCATCATAAAAGATTTTAACAGGTACTTATAAACACAGTGAAACCTGTAAAACCGGAATCTTTCTACAATATAATCCTGTCTCAAATGGAAGTTTTCAGGATACCGGTAATTGATTACACTTCTTTCAATGGAAGTCGAAAATGGTATAGTTTTTCAGCTCCTTGCAATCATATCTTAACAAGATTCACTGTGTTTAGCCAGGCCAAAATTAATTTTTTTAATACATTTATAAATACTTTTCTACTAAAAAATATAAATTTATACTAAATTTTATTTCAGGATACAGAAGAAATGAAACAAAAGACCTCATTTAGACTAGAGTATCTTGAAAATATAATTGATTACACTTCCTTTAACGGAAGTCTAAAATGGTTATTTTCCCCCTATCTCCTTGCAATCACTTCTTGGCAAGATTGACTGTGTGACTATGTGTAACAAAACTATTTCGAGTAACTTTAAGAAAACTATTTCTTAATTTTATTGATAATTCTTAATTTTTTTAAAAATAGCACATGTAAAATGAAGTTAAATTTATCTTCATAATTGTAGCTAGTAATACAATGAAGTTACATGATGATATACCTGAGATTTTAGAAACACTATGATCTAAAAAACACAGTCCATACTGAAATGTTAAATGTATTTTAGTCAAGTTTCGTACAACATAAATATTTGTTTACATGAAAATTAGGAACTACCCTAGAACTACCGAAAATGTTACTCAAGTTTTATTAAAATATTCTGCATCAAAATTTTTACTTAAAACTGTTTATGCAAAAATTCGAAATGTTGGTTTCCAAATTTAGTTTAATTTAAAGAAATTTCTGATTTATATTTAAATATTATGTGTTTAATATTTAAGAAAAAGACATTCGATTTTAGCTAAAGAAACTAGAGATATAACAAGCACTCACAACAAATATAGTTTATGTTGGAAAAAATTATCTGGTTACAGTTGTCTAACACAGCCATAATTCTTCTGGATTTCTCAAATTCATGTTCTGCCGTTTTTGATACCGTATTTGGCTCCAATAGTCTCTTCCGATATCTGGTCGTAAACTTCAAAGGTGCGATTTTTTTTTTAAACAATTTTATTTGCGATTAATTAACACTTTTTTAGAAATTTTGGGTTGATTGAGTTTATTGATTTATTGATTAACACTTTTAAAAAATATTGGGTTGTTTAAAAAAATAATATTGGGCTCTGTTACTTTACTTCTAAAGCAATTTATTTTACGTGGTTCAAAGAGCATTCTTCAAGTTCAGTGTTAGTATGTGAATTCGGATCAATTAAAGCTTTGGATTTCTCATTATTAAAAAACAGAACCTCTCCATGCACAGCTCACCTTCCATCAATGAAGTTTCTGTGAGCAATATTAATCCTTTCAAATCTGGTGTACTATGAATAGTACATGTCTTTTAATGGAGTATTATTTTCTTTTAAGAAATACTTTTGCTACCCTTTACATGTAGTAATGTTAGTATATGTCTATGCATTTATTATATGACATCATTTATTTGTGACATTTAGTAATAATAATAATTATCATTATTTGCTTCATTCTCTTTTCGCTGTTTGCTATTCTTTTATTTTAAACATGTATTTCACTCTGTAAATTTAAAATAAAAGTTACTTTCCTGAAAGAATCATGAGTAAAAAAACACAAAAAGTATTAGAAATTTGTAATATCAGTTAAATCTTATTTTAATACTATATTTTCTAAACATCTCCACAAAACCTTCCTTAGCTTATTGCCATGTGAATATTAATTGAATGGTATGCAAAACTACAACATTCGTTATCTTTAAGACAGTGAAATACTCGTTGAAAAATAATTAATCTATTTGGATATCTAATGTTAATGTTATTAACGTAAAAATAATTTTTTCTAAAAATTGAAAAAAAATCGTCCCCTAAAGGTTTAAACTGGACATTCACAAGTCCCAATTGTGGTCATTTCAGATGACTGAGACATTTTTCTGCGGGAGGGATTTTTGCAATTCTCGAAAGAGCACTTTCAAATTCCGCAGAAAAGTAGCACTTCTAGGCGATTCATAAGCATAAAATTCTAAATGTTCTGGAGAGACATGTCGATGCTTCAAAGGTGGCCCCCACTTTAAATTTGACGTTGTGGTGAAATCAGTGTAAAAGCTGCTTCCGACGTTATTCGTATTATTTTGAATTCGTACAAAAATTACAAATTTTCCTATAGTTTCCAAACTGCATTAATGAAAAAAAAATTACAATGATAAATAAATACGCAAAAAAGCTGGCCTTCAAAATCCATTAATTTATTTAAAAATGGCTCTGATAAAAAAAAAATTGAATGACAGGAATTGCCATTATTTTGTAAAAACCCAGGTGAACGTCAAAACCTTCCAATGTCTCTCGGATCTTTCTCTAAGTACCAACGAGGCTCAAAATAAAAGAGTTCAAGCGAGAAAGAAACATTGATCTCGAGAAATATTTTTGAGATTTATCGTTTGATGTATTATCTCTCTACATCGAACAGCCAACCTTAGCAAAGAATCTGTATGATTTAAAAAAATATATGTATCAAAGGATTCTGCTCTTTTGAGCTGGTTAACAAACTTTTAAGCGCTAGTTTCTTATTTCTTACTGATTGATCGAAAACACTTTCAGAATTGAAAAGACATCGTCAGCTTGTTTTAAAACAAAATATAAATCATATTCAGATTTCTTAAGCTACTTTAATAGAGACATTAAAAGTTCACAAATAATCAGTTCAAGAATACCCTTACGAAAATGGCTTTTAGAGTTCTATAGAATAATTTTTATAGAATTATGGCCCGTTTTCTATATGTTAGATTATAAGCTATAGAAATGTCTGTAGCGCAGAAATTTCTATTAAACACTTTTTCTCTTTAGGTATTTCGATTAAACTTCTACAGATATTTCTACAGCTTTTAAACTAGCTTATAGAAAAACGGGCCATAATTCTGTAGGGTTCTATACAGCTTTTTCTATAGAAATCTAAAAGACATTTTCGTGTGGTTAGAGTTACTTTTATTAATTCTATCCACCACATTAAGTTATAATATTGTTTGACATAAAATTATAAAATGAACAAAGATAAAGTCTCGAAACTCAATCAGTGTGCCGTTGATGCATTTGCATAAACTGGTCTTTTCCCTTAACTGTCAGTGGCAGTTGGACCCATCAAAACCCATTTCAATCTCAGCAGGTATACTTGTATATTTATTCTTCAGAACAGTCAAATGTTTCCATTTGTGGAATGATTCCGTGTTCACCAAAAACTTGCCAAGAAGTAAATACAACTTCAAAATGTTCCATTTTAAATAGGTTTTAAGTTTTAGGAATATAAATAAGTAGTACTAGCAGAATTTGTCCGATATTCTAGTTGGTTTCTCTAAAGAAATCTTGAATCAGACGAAATACATCTTGCAAAAATTAGAAAAAATGTTCTTAATATCTAATCAAACATCTATTATTGTTGTTTTATTAATATAATCTTTCATTATCCTGGTCAAAGTCGATGTTGTCGACATAATAGACAAAATAGCTCTGAAATAATTGAAGAACCTATGTTTAACTATTTTTTTTAGTGTCCTATCGTGAATTTCTCGCTTCTAACTAAACTTAATCTGAGAAATGGCGAAATACCTCCGAAACGCTTAAGGAAATAGTTTGAAATAATGGTCAGAGAACTTTCCAGTGATATATCACATGAGGGATGAAAGCTAAATTTAGAAAATTGTCCCCCCCCCCCCAGATTTCCAACTATCACGTCTCAGCAGTTACGAACATTCCCCCTCTCTTTAAAATTTTCAAACATAATGACTAATATTCATCAGAGGGCATCATTATAAAAATCTGATCATTAATGATAGAACAATACAATTGCAATTTTTTTTAAAACTGCTCTTTGGGGACGAGGGGGGGGGGGTGATAGAAACTGAGGTGATGGATGAAAAGTTCACAGTATAAAAGAATGAACTGAGGGCTTTCCGAATTTTTTTTTTTGAGTAATACTGATTTTCGTTATTTCTAAGATAGATCACTTTCACAGATTCCATTGTAATATATTTAAATTCTTCACAGGTACACTACAGAGTGAAAACGTTATAATAGTTTTATGTGATACACTTAAAACGGAATATGTTTATGATGGAAATATGCCTTCAACAAAAAGTTTATAGCCTAGGCAAAAGATGTAACTTTGAATTATTCCGTTTAAGATTATACCATTCAACAACTGCCTAAAATGGAATTTTTCATGGGTTCTTTGTGATTCCGATTTAATAGTTTTGAATGTTGTTGATTGTGCGATTCATAAATCCAGATAATCCGTTTAAGGGGGGAGGGGTTGTCTACAGTATCCAATTGGCAATGCCACTGATTACATTATTTATGTACAATATAAATTATATTAAATGACGCAGAATGTTTCAACAATAAGCATTAACATTAGATTAAATAAAGTTTGAAATCTGGATAATTTCTTACTAAACACATTTGTATACTAAAATTCCATCGCCACAAAAACAATTTATTTTCTCTATATTCTTTGTAAAATGTATCTTTATTCCCTTATATATTAGATAGAACTAGTTATAGAAGATCATTTGATGGAATTATCTCCTTAAGTTTTCCTTATATTGTTTTTATAATAAGTTATTTATTTTTTAAATGTTGCCATTTATTTTATTTACAATTTAATCTTTATACTGTTAGGAAAGGCATCTGACACACCTTTGATTCCGCTAACTTCTGATAATTGGGATTCTACTGCAGTTTTTAATACTATGGTGAGAATTTCATTACAACTATTTTCTACGTTGATAGTAAATTTTCGTGATAAGTTTATCTAAATTTTTTAAGGAAATGTAAAAACTGATATTATTTTATTTTATTTTATTGCAGATGCATAAAAACATTAATCTAACACATCACATCACTCAAAATATCTTCGATGTTTAAAACAAGTGCAGTAAAATATTTCTTATCAGAATTTTTTTTAAAAAAGCAGCTTCTAACTCACAGCCTGGAAAACCTTTTATTTATGAGCTATGGACGAATTTCTCCCAAAACAGTCTTTTTTGTGTGAGGCATGCAATAAAGAATTCTCTTACAAGAGCCATTTAAGTAGACTTCTGTTAACTCATACTGGTGAGAAACCGTTTGTGTGTGGTATATGCAACAAGAAATTCTCTCTAAAAAGCCATTTACGCAGCCATCTGTTAACTCATACTGGTGAGAAACCTTTTGAATGTGAGGTATGCAACAATAAATTCTCTAAAAAGGGCAATTTAAGCAGCCATCTGTTAACTCATACTGATGAGAAACCGCTTGTGTGTGATATATGTAAGAAGAAATTCTCTCATAAAGGCGTTTTAAGCAGACATCTGATAACTCATAGCGGTGAGAAACCGTTCGTGTGTGATATATGCAACGAGAAATTTTCTCGAAAGAGTGATTTAACCAGGCATATCTTAATTCACACTGGTGAAAATTCTTGTATGCGAGATATGAAACAATAAATTCTTACAAATGTGTGATTTAAGCAAGCATCTGTCAATTCATAATGGCGCGAAACTTTTTGTGTGTGTTGATATGCAACATGAAATTTTCTCAGAAGTATGCTTTAATTCATATTATAGAGAAACATTTTGTGTGAGAGATATGTGTTAAAAATGTTTTTTAAAAGGTTTGCTTAAGGAAGCATCTTTTGATGTTATACTAACGAGAAATATCTTATGAAAGATAAACTTATGAAATAAATTCCCAAAAAACTATCTGTAGCTTTCCTTTTCTCCTAAAATTTATTGGTTAAGCAGAAAATGCAGTTAACGTCGAAACGCAGTTAACTTATCGTATCATATTCTAGAAGTAAAGAAATATTTCTTTCCGTTTATTATAGAGCACAAAATAGAACAGTTAACAACAAAAATTCGCCTATTTAAACCATTAAATTAGCAGATCAGGAGCTGTAACCCTGAGCCCTGGCAAACACCATTTTATTTTTATAATGCTTTATATTATCTGAAAATGCTACGAATCTCTATTTTTTTACATTTATGAGCCTGTAAAATATCCTAATGACTGATAGTATTTACATTAAAAAAACTTTTGTTAAACCTGATTTTTCACAATAAAGTTTTTTGATGGTAAAATTGATTTTTTTTTTTGAGCTGAGAATATTTGTTTTGAAAATAGTATGTCCCCCTGACCTACTCGTAATATTAAAAACAAAATATTATGTGTTAATGTGTTTGATACACTAGTTGTTATTTTAAAATTTAGGAACATTTTGATGATATTTGAAATATAAGTTAATGTTGGTAAAAGTGTTTTAAAATTATGCTTTTTTTATCAGGCTTATATTAAAAGAATGAATTTTACGAATTGTTTATTTCCAACTGAGCGAAAAATTACCCAGGCCGGGAAGCATTTTCAGAAAGAATCACGTTTTGAGCACCTTATCTCCAGAACAGCGATTGGCGCGAAGATGAAGTCAATGCTACGCACCCTTTCCTGTTTGTGGCGTCAAACGCGTAGCGAATAGCAACCCTTCCTTCTGCAAAAAGATCGCGCTTATTGTTCATTTGTTTTTCCCTAAATGTTATCAAGCAAAGACGATAATATGAGGAAATGTTATTTACCGTTGTTTACGATTAAAACATAGTTTAAAACAAAGATCTTTTTCAGATTAAAATGCTTTAAATTTCGCAGAACATCTAAACATAGAGGTTTTTTTTTCTCAATTCAAAAATATTGTTTCCTTAACTCGCTATGTTCGAAGAAATTGAGAAGTTAATTAAAAAAAGTAGTAAAAATTCTCTTGTACTAAATATAATTCTATTAATCATATGTTTTATGAAACATTTGAACTTAGTTTATTTTGTGTTTGGCCATACAGCTAGCTGAACGTTCTTGCTTTCGCCAACTCGCCAAGGCTGGTGCTCAAAACGTGATTCTTTCTGAAAATGTGGCCAGGAATGGAACCCAGATACTCGGCTTACAAGGCCAGTGCTTTACCTGTTAAGCTAACTGGGCGATAGCCGGCTGGGATTTTTCGCTCAGATAACTTTATTGGTCATAACATCTCGTGTGTCATTTAGACAGACCGACCGAATAAACCGCAAGTAATGGACTTCCATATACCGATGGGTAACTAGATATTGTATTATTTTAACACAATCAAACTGATTGGTAAATTTATCATACGAATTGATTATTTCCAACTCAGAGAAAGTATTTCTAATTTAATAGTCATGTCATTACAGATACCTGTAGTAATCTTTTTAAGTTCCTTAATTTCAAGATAGCTTAATCTGATTGTTTATTCGTAAGGGACTCACAACAGGCTGTTGTGAGATTTAAATGTCAATAAATATCGAGAAAAAAAGAATGAAATATTTGCTTACCACAGCCAATTCTATCTCTAAAATTTGCCATCGTATTGAAAAAATGTTTATGACTTCGTTATAGCTCATACCCATCTGAATATGAATTAACTCTTTCAAATTACGCAGATTAAGATGTAATTGATGTAAGGTACCGATGTTTACTATTCCACGTTCGTTAATCAAAATGAATTGTTTTCAGTCAATCTAGGTAACTTTACTTCACTTTTACGAAATTTTGATCCATTCTGCCATGGTGGAACTTTGACGAATTCTTTCCAGTGAGCTGCCAAACACACGCTAGTGCATTTGTCTCAAATTTTTTGCCTTTAACTCAAGTGATGGAGTAGATTTCAACCTTTTTTTCCTCTTGTTCCTAAGTTACCCTGACTGACTGTAGCATTTGTAGTTTCTTCAAATTGACACTCAGGTACTACTTGCTTTTCCCGTCGACCAAAAAGCTATCGCCAAACTATAAGATTACATGCCGATAATGGATGATTTTAAATGTCACATTCAATTGACATTAACTACGATACAAGTGATTGTTACATCAGCGACTAATTTTTAATTCAGTTTTTTATTTGTGTTTTTGATTATGTTTTGCCAATTTATTTGTTTTTCCGTTTCTTAACGTAAAAAATTACATCAATTTATATAATTTAGGTAAGTTTTGCGATTTCTATAATTTAACGAAATGGGTTGAAGGGATAACCAAGTAGTACCGATGCTCAAAATATTTCCATGTTATAACATGGGATATGTGGAAAATCTTTTCTGGTTTTACTTTGCATTATTTGAAGAAATATTATTAAAGGAATCGAGTACGAATTCCTGAGGTCTCCTGAAACACGCTTTCTCCAGAACAGGGAGTGCAAAGTATTTATTATATGTTTACATTTCGTATAGTGTCGATGGTAAGCTTTCTTTAAAAAAATATAAAAAAGTTTTATTTAGGAGAGGAGCATTTAATAGAGGTTTAGAAATAACATTAAAAATCTCATTTTTATCTTTAATGTAAAAGTAAAGAATAATACAAGGATGAGAGTTTTCGGCTTTTCACCCGATCCCTGCATAAATCAAGTTGGACATTGCAAGTGAAGCGTAGAAAATGAGGCGCGTTCGTACTATAATAATGTTTTTAAAATATTCAGATTTTGGTGTAATAGTATATTGTACATCGGATATAGTACAGGGGCCAAAATATTTTGTAATATTTTGTATGTCTTTGTAAGTACTATCTGCTTTCAATTATACAGGAAGTAACTAATAGTAAATCTCAGCACCTTTCATGAATTTCATAAAATGTGAAATAGTTTAATAGTATAAAGACGTGCTCCAAACAGTGTTCTCCCCTTCCCATACCATTTTGTAACAGAATACTTTTGCGTGGCCGTGTAAATTAATAACAAATGTTCTTAGCACAACAGATTGTGGATAATGTATTCTTAGTATATACTTCTTAGATACATATCAATTCTATTATGTTCGAAAGAGTATAAGATCATTAATATTCCCTTGAAACTATTTTTTTCCATGCACCGTAATGTGACGGAATGCTTTTGATTGTCCCGGTCATTAAACTATGCATCCGATTATCATGAAATTTGAAATTTCTCAACAAAATTATAAAGCAGTTAGATATTTTAAATGTCAAGCGATTCTGTTGGGTAGTTTTTGCTCTCTTATATGCGGATAGATGGAACTGAACGACAACTATAGCTGCTACTTGTTTGTATAATTACTAACACACCTAAAAAGGAATTATCTGAATTCTCTCCCTAAAATCCCAAAGAATGCACAAAATTTAAAATCTTTTTTTAATTCTTTAAAAAAATTTAACATATAATCTCATCTAATTCTGTCCCCTTGAAACTACTTCCAACTTGTTTGTCCCATCTACTAACAAGCACACTTTGTTTAATCTTTATAACTCTTTATTTTTTAATTCATTCGCTTTCTGACTTATTTAATAAAAAAATAATAATATGAAACAAATGAGCATATGTTTGTAACAATGTATGTGTATGTATGTAACAGTTAAATAAATATCTTTACAAAATTATCTTCTTTTGCCAAAATTGCTGCTTGTCCTTTGTCTCCCCTTGCCCTTACCTCATATAATCTTCTACCATCAAATTTCATAAAATTTTAAATAATTTTTTTCCTGCTCTATTTGGGAATTTTTTATAACGTAATTTAATCAATAATCTATGTTCCCTCCCCAACCTTCTTCCAAAAGTCTTTTTCCACTCTGTAGATATGGTTTTAAATCTTTTTTTTTAATTTATTTGTAACTATCTTGTTATAAAAGTAAAAGGATCATTTAAATTACCCATACTTCCCACCCAAAAAAATTCTGTTTCTCCCACATACAAACTTTGAAATTATTTTTTAAAGATTTTTATACCTTGAAGCAACAGTAAATAAATAATGATCTAACACTCCCATTAAATTTTCATTCTCCATCCTAGGAAAATGGCCTAATTTCTAGATATGAGAGAGAGGGGGGTGGAAGGGCAAAAAGTTTGTAATCTTGTGTTATTTGATTATTCATACCCTTGATAATATATTTTGTAAAGAGGGATGTGGACATTTTTTTTAATCTAAAGTACACAGGCTTAATGTAAGAGAAACTTACAAAATCTGATTTATTCAAAAATATTATACTTACAAATATGATTGATATATGAAAATAACCACAAAATATCCAAGCTTGTACACCAGGTGGTGTGAAAGTACTAGTTCGAGTTTGTACACCAGATGACGTCGCAGCACTACTTCATTATCTTTAAATAATTCATTTCAGTCTCCTTCAAAACGGAGGTAAAGCAAGAAAAGTATTTTTGCATCTTAGAACAGGAAAAATGTTTGTCTGTCATAGCAGTACAACAAACTTTCAGAAGGCTGTATAAAAAAAACCACCTTGTATCAAATGGATTGAATTGAGCTAACCTACCGCCTGGACGTGTGTCCCAGGGGCGCACATAAAACAATCGTAGAGTGAGCATAAAACTTGGATATTATGCAGTTATTTTCATACATCAATCTTATTTGTAAATTTAATACTTTTAAATAAATCATGTTTAAAATGTAAATGATTCTTTCATAGCAACCCTGTGATTCAGATATAAGAATGTCAAAACTGCAAAAAAGTTCATAATTATTCTTTTTCCCCACATATTCTTAGAAATTCTCTCCTCCTTGTTTGTTGAGGAAGGGTAAAGAAAAAATTAGAATTTCGGTGAAGATTTTAGAAAAGTTACCTTACTACATAATAAGAAATAGAACAAAATTTAAAAAATAAATATTAAAAATCTTAAACTGTGTTCTGTGCGGAAGGACAGAAATGAAAATGAAAATTTGGGAGAAGGGAGGGTCATTTTCATGCTGTTTATTCCTTTATTCTTTACCTGAGAGCAGCAGATTGTTTTAAAATAAAGTTTTAGAGATTTTTAATTTAGGATGTGTGTGTGTGAAGGGGGCTCATGAATTTTAATGTTGAAGAGATAATTTAAGTGGCAGACTGTTTATTTATTCTTATTGGAGAACAAAAAACAGGACGGAATTTTTTTGTGTGTAGACTGAAATTCAGTTGTTGCGCTTGGATCCGTGTACGGTCTGTTGTAAGTTTTTCCTGGTTCGGGTCGAGCTATGGTTCAATAAGCCTAAAATAATCCCCCATAATTGAAAGATAAGTGATAATTTTCAAATTAGCCTAATTTTTTTTAAATAAGCAGATTAAAATACGCCTAAAATACCAGGCTGATTGAGAAACCCAGTGGTCAGTTCGCAATACGCCTAATGCTCTGTGCAAAATGCCGGGAAAATGTCAAGCTAATTGGAAAAAGGGAGATGATTCTCCAATTATCCCATCTCTTTTCAAACAGCTCAGGTTCTTTGCAATGAGTCTAATTTCTAAATTAGAATCCAATATATACATACATGTATACACTTATGAACCAGAACGTTATGACCACCTACCTAAAAACATCCAAAGCCCAACTTTGATCCGAAAAATCAGCTGCAAATCTCTTTGGTATGGATGCCACAAGTTCTATATAGATGACCGAAGATAAATCGTAGCAGTTGTTGAAGCAGCGATCATTCATATTCGGGACACTCAAAAATGGTTGTTTTCGAGCTCTGGGCTACCGTTGAATGACACCCGAAATGTGCTCTGTCGGATTAAGATACGTCGAGTAGGTGACCAGGATGTTAACTGGAATTCAGTATTACTAGCCGCCTTTGGCGACCAGTTTGGACTTCCTTGAATGTATACTAAGCATTAAATCATATTGTTTTTATTCATAATTTATTTTAATTGCTCAATTTTTTGCCAAACTAGAAGATTCTGCTAGAGAAATAGACACAGATATCATATACACGCCACATTGGATTGCGCGATTGCAACAAAATGGCAATTATATGTGCTTCACATGGTAACCCGTATATTGTTTTTCATTTATTAATAAACTGTTTGTTTATTTTCTTTTTTTACAAATTGTTTTATTCTATAAATATAAACTCAACTTTTTTTATTTATTATTTTCTTTTTAAAATAATAGAAATTAGTTAAAAAATATGTATGTAACTGGTATTCAAAAACGAATTTTACGCGAAATTGGCGTCAGAAAAATAACGCGCCAATGCGGTGTAATAATATACTCCTTTCACTCATTTCATTTACAATACATAGCTTCAATTTGAAACTGAAAAGTTTAAAATTTATGACTTTTATTTTATTTTTTTTAGTAAAAAGAACAGAAAATATATATATATGGTATTTTGAAGCTCCATAATTGCAGCGAAGGAGCAAAACATAAATAAATCCAATTTACCACAGCCTAAATCTTACGAAAGAACTTTTGCATAGTAACATAGATCCGCTTCATTTGGACGTTGCCATTACATAATTAACAAATAATCGTGATTTTTGTACCACATACATTAGTTTAATATATATATAGATGTATCTGGAACCAATCGAGGACAATTCGAGTCCTGTGACGTGGAGCGTTGTTTGCACGAAGACTCCATTTCCATTTCGGAAGACAGACAACATGCGATGGTAATGCAAATGATCCGCAGTTTTGTTAAGATTATGCGTGGTCTCTTCTACTACAAACACAGGTTCACAAGGAGGAATATTTCCCAAAGCTTAAGAGCGCACATTACTGACTGATAAAGAACCGGAATAATGTTAAGTCTATGGGGGTGTTTACTTCAAGTTCTCGCTCAAATTCTAATATTCCTAAAGATGAATTTTTTCCATAGGATAGCTGAGAACGATCTACGACCGGCCTGGTTTTTACATTTCCGTTTTTTATTTCAGATTTTTTTAAACAAATACTTTAACTTTCGAAACCGGTTCTGAAATTGAAACTATCATAATATAAAAACATCTAAAACCAAAATCGAAAATGTAAAAACTAGCCCGGTTGTAAATTCTTAGCTATCCTATGCAAGAAATATCCTGCAAAAATATTAAAATTGGAGCGAAATATTTGAAAAGAACGCTCATATAGATTTAACATTATCATCCGGGTCTTTAACAGTCAGTAGTGTGGGCTCTTAATATCGCCACAATTGGCCTGTGTATGATTTGCTGTATAGCGGGGATTAACAGTTCGCATTGAAAACGACGCACCTAAACACCTGCTATCGATGTGTTGAAGGATAAGTCGTGTTTCATCCAACTCTCTCTCTAGGTTCCATGTTCCACTCATGATGTTCCCAGGAGCTAGTGTAGGAGTATTGGTCGATGATGCTTGGTCAACAGGGATACATGAGTGGGACGTCACATTTAACAGTGTCAGCTGAACTGTATACTCCGAAAGAATTCGCCCTTGGAACTGTATTGTCTTGCAATGTAAATTGAGCCAGTATAGGATGCCGATTTTTCTTTAGGGAGGGGTGGTCTACGACTTCCCTTTTATTTGATAACGCCTGGGCGTCCAACGCAGTGGCTTCTACTGATGGTTTCGCCATCATTCATCCACTTCTTATGAGTAATAACAATGTTATATCCTGAACAACCCATGATACGTGCCGTTTCGAAGTTACACATTCTGAATCGTTAGGCGACTGAAATCTGCCTTCAATCAAAGTAGCTTAGATATGCGGCCTTTACTCTCACAAGCAGACGTAAACGCAAATATTATTCCTTAGACTCCCCAGCAGCATTCTAGATACCATTTCCACCAGATTATATGCTTTGCACGCCATCCAAGCGAGTTCATTGCAAAATGTGAGGATGATCAAAATGTTTTGATTCTTGAGTGTAAATATAACTTTCTCTAATGCATGTGTGTTGAATTTAAGTGCATGTGGCTGAGTACATGCTAAGAGATTTTAGCGCATGTTTTTAACTTTTAAAACGACAAAAATGAACATTTGTAGTGGTCGTACTAGGAAGACTAAAAAATCCTCTGCTTTAATTATACAATTTCAGAAGAAAATTTGGCAGTAGTCACCCACATTTTCTTATTTAGCTTTTCTCATTGCCGATTCGACGAAAAATGGAATTTCTAATAAAAAAGAATCAATTTCTTTACTTGTTCTCTCAGCTGAATCCATTTTGCATTGGTTCACAGAAGGCCTCATTACATATTCATATGGAATGCTATGAACACAACAATCAGCGTGAAACCTTCCATATATGTGCGTGTTTGTGTGATGGAGATGGCTGGAAATTTCTACCACACATGCAAATCTGAAAATTTGGCAGAGATAGTCCAAAGCTTAGCCTGGTGTACATTAGACTAAAATTTTTAATTTTTGAAAATTAGCCGAGAATATTAATTATAACTTTATAAAATACGCGATTTTTTTCACAAAATCGCAATCACATTTGAACTTGATTCCACAGACGAAATAAAAGAAATTCCAGTAATCAGAAAAAAAGGAAACTAATTAAGGTAACAATTTGAAATTTTAGAGCACATATAGAAAAATATTTTGAAATTATGCTCATGATGTTTGAAAACAATATGAAAAGCTGGTGGAATCAGAGAGAAAAATAGAGCTCGATCTGAAAAATGATACAATAACAAATTGGCAAATATTTTCAATATAAAAAAGTGCGTAGAAAAGAAATGGAATCAGATTGTCTGTAAAGCTCATGAAATTATCTAAAGTTTTGTTAGCTGAAAATGTGGACTGAGCTTAACTTGCTCCTTAAACTCAATCATGGAAAATGAAGGCATTTTTAACACACTCCATATCCCAAAAATCCATAACCAACTTAAAAATTTGGGTTCATAACTATAAGATACATGCTGATGTAATAAAGAACGAGAACCCAAACGGTCCATTCAGTACAAAGTGTGGACAAAATTAAATTCAAGGGGTTTTTGATTAGTGGAAGATGAAAGCTCCAAGTAAACTCAAAGTCTTAAACATATACGATTCAACCATATACTAAATATTGCTGTTCAGAAATATTTTTCTACATCAATTTCTCAAAAACCTGACAATAAGAATGTTACATGGTAATTATTACTTCATGGTTTATATTCGTTTAGCGTTGAGGATTTTAGCTGATTTGACACATCATAACTATGCATTCTATTAACTACTTTGCCCAGTAATAATTTTGAGTGGATAATAGTATGACTCAGAATATAAACTCCAGTAAAGCTCCGTCCACATTTTCAGCTAACAAAAATTTGGGCAATCTCATGAGCTTTACAAATAATTTGATTTCTTTTTTTTTCTACGCACTTTTTTATATTGAAAATAATTGCCAACATGTTACAGCATCATTTTTTAGATCGAGCTCTACTTTTCTCTAAGTGTCCATCAGTTTTCATATGATTTCACAACTTTTTCTGATCCTTTCAGGAACTTGATGGTGAACCAACTTTAACTTACAAATTTAAACTAACATTAGTATTGGTTAAAGTCATTAGAAGACATAATAGTTTATAAAAATATCGGAAATAGCGCCAAATTGGCGTCACTTTTGACTAATAATTTTGATCGACAGATATGACGATATATTGCTTAATTGGTGACAGAACCGTGGTAGCCCCACCTACAGTTTCGCGGTATCAATGCAGATTTCCATTTGTCCATTGGTATCTATCTACACTTATTTTCACTGCTTTATTTAGAAATCGTTATTTTTTATTAAAAAATTGATTTTTTTCTAAATTATCCCTTTGTAATGGAAATATCGTATTATAGTAACTGTTTTAACATTCAAACAAAAATGCGATGTTGTTTTAACATAAATTTAGTTCCAGTTGACATATTTGTTTATGAAAGATATGCATTTTCTATTTCGAAAAACGTCAACTTCAAAAATGCAAAAATCTATCAGAAGAATTTGAATTTTTATTTACTTATAAAAAAGAACACGTGTTATGATTTCGTTTTAAAATTATTATGCTGTTTTTTAATTGATGGCAACTTGAAACTAATGGTTAAATTAGCAATTAAAAAGAGGAGATTTCTATAATATTAAATTAAAGAAATTATAGCGCTACATAAATTTTAAATGGATGCCATTTCTTTAATACTGGATATTTTTGACAGGACTTTCGAAAGGCACATACATAAATTAAGAGCTTTCGAACAAGCTATGACACGTCTCTGAATGTTTTTTGGTTCGGCTTATAATTGAATTGTTTGCCCTTTTATCTTGTTTCACGAGAAAAAAGTGACAAAACAGGGGTTCTTTGTCTCTATAGCTAACCGGTGGTTCTGGATGAAATTTGATAAACTTTGAGGTCTAGAGTGGGACACTTCGCCTTTTCAATTTCGTTGCAATCTGATGATTGGGTCCAAAGTTATTAAGGGGCAAACTTTGGACTTTAACATTAGAGATGCATCTGAGCTCTACTATACAGCACTGTCGTTCTCTTTGATAAGTCAGTAAATTTTTCTTTTTTTTACAAAAAATTTTCGGCGATAGTACACAATATTTCGAGGAACAATTGTACTAGGATGATGGAGCCTCTTTTCGATGGCCCCAATTTCTATTGAGCTTTGCTTTCAACTTGGTTTCGATTACTTTGTAGTTTTAGTAATACTTTCTACCGCCAAGGGTATTTTTACCTGAAATTTCATGGGCCCGATTTCTACGAATTTTTTTTTAAACTCATTTTACGATACTCTTAAGATTTTCTAGCTGATGCGCGCACACTTGCTATGCGAAATGCAGAAATTGGTGGTATGTGTCGGAGATTTATTTTGAAAACGATAAATTTCAATGCGATTTCAATGCATCATTTTTAGCGATTATAGAGGTTAGAAAGTCCTGTATGTGCTGCCGAAGACAATAAAGACCAATCCTTGAGATATATTTTTAGAGATTCGTTATTATTTTTATAATTTTAATATTAATAGAGATTTTAATCATTCGCGATTGTTTGGAAAAATCTACAGCCGGGTAGGCTTGTATACAAGCCTTCAAGTCAATAAAAGGCTTTTTTGATTTATAAATTGGAGAGACAAAGTAGTCGCAAACCTTCGCAGGTCTGCCACATCCGAATGACACTGAAAATAGTAGCTTTAGTAGCTTACAACGAAGAAAATAATAGCCAAAATCGTAGAATTTATTCGAAAATAGTAGCCAAAATAGTCACATACTTACTTTATAAGAAAAAATGTATTCATAATAACTAAAAGGATTTTATGAATGATCACACCTTATTTTGGAGTTTACGCTTGTGCCCAAATCACTAAATAAAGAACATATTAATTTATTCAAATTAGAATGCAAGCACCCAGAAAATAAGTCCCCAATACTTCCGTTATAGTTTGATTCTTTCACAATGAAAGATATCATGCACAACAATGACCAGTAAACATAGCAGTAATAACTTCTTCCAGGTCATCACCAACACACTTTCCATTGCATTAAAAGAGTTTCTTGGAGGGACAGAAGCAAAGTTTTATTTGAAACGCAAGATTAGATACATTCAGGAAGAGGTTTTTCTGAATAATAATAATTTTAAAAAAATCTGAAAATCACAAAAAAGTGATTCTGGTTTTAAAGAAGAAAAAAAATGAAATTCACAGCAAAGATTTTGAAGAGAGAGGGGAAGGGGGATTAATCATCTCTGCCTTTTATGTGATCTTTGGACGAAGTTTGCCTTTATTTAGTGATCATTTTACGATATTTACCATCTTTTCATGAACTTTGCTATCGTTTCGCGATCTTTTGATGAAATTTGCGATTTTTTAAGCGGTCCTTTGCAGATATTTGAGTTTTATTCCCGATTCCACATTTTTAGCGATCCTTTGACGAAATTTGAGTTTTTCGCGATCCTCTGAAGAAATTCGCGTTTTTCTCGCTGTCTTTTTACAAAAGTGGTAATTTTTCTTTGAATGATTGACGAAATTGATATTTCTCGATGATTATTTATGATTCACGATTCATTTTATGTTCAAATTATCAGATTTATGATCGATTTTTTTCTCATTTTCGAAAATGATTGTCATAATTCCTCAAAAGAATCCAGAGTTGAATTCAGGGGGTAGGCCGAACGGGACATTGCCCCCCCTGGAGCATTGAAATGTCCCCCCGAAAATTTTAGTTTTCACCGGTCAAAATGGGCAATTCTCTCCCCCACCCCATTCCCGGAACTAGAAATATTTCTCCCTGAGAAAAGTGTCTGAATTCAACACTGACAGAATCACACCTGATTCACAGCAAAATTTCTAAAAGATTACAGCCAAGAGGGGAAATCTCCTCCTAGCGCTAATTATTCATTTTTCCTGGAGCTCTTTGACGAAATGCGCGTTTTATTTCGTCATTTTTTAGCGAAATTTGCATTTTTTCTTCAATCCTTTAACAAAATTTGTGTTTTTAGCTGTCCGTAGACGAAATTTGTGGGGTTTTCTTTCGCCTTTGAAGAAAATCACGTTTTTCCGCGATGCTTTAACGAAATTAGCGTTTTTCTGCGATCCTTTGGGTAATATTTGCCCTTTTAAACAAAAATTGTTGTTTTTTCGCGATTCTTAAACAAATCTGGAGACTTTTTTTTTTTTGTCTGCGAACGACTGAAAAAATTGTTACTTCAGCGACTATTTGCAACATTCGCGAAAATTTTTAAGTGCGAATATTTAGACTAATAGCCGATTTTTTTAAATTTTCGAAACCGAATGCCTTAATTTTTTAGAAAATTCGGAACAACAACATCACCCCTGCGTTCGCGATATCGCAAATCCGAAATGAGGAAAATCCCACATAAAGATTAAAAAAAAAATTATTTTTAAATATATTCTTCCAAATTTATTTTGGGTGGTTTTATTTTATTATGAATTTATTATCGATTTATTTTGACACAGGCATGTGCGCGATCGCAAATGTTTTTTAATTTTCCCGAAAAACATGCTTTCTAACCTCGAAGAACTTCGCAAAATCAATTAATTAAAAAGTCGCAATTTTTGTCATTCGGTAACACGCACATACAAACACAAAAAAAGAAAAAAACTGTGAATATCAACAATTAATCGCAAAAAACCGTGATAAATATCGCTTAACGATTTCGTAAAGGAAATCTTAAATTTTGTCAAACGGTCGCGATCTCAAAAAAGTTGCGAATTTCGTAAAATACTCGCGCGAAAACTCGATAATTTAATCAAATGATCATGTAACAAATATAAAACTTTATCAGTCAATCGTGAAAAAGAATTACGAATTTCGTCAAAAGATGTCTGAAACAAATACCGAATTCCATTAATCGGTTTCTGAAAAACATATCTCGAGAATTTCGACAAGTGGTCACGGAAAAAACTATTTTCGTCAATCGGCTGCAGAAAGATTCGCAAAATTTGGCAAAAGATTGTGCAAAGAAAATCGCGAATTTCGGTAATTCGTTCGGAAAACACCTTCTGAAAGGACTTTATCAAATATCGCGAAAATAAACGGTAATTTTTGTCATTCGGTTGCAGTAAAATCATAGCAAAATTCGTCATAAGAAGCCAGAAAATATTACTAATTTTGTTTAACGACTAAGGGAAAAATTGCAAATTTCGTCAAATAATCACGTACAAAAAAAATTGCGAATTTTGTCAAATAAACACGCAAAAAATCGGGAATTTAAACAAATAAACGCGCAAAAAATCAATAATTATCTAGGACAATTTAGTCAATTTGTCGTAGAAAATGCGCGAAATCTGGCAAAGGATGTCGGGAAAAACTGAGTTGCATAAAACGATCGCCGGCTAAAAAATCGGGGAAAATTGATAAAGTATCGTTGAAAAAAATCGCGAGTTTCATAAAACGATCACCAAAAACAATATAACAAAATTTTCAAAAATGTCGTGGGTGTAATCGGGAAGTGTATTTCCGCGATCGTAAAGAATGTCTGCAAAGAGAAATAGTTATTTCGTCAATCAACAGGAGAGACGGGAAGGGGTATTGCAAATTTTTCAATTCATTGGGGAAAAAATTGCTTATCTCCTCATACGATTATAAAAAATATCTTGAACTTTACCACAAGTCGCGGAAACAAACGGTAATTTTAGTTATTCCGACGAGGAAAAATCATCAAATTCCGTCAAAAGAATGCACAAAAATGCGAATTTCGTCTTCCGGTCATAAGAAATCAGTTTCTTCAAATGGTCGCAGATTTAAAAAAAAACACGCGAATTTGGTAAAAAGTCAATAATTTAACCAAAATGATCGTGCAAAAAATCAAGAATTCCGTAAATTGGTAATGAAAAAAACAAAATCCCGAATATTGACAAACGATCGCGAAAACAATCGCGAATTTCGACAAAATATCTCACAAACAAATAAACAAGTGATTAAACAAAACAAGTGATTACTAACAATCGCAGAAATATACATATTGAGAATTTAAACAAGTGCTGGAGTAAAAATAATAATAATAATAATAATAATAATAATCTGTCGAAGATTTCGCGAGGGATTGCGGGAAAAAAATCTTGAGTTCCATGAAACGATCGCTAGAAAAAAATATGAAAATTTGCAAAGGCTCGTGAGAAAAATGCGAAATCTACTTGAACGATCGCGGAAAGATTTCGTCAATCGACTGGAGAAAAATATTGCAAATTTTACAATTCGTTCTGGAAAAAGAAATCTTGGATTTCTTTAGCCGTGGAAAAATACCTCGAATTTTGTCAAGGTCGAAGTAACAAATGCCGATTTTCGTGATTTCGTCAATTGCAATCAATAGCCTCCCCCAAATGACGCTTTAGATCGTATCCATATGTTATATGTAAGTACGATGCTAAAGGCATGGAATTTATTTCAAATGATAACAAAACATTTCTCTGTAATTCTGAAACGATCCCATCAACAAAATAATGCTGCCTCCCCTTACTTCACTATTGGAAGCGATCCCCTACTGTTTGCGTTCTACAAAGAAAGTAGCGAGTACTCAAATTCAGCGTCAAATTCATTTTAAAAAGTCTACATCAAATATATACAATTAAAATTGAAAGAAATATATAAATAAATAAAAGTTATTATTGAATGGCTTCTTTACAAGCCTCAATAAAAAGGGAGTTGAAAACAAAAGAAGGAATTTCAAAATATAAGGAAAGGGCAGCTGACGTCACTGTGGACGAATTACTGTGGATAAGGGAGAAAAACCAGTCCGTTCTTTAACGACTGAGACTGTACGGATGAACTCCGGAAATTTGATTGGTCTAAGTTTGCCCTTGCATAAGTAAGTATGATATGATTGGGCTACGTCGTCAAGATGATTCCTACAATGATCGCTATGACAAAAAATGTAGCGGTATATTGGTTGACAGATGTGTTTGCTTGTAAACATGCCCTTTCCTTATAAAAAAATCAAAATCGCGGACTTTTCCTGTCTTGGGACAAAATAAGCGCGCGCCGCGCTGAGCTCAAATCCTGTAAAGTTCGTTTCGCAGCCCTACTCAAAACGCAGCCATGACGCAGATCGCAGTTTACATTGACCCTATGAGAACTTTACCGTTCAAGATCTGTACAAATGGCAGGAGAAAAAAAAATGACCGAACGAGTGCGTTTGGAAAAAGAACTTTACAGGTGCTTTGAGAAAAAAAGATCGATTATTTTTAGTAAAAATAATCGCTGGAATAAAAAAAAATCTCCTCTTTTCTTGAAATAGTCGATTTTTAATGGTTTTTGGTCTAAAATAGTTGCCATGATACTGAAAACAGTCCATTTTAGTAGCATTTTAGTTGCCTGTGGCAGCCCTGATGATGTGATTTTCTTGGTTTAAAACCAACGAATGAGTATTTGCGGCATCATTTTATCTTTGGGATCGAAGATGTTGGCATGTGGTTTCATGAATGCCATAAAGTTAATCATTTAAGTTAAGAAATAATAAATAATGCATACGAAATATTAAATAATGCTATCCCTGAAAATAAAAGATTAAAAAATTTAATGGAAACAAATAAAAATAAATCTACATTAAGAAAAGATCAAGGTATGAAATCAGTAACAACCATAGTTGATGAAAAGTTCTGACGATCGCAGGAGCACAGACTGACTCGATTCTCGGCAAAACATTTGTTCACACAGTTGAGGTTATCTTATCAAGCCAAGCGGCGATGAAAGTTAATGAGTTGCGGCTAATTAATTCTACATTGGCCTACTAACAGTCCACTACAAATGCATTAGAATCATCTTTTTTTGCCTATTTTTTTATTCTAGTAAGGAAAAGTAATAAAAAAGATTTTCACTACAGTAAAAAGTACTTCAATTCAAAGTTGAAGTTGCTACTATATGTATTGATGCAATTCATGATCATTGTACTTATTTCCACAACAGCAGAATAAAAATTTCATAAAATATTTTAATCTTATGAAAGAAAATGCGTGTTTTTTTTCAACCCGTAAAAGGTACGGTGAAATTTTGGTACGCTACATGTACAGTGCGGTCTCCCAGACCACGCTTACTTTTGTTGTTGTTTTTAATGTTATAATTAAAATATCCACAACAAAATACGATCTACATATTTATGAGAATGTCTATTTTCAATGCAAGTTAAATTTATATTGTTTATAAAAATATGAATGCAGCCTAGAGGAATTTAAATCACTACTACAATGCGCTATGCTCTTAATGAATGGATAATATCGTGTTTTATTTTATTTTTATAGGTTATCCTGTCACACAATTGTATGATGAATGATTTAATTGCAAAACATTGCAGTTTGTATGAATTACATAAAAAAATTACACAACTATAAATCAGCGTAAAGCTCAAGAAAATGCATGCTATTAATGTCTGATTTTATTATTTAAATTTTACATATTATCTTAGGTTTTGATGAATGCTTATCTCAAAATATTTTGTACGATGTACTTCTTCCCATTGAAGTTGCCAAGAATATGAAATAATTTGTCCTAAGCTGGTTCTGATAATTAATATTAATATAACTTTATAAACTGTTATATCTATGTGTATATATTAAAAATACATAATGTCACTCGTATTTCTGGAGAAAGGTGAAGAATAAATTTTTTTTAAAAAATTCTCTTTATTTGTTATTATGTGTTACAATTATTTTTTTAATTATAATTTTTTTACCAAATTAATCAGAAACTTAGTCAAAAAGAGGTTTTGTTACAAATTAATGATGTATTAATTTGAATGTAACAGATAATATTTATAAAAAGGTCTACTAATGATGACCCCGCCACCTTTCTAAGATTATTTCGAAGAAAAACTATCCCAAAGAATAATAAAGATATATTCTGATCATTGTTTTGAAATAGTTGTGACCATAATCATAAGACGCATACTTAATAATATAACTTACATAGCAGTGCCACTGCTGCCTGCTGTGAATGTGATTTACGACAATTATTTTCTTTATTTTTACATCATGATCTATTTGCAGTTTTACATAATTTCTGTTACATTTTTTGTAAGTTCGTTTTCAAATTACACATATAATAAAACAAATCTTATTTTTTTTATAGTTTTCTTCAAATTTAAATAAAATAATAATCAATCAACAAGACATAGTTATTTTTAATAAATCGGAAAATAATTAATATTCACGGAATCATCTTTTGAAATGTAGTAGCAATTAAGTTCTATTATTACTAAATTTGAATGACTTTGTTACTAAATATCATGCATTTTATTATAAATTAAAATAATAACGCAAAAACTAAATAATAAACTAGTCGTTGGGGGCCACCGTAATACTTACCCATCATATATATGCATATATAATATATGAAAATAATACATTTGAAAACTATTTCTAAAATGGATTGCAATTCCAAAACAAAATTTAAACGTGTATTTATATTTTTACTGTGCATAGTAATGCTGTATTAATGAGTTGCTGATGAATCTCTTTCGATAAATTATGCAACACGCCTAACTACTCAAGTAGTACTGAATTGCGAAAAAGAAACATCCTTATAACTCCAAAAATATTAATCTTTTTAACTAACAGTTTATTGCGTTGGATTAAACATCTGATTTCCAATTAAAATAAATCTTTGAATTGAAATTTGAATGAAATACAGGGTCATTAAAAAATCGAAGAATGTGGAAAACAGGATTACAGATATCTCGGCAACTAATAATTCGATCAACTTCGTTCTTTATGCAAAATTTGTGTTATTTTATTGCCTTTTACGATCATTCCTTAAAATAAAAAATTTCGAAAATATTTAAATACTTTTCATCAGAACGAATTTTTCGAGAGTCCGAAAAAAATAGTTCCGGATAATCGAGGTTACTGATATTAAATAGGCATCGTTCCATTCTTACATACTAAGTACATACAAAATTTCAAGCCTCTATCTCAATTCGTTCGGGAGATAGAGCGTTTACAGACAGACAGAGTGACAGACAGACAGACGGACGGCAAATTTTTTTTTCTAAAAATATGTTTTTTGAAATCTCCAGTGTCGAAAATGTGTAAATCCGTCCAAAATTTTTTTTTCGATTTTCATAACGATTGAAAGACTTACCCTGTACTACGTATGATGGGTAAGTAATATATGGTAGAATTCAATTACTGAATTTTTTTTAATGCTGCATATTATATAGTAACGGTAATCTAAAAATTAAACTAGTCGTTGAGGCCACCGTAATACTTACCCATCATAATATAAAATAAGAAAATAAAACGCGTGTAAACTATCTATCGCAATTCCAAAATGAAATTTAAACACATAAATAAATAATTTTAACGTACAAAATAATGCCCCATTAATGAATTGCTGATGAGCCCATTTCGACAATTATATAAAACGTCAAAATACTTGAAAAGTACCGGATAGCGTAAAAGAAACATCCTTATAACTCAAAAAATAATAATCATATTAACTAAAAATTTACTGTGTTGGATTAAACGTCTCATTTTCAATTAATATATAGCTGTGAATTGAAATTTGAATGAAATACAGGGTCATGAAAAATCGAAGAATGCGGAAAACAGGATTACACATATCTCGGCAACTAATAATTCGATCGACTTCTTTTTTATGCAAAATATGTGTTATTTTATTGCCTTTTACACCCATTCCTTAAAATAAAAAAATTCGAAAATTTTTATATACCTTTCATCAGAACGAATTTTTCGACAGTCCGAAAAAAATAGTTCCGGATAATCGAGGTTACTGATATTAAATAGGCTTCGTCTCATTCTTACATACTAAGTACATACAAAATTTCAAGCCACTATCTCAATTCGTTCGGGAGATAGAGCGCTTACAGACAGACAGACGGACGGCAAATTTTGTTTTTCTAAAAATATGTTTTTTGAAATCTCCAGTGTCGAAAATGTGTAAATCCGTCCAAAAAATTTTTCGATTTTCAAAACGATTGAAAGACTTACCCTATACTACGTATGATGGGTAAGTAATATATGGTAGAATTCAATTACTGAATTTTTTTTAATGCTGCATATTATATAGTAACGGTAATCTAAAAATTAAACTAGTCGTTGGGGGCCACCGTAATACTTACCCATCATAATATAAAATAAGAAAATAAAACGCGTGTAAACTATCTATCGCAATTCCAAAATGAAATTTAAACGCATAAATAAATAATTTTAACGTACAAAATAATGCCCCATTAATGAATTGCTGATGAGCCCATTTCGACAATTATATAAAACGCCAAAATACTCGACTAGTACCGAATAGCGTAAAAGAAACATCCTTATAACTTAAAAAATAATAATCATATTAACTAAAAATTTACTGTGTTGGATTAAACGTCTCATTTTCAATTAAAATATAGCTGTGAATTGAAATTTGAATGAAATACAGGGTCATGAAAAATCGAAGAATGCGGAAAACAGGATTACACATATCTCGGCAACTAATAATCCGATCGACTTCGTTTTTTATGCAAAATATGTGTTATTTTATTGCCTTTTACACCCATTCCTTAAAATAAAAAAATTCGAAAATTTTTATGTACCTTTCTTCAGAACGAATTTTTCGACAGTCCGAAAAAAATAGTTCCGGATAATCGAGGTCACTGATATTAAATAGGCTTCGTCCCATTCTTACATACTAAGTACATACAAAATTCCAAGTCTCCATCGCAATTTGTTCGGGAGACAGAGCGGTTACAGACAGACAGACAGACACACAGACGAACGGACGGCAAATTTTTTTTCTAAAATTATGTTTTTCGGAATATCTAGTATCTAAAACGTGTAAATCCGTCCAAAAAAATTTTCGATTTTCAAAACGATTGCAAGATTTACCCTATACTACGTATGATGGGTAAGTAAAAAGCAGTGAAAAGATACTTAAAAACATAATTTTAATTACAATCTTTTACTTACCCATCATACGTAGTATAGGGTAAATCTTGCAATCGTTTTGAAAATCGAAAAAAAAAAATTTGACGGATTTACACGTTTCAGATACTGGAGATTCCGAAAAACATATTTTTAGAAAAAAAATTTGCCGTCCGTCCGTCTGTAACCGCTCTATCTCCCGAAGAAATTAAGAAGGAAACTCGAAATTTTGTATGTGCTTAGTATGTAAGAATGGGACGCAGCCTATTTAATTTCAGTAACCTCGATTATCTGGAACTATTTTTTTCGGACTCTCAAAAAATTTGTTCTGATGAAAGGAATATAAAAAATTTCGAATTTTTTTATTTTAAGCAGTGGACGTAAAAGGCAATAAAATAACGCAAATTTTGCATGAAGAACGAAGTCGATCGGATTATTAGTTGCCGAGATATATGTAATCCTGTTTTTCACATTCTTCGATTTTTCATGACCCTGTATTTCATTCAAATTTCAATTCAAAGATATATTTTAATTGGAAATAAGATATTTAATCCGACGCAGTAAATTGTTAGTTAATATGATTATTATTTTTGGAGTTATAAGGATGTTTCTTTTACGCAATCCGGTACTACTTGAGTATTTTGGCGTTTTATGTAATTTGTAGAATTTGGCTCATCAGCAATTCATTAATAAAGCATTACTGTGTATATTAAAACTATTTAAATATGCGTTTAAATTTTATTTTGGAATTGCGATGCATTCTATTAATAGTTTACATGCGTTTTATTTTCATATTTTATAGAATGCATATCCATGATGGGTAAGTATTACGGTGGTCCCCCAACGACTAGTTTACTATTGTTTCAAAATCGACTTCATATCTACATAAAAAAAAGAAAAATAACTGTACCGTTGTATAAGTATCTTCGATTAAAGTAGATTATTTACTGATTAACTCCGTTTTTTTAGTTTATAATCTTTTGAAAGATGCTTTTATGAAAATTTATTTTCTTCTCTTTTCAGAGAAATTTTTTATAAATTTTTATTAAAAACTAGCAGGCTAAGCCCGCTGCGCTGGTCTATTTTTCAAAACAAAACATGAATCAAACAAAATACTGAATATGATTGTGTTTTTTAAAGCAACTTCACCTCGAATGCTCTTTTACATTTCTGAAAATCATACAAAACGCCATTGTATTTAAAGATAGAAAACCAACGATTATAAATTCACCAAAAATGCATTAAAAGTTAGCAAACAGCTGTTTTGAATCTACTGTCGAGATTCTTCATCAGTGCAAAACTCAGCGAGCTAGAAAAAAAAACTGAGCCAAAAATAAAAACAACAACAATGGAATCAATGCACGTTGACGCCAAAATATATTAAAATAATAATAAATTATTATGTTGTTGTATCAGCTTATGCATTCGATAAAATTCGGGCTTTTAAGAAAAAAATATTTCAGTTGACCATTTATTGTAGAGTTTGATAGATAAATGAGGCAATTATGAAAAGAGCAATTTAAATATAGTCTATCCACCATACCTCTAAAATTGCGAGCATTATGATCGCAGAAATTGACCATTGAATTTAAACAATTTTCAAGTGATTCATTTTCATTTGATAGTTTTTGAACTCTAAACCTCTCGACTTGAGGATATGGGTATTTGTGTAAACCTTAATACATCCTTTATCAATATTATATTATATTTCGCAACGTACATCTGCTCTTGACAAATCTATTACAGTGTTCCGTTTTTGGAATGCAGCAGAATAAATAAAGTTAAATAAAGTTTTTCTTAGAAAAATAAGGTGAATGTTTTTTGAATGTGTGAAATTCATTTTTTGATACAGATGTCATATACGCATCACGTTGGCGTGATTGAAACAAAATGAACATTTTATGCCTCTTATGGTAATCCAGATTTGATTTTAATTTATTAATGAACTATTTATTTACTTTCATTTGCATTTTAAAATGATACAAAATGTTATGACCTATACATAGAAAAATAAAATAGAAAATATCTGTCATTTGAAAACGAAGTTTCCGTTAAAGTGGCGCCAGAAATATATCACCCTAACGTGGTGCATATATGACATTTGTGCTTCTTTTTTACAACATAGGTGTGTGCATTTGCACCTAAATTTAGTTATTTAGCTCTATTTTTGTAATATTAACTGGAGTTTGTACAATGTACGGTACTACTTGATTATTATGTCGAGAAAGAAAATTAATAGCAGATTATAGGAATAAATGTCAATAATCGATGATCGTAAGTATGATAGCAATTGATATTACACGTGATACACGTATTTTTTTTCGTCATAAGTGCTTTTTAATTCGACTTTTAATTTGTATTTTTTATTTTTATTGTTCTTTCTTTATTTAAAACGACTTTATGTAAATTTGAATAATTTGGCGAATTTGAATAATTTGACGTGTTAATCAAATAGCACTCAATTTACATTTGAAAACATATTTCACAAAAAACTCCGGCACAAACCCGGATTTTCAAGATTTCCTTCCAATACCAATGCGGCAAAATCCTCGTTTTAGAATAGCGAAGAAATGTGCATTTTTAAAAATTATTTTCGTTATTTTAAAACGAAAATATTAATAAATAAAAAAAGTTACTATAGCACAAAACAATTTATAGAATTTCTAAAAGAAATTGAAAGTAAATAAACAATATATTAATACAGAAACAAATATTGCTCGGTTACCATATCAGGCAAAATAACAGCGTTTTGGCGATAGTCAGATACCTCAGTGTGTATATAATATCTGTGCCAAACATGTTTGGAAAAAACAATCATCTTTATTTATACAGCATGTTTAAGTACTGTAGTATAATGAAAAAAATGTATACATGACATATACGCACCACATTGGCGCGTTTTTTTTTTTTTTTCTTCTGATGCCGATTCGGAGAAAATTTTGTTTTCAAATACCAGTTACATATATAGTTTACAATTATTTTCTGTTACTTTAAATAGAAAATAACAATAAATTTTGAAAAGTTTAGTTAATAATTATAAAACAAAACTATTTATATCCTTTAAAAAATAAAATAAAATAAAATAAAAATGTATCAATAAATAAATAACAGCCAGGTTACCAAATGAGGCATAAAATCGCCATTTTATTGCAGTCGCGCAAATGTGGCGCATGTATGATAAATGTGCCTAGATTAAAATAGTTTATATAATTGGAAAAAAAAGGAAAAAAATTGTAAATAGACAATTTATTAATAAATAGACCATAACATCCGGGTTGCCATATCAAGCAAAATAATGACACTTTGGCGTCAGTTAATTATTCAGATGTATATATGGTATTGGCTAAGAGACAAATCGCACCAATGTAGTGCGTGTGAGATATCTGTGCCAAAAAAAAATTTTAAAGTTGCAGTTAAACTATTTTACAAAATCTATGTATGTGGTATGCATTTACCCTAAAATTTAAATATTATTCATTTTTGTGGTATTAACTGCTATATATGTTAGTGTAAATTTTTTTAAATGTAAATTTTAGTATTAAGTAATTAAGTTAAATGTAAATTTTTTTCATAAAAATGCTCTCACTCATTAAAAGAGAGTGAGAAAAAGAATAGTTCTTGCGAACATCGCTCCGTCTTGTGTGCTTTTTTTTTTTTTTTTTTTTTTTGTTTTTTGTTTAGAATTGCATTGATTGGCGACAAAAGTAGATTGAAACACCCAATCGAACAAACAACATACAAATAACAATTAGAGCCTTTTTTTAAAAATTAATTCTGCGAAGTTTCTTCAGTAAAACACTAAACAGGAAAATTAGATTTAAAAATATTTTTAAAAAAGAAAGAAAAAAATACTTATGGTTTACCTAATGAAATTTTTGAGATGTTTTTTTTTTTTTATCTGGCTCGAAAGAAATAAATAGCCAAATATTGTGTCACTTCAAAACTTTCTTTCACATTGAGTTACTTTTTAAATATTATAAATGTTCTTTTTTTTCGTTAAAGATAAATATTTTACTTTCATAATATTATTTTGCATTAAACGGATTTTTTTCTTTTTATCATTATTTATTTTAAATCAATGAATTAACAGTTTTTTTTTTCCGAAATGTTTATATTATTTTCCATTAGAGAAAGCATTTCATTTCTTTTTTGAAATATAATTATCGCCAAAAAATTAGTTGTTGCAACCCTTCCGTCAAAAATAACCGAAAAATACGAAATTTAGTACGAAAAATCAGAGTTATCCCTGTATATTTGAATCATAAACCTCCGCAAAAATATTTCCTATCGAATGATATAATCTGCAAAAAGATCCATCGGGTAGTTTTTGAAAACACTCGTTTGGAAGTTTCAGAACTTCTGCTTTATAATATACTAGCAGGCTATGCCCGCTGCGCTGGTCCATTTTTCCAAACAAATCTTGACTCAAACAAAATAGTGATTTGAAATTTCTTTTTTAAAGCAGTGTAGACCATCACCTGGAATGTCCTTCTGCAATGCTGAAAACGAAGCCAGTGCCAATGTCATTGCGATATTGCACTATTGTATGCCTTGGACAAAATTTGGGTGGTTAAGTACCATCTCTCTTATTTGATCATTTGTAGTAGAGTTTGATATGAAAATGAGATCGTTGCGACAGCAGGAATCAAAATGTTCTCTACTCATCACATTATTTTGTCAGAAAGCATTGCAATGATTATTAAACTCTATTAATTTTCAAATAGCACATTATCATTTGTTAATTCTTAAACTCCCGAATCTGAACTTGCAAGATGTGCAGATCTGGTAGCCTAAATACAATCTCATTACATGTTGCATTACATTTTTTAATAACCGTCCTTTTCTGGCAACTCTACTACAGTTTTCTATCTACCTTGGTCTGTTCCAACAAAATACATAGCAAAAAAATGTAAAAAAGAGTGTTTAACTTATATATTTATTAGAACAATGAAGCATAAAAGGTGTGTTTTAAAGCTGAATTATTTGGGTAAAATTAAAATTACATCAGTTTCACTGCCTCTTCATTTTTTTTTTAAACCAGTTGCAGGGCTGCCACAGGCGACTTTTTTTATATTCCGTTTGCACCACTATTTTTCTAATATAAATTTCAAAAAATATTTTTCTTGCAAGTGTTGTCAAAGTGTATGTTAAGGATTTCTGTTTAAAGAAAGTGGTGCCAATTAGAGTTAAAAAATAGTCGCTTGTGGCAGCCCTGCAGTTGCAAACATGTAGCTGTTAAATCGGGAATAATCTTGATGCTAAATTTTGTAGAAAAATAAACCTTCAGCTTGTAATAAATTCCATTATGATTTTTGGCGTCAAACATTTTAGCATTTAATCTTATATCTTGGCGATATTTTTTTTTTTTTTTTTTTTTTTTTTTTTTTTTTTTTTTTTTGACGGGGTAATGAAGCAGTATTTAATAGTTAATTTTTGATAAAATTCTGTTGATAGGGCTTAATGTTAATTAAACCTGCAACATAAACATCATAAACAAAATTTTCTACTGTCGGTATTTAATGTATATTTTTTTCTTGGCCAATTTTAAAGTATTTTTTTAACCTGAATGATTAATAAATTAATTGCAAATATTTTTTTTAATTTTATATCATGGATATTCCGAATATTTTTCCTGCACATTGCAAGTATTGCTTTTTTAGGAATAGTAAAATAACTACAGATGAAAAATACATAATAAGGCTAAAACACAGAATTAACGACAACTTGGCGAATGCCTCTACGGAGATTTGAAAAGTACGCCAGTTCTGTAAACTTAAATATCCAGATAGAATTTTAATAAATAATAGGTACTACTTTATTATTCCATAGATCAGTTTCGCCAAATTATACATATTGCAAAACGATCACCATATTATACAAACGAATATAACTTTTATTTTAAATAACCAAAGAATAAATAAATTACGAAAATATTAATTGAAATACAAATAAAACGTCGAATTAAAAAGTAGTTAATGACGTAACAAACGCATGTAACATGTTTAATTTCAAATGAATGTGGCATTTACAATCATCCATTATTGACATTTAATCTTTTATTTTGGCGGCAGTTTTTTGGTCAAAAGGATAATCAAGTAGTACCAAATAATATAAAAAAATATAAATAATAATATAGCCAATAATATTTTGGTCAGCTGTCATGTATGGATCACGTTGGTGCGATTGCAACAAAATTGTGATTTTATGGATTGCGTGTTAATCTGGTTGTTGTTGTTTATTTACTAATAAACTTTGTTTCTTTACTTTTCTTTATTTTCTCTTTCTTTATTGTTTTGTTCTATAATTATTAATTAAACTTCACTTATTTATTATTGTTTCCTTTTTAAAATAATAGAAAATAATTAAAAATAATATAACATGTAACTGGTATTTGAAAACGCAGTGTTTGCCAAACTGATGTCAGATTTTAAAAAAACGCGCCAAGGTGATGCGTATATAAAAATGGGAAAATGTTTATAATAATGTAAACAAAAAAGTAAACAAATAATTAAAAAATCGCCTTTTCGATTTTTTTTTTTTTTTAAATAATGCCAAGCAGTCGTTAATTCTGTAGTTGCATCAATAGTAAATTTTCTTTTCTTCGTTTGTTTCATAATGAAAAACTATAAATTTAATAATCTCAAATAAAATAATCTGACAAATTTTCTATTATCTCGTTGATGATCTAGAAATCTCCTTAATACATAAACAAAGAGGCAAATATGTCATATGCGCCGTGTTTGGCGCGATAATTTTTTATGCTGATTTGGCGGAAAAATTGTTTTCGAATACCAGTTACATGTGTATATTTAAATTATTTTCTATTATTTAAAAAGTAATAAAAATTTATGAAAAAAGTTTAATTAATAAGTATATAACAAAACAATTTATACAATTTATAAAGTAAGTAAGCATTTTATTTATAAATAAATATTAATAGTCGGGTTAATATATCTCAGACAAAATAATGCCAATTTAAAGTCTATTAGTTACCTCGGTGATACATAATATCTGTGCCAATAAAATTTCAATAATATAGTAAATATGATATTTGGTGGTGCTCAATTATTGAAAATTAGTCCAATATCACTTTAAACATTATCTAACACAGGAAAAATATGAAGAAAATTGAAGAAGAAATGGCTAATTAAAAAAACTTGTAAAATATTTTGGCACAAATGCCTTATGTGCACCACATTTGTGCATATCTTTTCCTTTTTTAAGCCAGTTCGGCGAAAACTTCATTATAAAATATCAGTTACATATATATTTTTAGTTGTTTTCTATTATTTTAAAAAAGATATAAAAATAAATAAGTAATGTTTTGTTAATAATTATAAAATAAAACAATTTACATCATTAAAAAAATAAATAAGAGTAAATAGTTTATTAATAAATATACAATAGCCGAGCTACCATACGAACATAAAATCGACGTTTTATTGCAATCGCGCCAATGTGGTGCATATATGACATCTGTGCCATTTTTTTCAGTAGGCAATTTTTATTTCAAAATGTTGAATTTATGGATAGTAATAACGCGAAATTGCATAAATTTCATTTAAATTGCATAGATTTCCTTGTTCAGTTCGTAAATTTTAAAACTAATTTTCCCTGGAAGAGAATTTGACAAAATGGCGCAAAAAAAAGTATGTTTGTTGATTACAATTTTCAAAATTGCGGTGAAAAACTTTTGAAAAAGAATGACATTTTTTTACAATATATGTGGCAGAATTTCACACTAAAGCTAAAATTTAAATATTTGATTACATTTTTTAAAATATTAACTTATGTTTATTGAATTTACAATAGAATACTAAAATATACTCCAAAAATTATCTTCTTTTGGAAAAAACAACATTATTCCGACCTAATGTTAGACATATGCATTTTTGGCTTAATTCTTTGCCGACAAAAATAAAAAAAAATCTCAAAGAAACAAATATATAACTCACAATTACTTTTGTAATTAGATCTGTCTTTTTCTGGAGTAAGTTATATACTATCGAAATTTGATAAAAAAGAGAAAGAAAATAATAGAAAGGAAAATAAATATCGTTCAAAATTCATTTAATCAAATTTTCAAGTTATTTTTTTTTTATTCTAACGCAAGGATAAGTCGCCAAATGTTGCATCAAATGTAATATTTCATGTTATTTTTTAAGCGTTACAAATATTTCTTTTATTTTTAAGATAAATATTTTTTTATAATATCATGCCTTATTAAATGGTTTTAATTTATTATTATTATTATCAATAGTTATTTTCTGCTTTCATTTGCAAGATGTTTGTAATATTTCTAACAGATATGTCATTTTTAATTTGTTTAGTAATGATAATTTTCGCCAAAAAATAACTACTGGCAACCCTTTCATCAAAAATAACCGAAAAATACAAAATTTACTACGAAAAATCAGAGGTATCCCTGTAAATTTGAATCATAAACCTTCGGAAAAATATTTCCTATCGAATGATACAATCGGCAAAAAAATCCATCGGGTAGTTTTTGAAAACACCCGTTTGGAAGTTTCAGAACTTCTGCTTTATAATATATATGATATGAAATTTTTATTAATGTGTTTTATAAACTAGACACGAATATAAATGTAGAAGAAAATAATTTGGATTGCTGTAGAAGAAGAAGGTTTGAACTTTAAAGCAGTCTTTAATAAATAATAATATTAATTCTTCTTTTTATTTACCCATCATACGTAGTATAGAGTAAGTCTTGCAATCGTTTTTAAAATCGAAAATTTTTTTGACGGATTTACACGTTTTAAACACTGGAGATTACGAAAAACATATTTTTAGAAAAAAAATTGCCGTCTGTCCGTCTGTAAACGCTTTATCTCCCGAGCAAATTGAGATAGAGACTTGAAATTTTGTATGTACTTAGTATGCAAGAATGTAACGAAGCCTATTTAATATCAGTAACCTTGATTATCCGGAACTATTTTTTTCCGACTCTCGAAAAATTCGTTCTGATGAAAGGTATACAAAATTTTGGATTTTTATTTTAAGGAGTAATCGTAAAAGGCAATAAAATACCACAAATTTTGCATAAAGAACGAAGTCGATCGAATTATTAGTTGCCGAGATATCTGTAATCCACTTTTCCACATTCTTGGATTTTTAATGACCCTGTATTTCCTTCAAATTTCAATTCAAAAATATATCTTAATTGGAAATGAGACGCTTAATCCTGCGCAGTAAATTGTTATTTTATATGATTATTATCTTTTGAGTTATAAGGATGTTTCTTTTTCGCAATTCAGAAGTTTGGTGTGTTGTATAACTTGTCGAAATCGATTCACCAGCAACTCATTAATAGAGGATTACTATGCATAATATAAATATTTAAATACACGTTTAAATTTTGTTTTTGAATTGCAATCCATTTTATTAATACAAATGATTTATTTCCATATATTGTGTATGGATATATATGATGGGTAAGTATTACGGTGGCCCGCAACGACTAGTTATTATAGAAATAATTCAAGTAATACCAAATGCGGACAAATGGATTACCTGCATATATTTATAAACTGAATTGTAAATGTAAAACAAACAAATAAAGTTCAATCAGAGTCTTTAAAAAATTATCATTTCAATTTATTTACAGTTGAAAATTTGTTTTTTTTACATTGTATTTATACATATATATAATTTTTAAAGAGATATTAAGTTTTGCATGATAAATAAACGATGATATGTTACGGCTATACGGAAAGCTTAAAATATTAAACTTGTGCAGGCATTTAATTTCATGAAGACATATTTTGGAAGATTCTGATTTTCCTGAAATCTTGGTTTTTCATAGAAATCTTAAGTTAGTATAAAGACACTAGTACAAATAATGATTTTTAAAAATGAAAATAACAATTTTTATTTTCATCAGTGTTAAAAAAAAATAATTTTTCTTTTTTTCTTTTAAAAATAATCAAAATGAAATGCATACATTCCTTTATTATCTTTAAAAAGGAAGGATTTGAAATGTATTTTCACAAGCAATTTATTTCTAATGCTTTTGAATTGATAAAACACTGATAGGAAAAATTACTTAAACAAAATCAAATTTACTTTTAATTATTTTATAATCTAACTGAATTCAATAACAACTCTTTTTCTTATTTATTTCTCTCTTTACTTTATTGTATTCTAGTAGAATATAACAAGTTATGATTTCCCAACTTTTTAAGTGATAAAAATATCACCGTGGGCTATGTTATTAATTTGATAAATATTTATTATTTTTTATACAAAAGCATAAACTCAAAAGATATTATTAATTACAAATTGGAATACATGAAATTTAAATTAATTTTATAAACTATTTAAAAAACAGTACTATAATTGATATTTGATAGTTAATTGCATGAAAAGAATTCAATGTAATACGTTTAGTTTTTCAAAATAAATTGCTAGTGTATTTATTTCAAACAATATATTTTATAAAATACAATTTAAATTGTTGCATTAGAAAGACATAACTGTATTTCCTTATCCTATCTATAGATGGAGACAGAATAACTGCGATTTGATAAAAATTCTCTGTGTCGGATTCTTATTGTTTATATCCGAAAAAATGACGTAGATTTGGGAGAAACAATCCCCGCTTTTCGAATGGCATCCTGCATTTGTAATCACTTTCGAACATACGGAAACCTAATCCCAAAATAGCACTGTTCTCTAGATGCGAAACTGCATAGGATACGAAAGAGTGTTTTCGTGTGACGTCACAATTAGCCGCAAATACGTTACGTACCGTGTGGGAAAAACAGTCGTACCCACAGGTTTTTCATAAGTGTGGATTTAGAGATGCCTGTTTCAAAAACCCTTCTTAGAAAATTCTTTGTTGTATACTTAACATACAATTGGTTTCTCATTTCTATGAATTAACAGATGCTTGCTTCAATGAACCTTTTTAGAGTATTTCTTGTTTCACGTCACACGAAAAAGTTTTCTTACCAGTATGAAGGAACAGATGTCTACTTAAATTATTCTTTTGAGAAAACTTCTTGTTGCATATCTCACACACAAAAGGTTTTTCACCAGTATGAATTAACATATGCTTGCTTAAAGAACCCTTTTCAGAAAATTTCTTGTTGCATTTCACACACACAAAAAGTTTTTCGCCAGTATGTATTGACATATGTTTGCTTAAATTACTGTTTAAAGAGAATTTCTTGTTGCAAACCTCGCATGCAAAAGGTTTCTCATCAGTATGACTTAACAGATGCCTGCTTAAATGGCCCTTTCGAGAGAATTTCTTGTTGCATGTCTCACACACAAACGGTTTCTCACCAGTATGAGTTAACAGATGGTTGCTTAAACTGCTGTTTTGAGAGAATTTCATGTTGCATAAATCACATACAAAAGGTTTCTCACCAGTATGAATTAAGAGATGCTTCCTTAAAGTACTCTTTTCAGAGAATTTCTTGTTGCATATGTCACACACAAACGTTTTCTCACCAGAATGAATTAACAGATGTGTGCTTAAATGGCCATTTCGAGAGAATTTCTTATTGCAAACCTCACATTCAAAAGGTTTCTCACCAGAATGAATTAACAGATGTGTGCTTAAATGGACATTTTGAGAGAATTTCTTATTGCAAACCTCACATTTAAAAGGTTTCTCACCAGTATGAATTAACAGATGCTTCCTTAAATTACTCTTTACAGAGAATTTCTTGTTGCAAATCTCACATGCAAAAGGTTTTTACCCGGTATGACTTAGCAGATGGCTGCTTAAATGGCCCTTTCGAGAGAATTTCTTGTTGCATATCTCACATACAAAGGGTTTTTCACCAGGATGAATTAACAGATGCTTTCTTAAATGGCCCTTTCGAGAGAATTTCTTGTTGCATATCTCACATACAAAGGGTTTTTCACCAGTATGAATTAATAGATGCTGGCTTAAAGGGTTCTTGAGAATTTCTTGTTGCATATCTGAAATATGAAAGTTTTCTCACCCCTATGAATTAACAAATGTCTGTTTTACTTACATTTATCATTGGATTTTTTGTTGCATATCTCACATACAAAAGGCTTTTTACCAATAGGCATTAACTGTTGCTTAGTTAAAAAAATATTTAAAAAAATTCTAGTTGCATATTTCACACACAAAATATTTCTCACCACGAAGAATTAACGGATGTGATTTTAAATTACTCTTTTGAGAGTATTTCTTGTTACGTATGTCACAAACAAAAGCTTTCTCACTACCATTAATCAACAGATGCGTGGTTAAATCACTGTTTTGAGAAAACAATGTTGTTGCATATTTCACAGAATGCATTCATTAGCATCAATAGATGATTGGTTGAATTACACTTATGTGAGAATTTATTTTCGAATATTGCAAACACTAAAGATTTCTCTTCAGTATAAATGAACAAATGAGTACACCAATGGATTTCTTTGGAGAAAGTTTTCTTGCATAACTCACGAATTAATGATCTTCTTTTGCTGGATGCAGAAGCTGATTTTCCAGAAATCTCTCGCTGCACATTTCACACGTTAAAATTTGTTTTTCATGATTTAATGTACATCCACACTAATATGGCTTTATTCGTCTGTAAAATAAAACTGTAATAAATCAACCAATTAATTTTATGATGATTCATGAAGGAATTAATTAACAAGAAAATAAACTTATAATGAAAAATTAAAATCAAAGAATTAAATAAAATTGCTACCACGTTACTCGACTGCCAATCGTCTGATGTTAACAGAACCAAAGGTGTGTGAAATGTTTTTCCTAACATTATAAAGATTAAATTATAAATAAATAGCATCACTTTAAAAAATTAATAAATTATCACAAGTAGTAAAGAAAATTTATAAAGAGTTTTAAAATTTTATAGCATCAGAAATAATGATAAATTTTACAAGGAATGGAGCGATTTTTTTGAGACAATGGAATTTTAGTATCCACATGTATGTTCCATAATGGTGTAGTTATAATTACACCATTAAAATTTCACTAATATCAAAATTTCACTAATTTCATTTCCTAAAAATATCACTAATATCAAAAAAGGTTATTAACAAGAAGCATTAATACACACGTACATCGTTTTACACTATTATGTATACGTATAGATGTGTATACATATACAGGGGGTCCGAAAAGTCTGGAAACGGTCGAACAACTCAAGAAATACATAAGAGATTGAAAAACGAAAATATACGTGTTAAATATTTTTAAATAAGCTAGTCAGTGATACCAAATTTGACCTTCGCAACCGACCCCCTGGGGGTCCAGCTTTGAAATCTTAAATTATAACCCCCCATTTTCTATAGCAGATTCGGATTCTACGGACAAAAATACATAACTTTTGTAATTGATGTTTATTTCGAATCCTCGTTTATCACGGTATAATTGAGCATTTTAAATTGATACATATTTCGGGTTTCCCAACCAGGTTTTGTCTGATTGGCCAGAATTTTGACGCCAAATTCCTCGTCTTTTCAGGAATAGCATTTCTTGAAAATCATCTGTGGCGATTATTTCGATAATGCAACGCTGTTAAAAGTTTGATCCATTTGCTGTAGCGTCACTCCACAGGCTTTTATAGAATATCTCTTTTATGACCAATGAGAATGCTCCATAACACAGTAAAGTCACCGTTTTCTATAAAAGCGGTGGAGTGACGCTACAGTAAATAATTAAAAAAACATACACCCACATCAGCCGTATTTAGAAACGATTCGTTATTTAGAAACCATTTACTGGATAAAATAAAAATCCAAATAGAAAACTAAATTATTATATCTCAATGAATTTTTGTAGAGAAAACATAAAAAACTTTCAGTCATATTTTTCAGTCATATGCTACAGCGTCACTCCACCGCTTTTATAGAAAACTGTTACATTACTGTGTGATGGATCATTCTCGGCCACGGGTGATTTTCAAGAAACGCTATTCCTGCAAAAGACGAGGAATTTGACGTCAAAATTCTGGCCAATCAAGCAAAACCTGGTTGGGAAAACCGAAATATGTATCGATTTAATATGCTCAATTACACCGTGATAAACGAGAATTCGAAATAAACATCAATTACAAAAGTTATGTATTTTTGTCCATAGAATCCGAATCTGCAATAAAAAATGGGGGTTATAATTTAAGATTTCAAAGTTGGACCCCCTCTGAACCGCAGGGGGTCGGTTGAAAAGGTCAAATTTGGTATCACTGAGTAGCTTATTTAAAAATATTTAACACGTATATTTTCGTTTTTCAATCTCTTATGTATTTCTCGAGTTATTCGACCGTTTCCAGACTTTTCGGACACCCTGCATATGTATGCCTACATATATAAATTTTACAAGGAATATACTACATATACTGCCTATATATATTTCATAGCTTTATATCTTAAAGATTCTTTATTAGCAATAGCTTTACATTTTTAATCCACACTCTTAAAATCTGCAACTCTCTAAAATCAGCACATAATTTACGGTTCCGTAAATCATGTAAACAATGAATCATTCAATTCCAATAGAGGGAGAAAATTTGATTTTTTTAGTTTTACATTAATTATATATTTTAATTTATAACTTTTGTTAAAGCTATTGAATTCATGTTTTTTCATGAAGAAAAAATAATTTATTTCTGAAAAAATCAAGATATTGCTGATATCATTGATAATCACAATCTTATCAAATATATTTATGTATAATCAAGCTTTTTTAATTCTTAAGTCTGGCTAAACCTAAAATAAAGCTTTGTTTTTTTATGATCCTGATGTGAATTAGTAATGTACTTTTATGAGGCAAGTTTCATTAAATAATTTAGAAAAAACACATCTAATCTTTATAAAGAAAATTAAACTGTACATTATTGACCTTTGCTTTTAGTATTTTAATCATTTAAAAAATTATCTAATTTTTTATTATTTTAGTTTCATATTTTAATAATTTAGTATATTGTAAACATTCAAAATACTTTTGATTTCATTACTAATTACATCAAAATTCCTTTTAAAAAATACAAACAAAGCAATGACCAGAAATGCGCAAAATTCTAAATTTTGCACAACCTCTGGTCCCAAGCTGTGCAGAATTGAAGGAGTCTACTGTATTATCTTTTTTCCTTAAAGTACAGCAAGAACATTTAATACTTATAAAAAATACATTAACATTTATTTATTAAGAAAGTATATAATCAATTATATAAAATTGCATAATGAAAATTTGAATACAGATGTATTTATTTGGAATGTCTGTGTTACTTTTCATTTTCAATATGATAAAAAAATTTTAAATGTAAACTTGAAAATAATAGATTTCAGAAGAAATAGATTATTAAAACATTTTTTCTACTACAATTGTGGGCCTTCAGAATTTTAATTTAATTCCAATTTAATTTAGATGTCTAGTAGGGCAAATTACGTGAAATTAGCATCTATCAACATAATTTCAGGGATGAAGTTGTAAAACATATTTATTCTTGAGCTGAAAATTAAAGCTTATTTTATGTATTATATACACATCCAACAAAAAGTGATATTCACAGATGTATAGGGGAACTAGAAAAAGAAAATAAATGCGAGTTGAGGGGTGTCTTTTAATGTTTTAAAGAAGAGTGTATCCATGCTTTCTGAAAGCAGCGTGCAATTAAATTATATAAACTACAAAATAAAAGACATTTTTGTGAAAATAAATAAGCAAGGCTTGAGCTTCTTTCAAGCTTTACAATTTCAACCAGATATCTTAGGTTAACTGTTGAGTTTTTAAAGTATAAGCTAAGTAAGAAAAATAATAGCTTATTTACAATAGAAGAACATTTAAATAAAGTTTCTAGACTAACATCTTATATCGAATCTAAACACCGCTACAACAGCTTACATCGTTTTCACATTCTTAATTCTTAAGTAGAAACAGAACATAATGTTGCCAAACTGGTAATATACAAACTTGGTGTTACCATCAACATTATTAATAATTATTTCCCAACAAACTCAGCATGAATCATTAATTATCCTAAAATAATACATTTATGACACATCAAATTTTAAAAAATGAAATGGAATTTGCAACTGGCATGCTGTATTTAGAACTACAGCTTTTCAAATCTGGATGATGACAGAATTTGACATGTTGTTACAAAATGCAGCTTTTGAATATCTCCCTTTCAAATAACTTTAGGCATATGATAGAGTGTTTCATGGATCATTCTTAGATTTTGAATTACTGGCTAAAGAGGCTATGAATAAAGCAAGAAATTTCGTTCACATCTGTTAGTTTGTCAAAATCCTCATTTTCTATGTGCATACAAAACATGCAGGAATGAATGGTGTATTATGAGAATATTTATGAACAGACTTTTAATAAAATTGTAAAAATTTTCCTTGATATATCTTAATTGAAATGGCCGTCCTTTTTTTAATACAAAATAATACATATATACGAACTTTCAATAAAAAAAAGAAATTTTAAACACCAAAAGTGCCATTATTTGAAATTAAACAGTAATTATTTAAAGTTTTTTTAAATAGAACATGTTTACAGCAATGGCTTTAACTAGCTCACAAAGTAACAACTATTTGCACAAGAAAATAAAAGAACTTATGAATGGTCAGTAGAATTTGTCAAAAAAAATATTAATACAAGGTATAAAAGATTGACATTACAAGTTTTATAGTTTCTTTATGACACATTAAAAAAAAAATCCTTTCAACAGATAAGAATAAAATTAAGGAATGTTAAAACTGATAATACGTAAGAGAAGAGAGAAGAAAAAATTACTTCTTTATGATAGAAATCTTGTAATTAGAATTATGTCATGCTTGTAGTTACAGTTTTGGCAAAATCATTGGCGAGCTTATAAAGTGTCATGTATCAAGTACTTGGTCAATTTGCCAAGTACTAGGTATTAAATTTTATATATGAATAAAATCAACATTTAAAGCACAAAAAGACTTCATATCTTATAGCAAACCAGTTTTGAAAAGCCATAGCATACCATCATCATTATATTTTGCACTTATGATGATATGCTATGGCTACAGAAATTAATTTGCAAGAAGAAAGAAAACATTTTGATGCTTTAAGTATTTTTGATTTATTTTCAGCATTATTGAAAACAAAGGAATTTATAACTGATCTGTAAAAGTTGTTTGAAAATAAGTGTATAATATTTGGATTTATTCATAAAAATCATTTACTTAGTATATACAAATATGTCTACAAACTATGTAAAAATTAAAAAAACACACAAATGCAAATTCTCCCTTCCCCCCCCCCCCCCCGAGAGTTCACTTTATAATCCCCCTTTCATTGTACCACAATCAAAATGACTGAAACTAAATGGACTGGAACTCTTTTTCTAAATAATGTAGCGATGTTTAAATTTGTTGGCTCCCGCTAATCTGCATACTCTATAATCCGCCAACGTCTATAATTCATGATGTTTTTCATGTGTAAACAATCATGCACACAAACTTTTTTCCAATGCAATACTTTATATAAAAAACTTTTTTTTCTTTGACCATAATAAAAATCTACTGAACAAGTAAATTAAGAATTTTTTAAGGCATTTCTGAAAAAAATGCTTTGCAAATAATAAAGAATCTACATATTGCTGTTCCATTGAGCAAAAATCAGACATAAAACATGATTGATTCATGAACGAGAACATCAAACTTATAATCGAGCACTGTGAATAGCCCATGACACACACAGATATCGCAGTTCTTGAGCAGAAGCAAATCACTGTTTAGAAAAGACGACAAAAGCAATGGCATCACAAACTTGAATAGAATAAAAACAAAAGGTAAAGAAAACTAATTTAAGAATTATTTTGATTTAAAATATTAATAAATAAACAATAATATATAACATGATTATTACACATTCCTTTTTTAAAAAATACCTTTTTTTTCAATCTTTGTACTTATTTATTGTGCATTATTATGATAGTATTTTTAAATAAATTCCAATATCATTTAAATTAAATATATTTTTAATGTCAAATTAACTTTTTATACATAAAAAAGCTTTTTCTTTCAATTTGGTGTGTTTGTTTATAATGTGATTACTATATTTGTAGATAAATTCCAAATATTAGAATGTAAACAAAGAAATGACCTATAATTCGCACAGACCTTTGGTCCCAATCAGTGCAGATTAAAGGGAATGTACTGTACTTCTAATGTGATTTATTCATTTGACCTCATCCATGTTATGATAACTCTGGATGGAATAACAATTTCTTTACACTTCACAGTAATTGCCACTGAACTGTGGTTATCTTACTTACAGATCCATAAGGGCAAACAGGCTGTATTAATTCAGGCAATACAGTGTAGAACCATTTATCTGGAATGGTTGGGGTCAGATGTATTCGGATAACTGGTTTTTTCGATTAAGTGGTTGGGCGTTAACGCAACATCCATTTGATAAGTTTTTATGGAATATATTTGGTTGTGGTATAATTACTTCTAATTTTAAACTAATTATTTAATTACTTGAGCTAAGAATCAGATGCCAGTGAAATCAAATGTTAGAGTTTGAAATAAAGTAACGTATGGGAATTCATTGGAAAAAAAAAATTCTTCTGTTTTCTCTCCATAAAAATGAAAACATCTATAATATATTTTGAATACTAGATGTTGTTATCAAATCATACAATTGTTTCAAGCAATGTATATATCAAACTAGCAGTGTATGACCCTTTTTTTTACAAAAATTCTAACATCAGTCTATTAGAAATATCATTCTAGATAAATGGTTCCATACTGTATTTTCAATATATAATAATTTGAGTCCAATCTTGGTCAAGTTGTTTGCTGTTAATTAAACTTTCTTTGGATACAGGAAAGGAAACTGAATCACTTTAAAATTTAAGCATGCAGCTACAGGTCAAAACGTTTCACAATGTGTTTAGTTAAAGCTAACATGCCTGAAACAGCCTGTTAGACTACAAACACATTTTAATTATAAGTTGCATATTGTTAACTAATGCAAGCTACACTTATAACATCAGTTTTCTGAATTATTCAAATCTACAACAACCAGTAATATTTTTTGATACAAATTTTAAGTATCAAAATGAATTTGTATATTGAAGAATCTGTTAATTTTACATTGTTTAATTTTAATATTTATGTATTATTTTTTTTCCATTTTTTAAAAACAATGTTACTGTTTTTAAATTGTTTGAATTTTGAAACATTATCTTTTAAAGGATGTATGATTAAATTTCAAATTAGTTAATTTGAAATTTTTTGAAAAATTAATTCAAAAATATATGATTACATGTTAAAGAAATATGTTTATTATATTTACACAGACTTAAGTTCAATTTGTGCATTGATAGTTCTTACTTATACACAATAAACTACTTGGTACAAATCTACTTTCAGACAATAAAAAAGAGATACAGGTTTGAACTGATAGGCATGAAATAGATTAGAATATGAAAAACTGCATTGAATGGATATAATGAAAGCCAATCTATTGATGTTTAATAAAGATTGAAATTGGTCAAAGAGATATGTTATAAAAATCGATATTTGATAGATCATCTTGCTTATAAAAAAATTTGACTAACGATAATTCAGTTTCAAACTGTATTTATACAGGATGTATATTTAACTGAATGTATTTTATTTCTGAAGGAATAAGTCATTTCAGATGTTGTTTCATGCTTTTAAGATGTTTGTGTGCACCAGATTATAATGATTGCCCACTCCAGACACTATTTTTTGGTGCATTTAAAAACTTCCTTGCTAAATCAAAAGGAATAGGAACATTTTAAATTGTTCCTGAGATGACACCATTAAAAAAGTTCCAATTACAATATTTTTCACTTTAGTCCCTCGCTAACAAATATCCACAATAGGACAGTTTATTGGTATTTATTTATTTTTCTTCAAAATTTCTCTTTCCTTTTAAAATTTTTGTTTTACAGTTGAACAAATTTTTCTTTATGTGTTTTAATTGACAAACGAAACAATGAAATTAAATATTTTATAATATAAAAAAAAAAGTTTTAAATCTATCCTCTTCTTAAAATAAATCAAAGCAAAGAATTAGGAGCAAAGCCTACAAAAAATAAAACTGAACTATTTAAAACAAATGAAAATCTAATACATAAGCAATATTATGAGTATTATTATTACATTATAGTTTCTTGTTAGCTATTCTAATCTATATTGCTGTTTAAAAAAAGGTTAATTTAATCAGCATAATTAGTGTCATTCTAGGCACAAATATACCTGACTTGGCACAGATAATACATAGCTAATATAAGTTACCATCTTTTAAATAAAATGTATCATTTATATATTTTTTACTATGCTTTTCTTACAAACAAACAAATGACGGTAAAATTTTTCTTTTGAATCCTCCAAAAATTCTCTTTGATTTTAAAATACCTTTTAAGATCTAAAAAAATTATGTTCACAACCATGAAATTACAAATTTTATTATTTAAAAAAGGCTTCTTAAATAATAACTCAAAGCATAGTTCTAATACTTAAGGTATTTTAGTTATATATTTTACTTATGTTACATTTGTTACTTATAAGGATATCACTTATAAAGGAAAAAAATATATCTTGCTTATGTAAACAAAATTATTTGTTTTAAATATTATGTTAAATTTAACTTTTCAGTAAATATATTAAAAAATATATAATTAGAAAAAAAATACCTATTGTTACAATCAGAGTAAGCTCATTTCGTCAGACGCCAACACAAAGAATGAATCACGGTAAAAAGAATCATTCATGAACAATGGATCTCTTGCAGTAATAATTTTAACAAAATATTTATTTATGAAAAAGAAATAAAAAGTATTTATTCAAATTCACGAATCTATATCTATATATTTAAGGAATTAAATATACTATGGAGTTAGAAATCGACGAAATTTGATTTTGGAAAAACTAAGGAAAATCTAGCTTTGATTCTTTGAGAAAGTTTGTAAATAGTATTACAACCAGTGATAAAAAAAAAATATATATATCGTACTATCGATATAGCCATTGCAGCAATTTAATTAATAAATAATATTAATAATTAGTATTCAAGAAATGCATGAATGATTTTGAATGAATCATCTTGCAATTCACGAATCTTTCTTTGATTGGCGACTTGTGTTTTGCCTATATCAAATATCTTTAAAAATGTAAAAATTTATAGTATACCCGTAGACTTCTCATATAAGCCAACTTTTAATTTTCTTCTCCGATTGTACCCATCCTTTTTACTAAAATAAGTTAATGTTAAGGTAGGGTAGTTTATTTCGTTAATCTTCAATTAAAAACTCTACAATTTGATATTTCATAATGACAATACGAAATTTCATGTGTTTCAACTTTCATTTTTGCTGGCTTATCACTGAATCATTTTAAAGCCTTATTAAAATGTCTTTTTTACTGCAGATAATTTCTTTTATTATTGTTATTTAGTTTTAAGTACTTTAATTTTGAAAGAACAAATTAATTTGAAAATATTTTAGTATTTAGTTTAAAAACACTGTGTCTATAACTCATAAGCTGAATTTTATTGTATTCTATTGAAATGAAAGATGAAAGTAAATATTTTTTTAAATGATTGATCGCGTGATGACGTGATTCTATAAGGTTTATCAAAACTTACACAAAAGACATGTACACTTAAGAAAGAATGGCTGAATCGTAGAACAAGCAAGAGACACTTGGTATTGTTGAACTTTTCTAAGAAATATAAAAAAAAATTTGTTGTTACTTTTTGTTTCTCAAATTGTTGCCATGCCTATTGTGAATATATATGGAATTTGGATTAGTTTGATCAAAAGCTTGATTCCTTTTAATAATCAGATTTATTTAAATGCATTTTTGGCATGAGTTTTGTGTTCAGTACTTCTGTATTTTGTGAAGTGATAGCCTGAAATATAGGAGTTAAAAACAGTTTTTCTGTCGTTTTGTCAGTAAAAATGGATATTGTTGAAAATTTGTTTTAGTAGATTTTGTGTAAATTGAAGCTTTTTTTTTTTTTTCTCAGATAAGTACCGTAAAATACCGTTAATCCGCCCCCCCCCGAAACGAAAAGAAAAATCGTACAGTAGTTAGGGGAGGGCGCTTACACGGGATTTTTTCGCGATCGTCCAACAAAATTTTCAGGAATGAATCATCATGAAATGAATGAATCGTTGAATGAATCATGAATTTTTATACTAGAAAAAAATTGTTTTTTTTTTAAACGTAAATTCTGTCGAAAAAAGGAGAAATTAGTAAAAAAAAAAGCCAAACAAGCATGAAATCAATTAAAAAAATCTTGAAAAAACGCGCATTTCATCAAAGATTCATGCTTCATTCATTTCAAAATGATTGATCTCACTCTCAATCGGGTGGGGAATCGGGAGGGAGGGCGCTTTCTCGGGATTTTTTGAAAATTTCAAATTCTTTATAAAGTGGGGAGGGGGCGTTTGATCGGGAAGGGCGGATTAACGGTATTTTACGGTATATTTTAACTTTTGTTGTGTGGAATGAGCAATTCTATTTTTGAGGGCCATTCTTTGTTTATTAGCCAATGGGGAAGATAAAAAAGAAGATTTTTGTATTTTGTGTGTTGCCGAGTAATAAAGATAAAAATATTTTTTTGTTTATTTTTGAAGCTAGCTTTGATTGAATGGTGAAAGAGGAGCTGATTGCTTCAAGATATGAATGTTCGGTTATTACGTATTAACGCCGCCGCAGCTACAGATTTGGCAGGTTTTAAGTACCACCAATCTGTACCTAAAATTTTTGTGACAAATCATTAAATAAAGCACTTTATTTAAAATCAAAGCACTTTCAAAATTCAAAACACTTTATTTAAAAACAAAGTAGTCAATAGGATTTCGGTGGAAAATCGGCTGATATAGAGTTTAACAAAATAAAATTGTATCTTGTTCTGTTTTTGGCAAATACCAAATACACATTTTCCTAGCACTAAAAAATGGCATCAAAAATCAGCACAAAAGGTGACAAAGTATCCAAAAGATAACTGGATATGCGTGCGAACAAGATTGCTCTTTATCAGAACTTTAGCATAACTTTTATTTCGGTGGCGTTAACACGTAAGTACCGAATGTTCTAAGTGTGGAAGGGATGCTTTAAATATTGATACAATAGAGGACCTATTAACGAGACTGATGGCTTTTCGAGTTTTGGAATATTTTGTATTTCAGGTCCTTCTAAAATTCAGATAGAATTTTTCAAAACATAAAAGAAAGAAAATTAAGATCAATTCCATACAGAGTATGACTGAAACTTGTGTTTTAAATTATGTAAGCAAAAGTTATTGCATTATTCAATGATAGCAACAATTTTAAAAAAATGAAAGGGGTAACTAATATTTTATCTACAAGCTTTGCCTTTTTCTTCTTTATGGCAACAAAATTTACTTAGAAAAATTTGATAGATTATTATAATGAACCTTATTTCTTAAATAATTTCATTTGTTGACTGTGCAAGAAAACTCTTCCTATTACGATTTTTAACCATTTTCATAAATTCTTTTGGAAAAAATTAGAAATCCTAGGTAAACTGTTTTGAAATGTTTGAGGAGGAATTAAATAATACAAAGGCATAGCCATAATATTTTTTCAAAAAAAAAAAAAAAAAAAAAACTGATTTTTTTTTTTTTTTTTTTTTTTTTTTTTTTTTTTTTTTTTTTAACAAATCATGACATAAATTAATTTTAAACTAAAATTTGACAAAAGACAGTTTTTTCCTAATTTCAGGAAGAAAAGGGGTGGGGGTCTGTGTTCACTTGCCAACAAAATAACTTATTTTAGTGGTTGCATGTGGAAACAATAGGCTTAAAAAATTACAAATCTGTAAAATTTTTGAAAAATTTAAGAAATTACAAAATGTTAGTAAAAATTTACAAATTTAGTAAATTTTTGAATATTTTTTGTTTTTAGATTTTGTAGTTCAGGATAATAGATCCTCTATTGTACAGTAGACTCCCTGAAATTCGCAGTGCTAAAATCCACAACTCTCTAAAGTCTTTACATAATTTATGGATGTAAACTATGAAACAATCAATTCAGATATCCGGACAAAATGTGATTTTTTTAGTTTGATATCAATTCCATATATATTTTAATTTGTAATTTTTGTTAATATTATTAAATTCATAGGGGTTTTTTATGAAGAAAGAATGAAAGTTTTTCTGAAAAATTTAAAATCTTGCTGATATTATTGGTATTCACAATCTCTTACCAAATATACTTATGTATTAATCAAGTTTTTTGGTTATTAAGTCTGGTTAAAACTTGAAATAAAACTTCTTTATTCCATAATTTTGATGTGAATTAGTAATGTACCTTTATGAAACTAGAATAATTTAGGAAAAATACATTTTATCTTCATAATGTATATTTATTCGTACAATTATTAACTTGATCTTTGCTTTTAATATTTTAATCATTTAAAAATATTTATTATTTTGGTTTACTATTTCTTTTAATCTTTTATTATATTGTAAGCATTCAATATAATTTCAGTTGCATTATTAATTGTATTCAAATGGCTGTTTAAAAAATGTAAACAAAGTAATGACCAGATATCTGCAAAATTCTAACATCCGCACAACCTCTGGTCCCAATCTGTGTGGATTTGAAAGAGTCTTCTATAAAAAAATAAAAATAAATAAATAATAATAATAAAAAAACATTTTGCATTAAATTTTTATATTTTTGGTATTAAATTCATTTTTATAATTACAACAGATTTTCTTTTTAAAGGCTTTGCAAATTGCAGATTAATAAATATGAAATCTTTCAGAAAAAATGGCAACAAATTTGCTTGTATGTACTTTTGAAGTACAAGGTATTAGAAAATGAGATTATAAATTGACCTTTGCATTTGATGCTATGATAGCGCAAATGTTTTCACATGTCTGAAGATCATGTTTTGCTATTGTTCTATGACGTGCAGCCTTGAGTTGCAAAAAAAAAAAAGTCATTACAGACTACAGTGTCGAATTAATTTCTTATTTTCCAATGCACATTGTTGGTATCAGCTGGCACCATCTGTTGTTGTATCTGAGAAACATTAGCTCATTCACAATTATTCTGATTAGCAATTTAAGAAAAAAAAATTAGATTATATGCATTTGCCTATGCAGTTTCAGTGATGTATCAAACAAAATGCTGTAAAATTTAATTTATTAATGTTAAAAATATATTATTAATAAACTTTGATAGAAGAGATTTCTAGCTTTAAAATGATGTATAGTACTTGATTATTGTTAAAAGTTTTTTTCAAAGCTCTGAAAGCAAATACTGTAGAATCACCCAGCACATAATCACCAAATATAAAGCCAAAAATATGGTAATTTTGAGCGAAAATGGAAACTTTTTTCATTTTCATTCTTAGATTGTTTACAATATTTTAAAATTTTAATTTCTATTATGATATACTATTATGATATAAAGTGGGTGTCCATTAATTACCCTGGAAACTTGTTGATTGGGAATCACCCCTTCTTATCCTGTTTTTTCGCTAGGAAATGACTTGATGACTCTATCTTTTGTACAGTGTTATTGCATAAATCTTAAATGTATGCATCTCAAGAGTCTTTTTCAGTCACACAAAAGCATTGTCTTGCTAATATTATTCTAATGGGAGATTATTTTTAATATGTTATTCGCATTTCCATATTTTTAATTTTTTTTTATTATTATTTTGCATTGGATAGCTGAAGTCAATATCTGTACAAAGGTAGTTTTGGTACTATTTGGGTATTCTGTCGACCAAAAAAACTATCGCCAAATTATAAGATTAAACACCAATAATGGATGATTGTGAACTCACATTCAATAACATTAAACACAATACACATGTTTAAAATGTCATTAAGTGGTTTTTAATTCCACTTTTTATTTGTATTTTTATTCATATTTTACTAATTTACTTGTTTTTCGCTATTTAAAATAAAAATTTTGTCAACATGTATAACGTGGCAATTTTTATAACCTGGCAAAAATAGTTAATGAGATGACTAAGTAGTACTGTAGTTTTTTACTGTTTTGCTATGTTTTTACTCTTTTTAACTCCACTTTTGGAACCAATTTTGAAAGTCAAAATATCCTTACAATAAAACCTGCATCAAAAAAATATAATGAAAAGTGAAAAAAAGTGAGTTTGTAGAGACTATCCAGTGCAAGAAAAATTATTTTAAAAGTACTGAAATGCAAATGAGTATCATTGTTTGTAAATGTGTATCATTATTTTTTAGATATTGCTGTAAAGAAATTAGCAGAAATTAATGAACTTTTAATAACTGAGCTTAACTGCTTGTTGTCTAAATATTATAATTTTATCTTTCATTCAGAAAGAGTTATATCTCTTGTTGTAATGTTAACATATTGCCCATTTTTTTGGATAATGTTAAGAGATTGACAGTATGAAAAAAAAATTTCGATCATTGCGCCCCCCCCCTCCCACTTTCTTAGACTGTAACTTTGTTTCCCTTTCATTTTTCTCTATTTTCCCAGAATTGGTTTTTAATTGAATTCTTCCCTGATTTTTAATCCCCATATAATACTTTTAAAAAAATTGCCGTAAATCTTTAGCTTTTTCAATCTCTCTGACTGTCATTATTCTGCTGATAACATCAAAGTAATTATAGTGTAAATTTCATTATTTTTTTCAAACTATGTTTTATGCACTTCAAGATCATTTATCTAGATCTTAAACTACATATAGAGATCCAGATCACCTTGAATTTTTTTTTTATAGGTTTATCACTTTCAATAACATGAAATAAATACTTTGATTGAATTAAAGCTTCAACTTGCATACTTTAACAACGTATACTTTTTACTTCTACAGTTGTATATTATTTACTTATATTCTAGGAATTCCAAAACTATTTGAGGGTGTTTATTACAGGGTGTTCAAGAAAGTACTCCCCAACTTTGAAATGGCATAACTTCAAAACAGTAAGAGATAGAAATGTGCAACAAGTTGAATGTTAGACAGACAGGTTTGGAATTTCTTATACAACAATTTGAAAAAATACCGTATTTTCGGGAGTAAGCGCCGCGGCGCATACGAGTTTAAAAGTTAAAATTATGCTTACTGCGGCGCTTCTGCCGGGGCGGCGGATACGATATATATTTTTTTTCCCTTGCAGCGATATTCGTTACAGAGGTGATTCTGTTTGGAATTTTTTTGAAAATTGTGAAAAGTCAATCATCAGGAAGAAAATGCGAACCACAAAAAATATCGCAAATTTCGACAAATGATAGCGTAGTTTCTGTCAATCATTCGCAGAAAAAGCAAGAATTTTATCAAAAGACAAAAAACACGACTTTTATCAAAGATTCGCGGAAAAAGCGCGAATAAGTAAAAAAAAAAAAAAAAAAAAAAAAAAAAATGTATTTCTTGAAAGGATTACTTGAAAAACTACAATTTTATTATCGTAAAATCTAGTTAATCCGCCCTTCCCAATGAAACGCAAGTCCCCACTATAAAAAAATCACTGAAAAAAAAACCGCTAATTTCGCCAAAGAATCACAAAAATTACCGCAAATTTATTGAAAAATGATCGCATAAAAAAACATGATGACACGTATTGATCGCATAAAAAAAACATGAATTCCGCCGAAGTATCGCTAGAAAACCCACATTTCGACAAAAAATTGCAGTAAAAACGCGAAATATGTCAAAAAATCTCTAAAAAACAGAAATTATGTCAAAATATTGTGTAAAAATCGTGAATTTCTCAAAGGAACGCCATAAAGAATTGTCAAAAAATTTTTTAGAAAAAACGCAAATATGTAGTATCTATAAATAAACGGTAAAAAAACGAGAAAAAACGTAACTTCCGGCGAAAAAAAGAGGAATAAAAAAAAAACCATGAAATTTATTAAAAAATCTCGAAAAAACGAACATTTTATCAAACATTCATGATTCATTCATTTCATCATGATTCAAACCGTTTTCAAAGGCGAATGAGAACGGTATAAATCATGATGAAATGAATGGATCATGAATCTTTGATGAAATGTTTGTTTTTTCGAGATTTATTTAATAGATTTCATTCTTATTATGCCTTTTTTTTCTGTACAATTTTCTCCTTTTTTTCTGCGCTTTTCGACAGAATTTACGTTTTTTTTTAAAAAAAAAACGCACATTTTTTCAAGTTTTGTTTCAAGTATCAAACTCGATAATTCATCCCTTATTCATCCCCATAAAAACGCAAATTTTTTCAAGTATCGCAAAAAAACTGCAAATTCGTCAAATATTGCGATAAAACCCTGCAAATTTCGTCAAATATCGCGATAAAACCCTGCAAACCGCGTTACAAACTATAAAAAAGTATTAAAAAATCGCGAAAAAAAGGCTGCACGAATTCAAATTTAATTTTATCATAAAAAATATGCAAAATATACTAAATTTAACATTCGATTTATATTACAATTGTTAAAAAAGCGCGAAAAAACACTGAATATACGGCAATTTTTAACATTTTGATGTATTTTCGTAAGTGCGGCGCATACGGCGGTGCGGCGTTTCTGATGAATATTTGTTTTATTTTAATGCATTTTCGGAGGTGCGGCGCTTACGGTGTGTGCGGCGCATACGCCCGAAAAGTTCCAATATTGGATAATAGGTAGCAGCATAACTCAGAAGTACAGAAATGTCATTCGTGCATCTGTTTCATTGCTGACATGTGTAGAAAAGTCATTTTGTGGGGTTAGTAATATCATAGTTTGGCGTTAGTTTTTTGGTCGACAAGTTAACCAAGTAGCACCACATATATATATATATATATTTAATGAATCACAATAGGCAGTGATTCAATACCAAAATGTCTTGTTTTGCAATGTCGCTTTCACTTCGATTTCAGAAATGGCCTTAAACTGCACAAAACATTGAAATTTTGAATATCTTATAAAAAGTGTAGATTTTTTTTTTTAAGGTTTAAAGAACTTAATATTGTCTATGAAAAGATCATATATGTATTTTTTTAATCAAACTATTGCTGATAACAGTGGTAATCAGAATCTTTTGGCAAAATATATTAATGTACTCTATTAATCAAGCATTTTCATTTTTTATTACAGTTATTTTAATGTAAATTAATAGAGAGTATTTTTCAGAAGAAAAGTGTCTTAGAATAATTTAAGGAAAATATATTGCATCTTTTTTTATGAAAATTCAAATATACATCATTAATTTTATTTAATTAACCTTTACTATTAATATTTCAATTAGTTTTAAGTTATCTTACTTTTTATCTTTTTAGTTTATTATTTTACTTAATTATTTTAAAAAAAAATTTTCACATTATAATCAGTCATCATAATTTTGATTGCCTTATTAAATTCAAACTGCTGAGTAAAAAAGGTAAACTTAGCAAAGACCAGAAATCTGCAAAACTCTAAAATCTGCACAGCTTCTGGTGCCAAGCTGTGTAGATTTGAGGGAGTCTACTGTAAGAAAATAATTAAGTACAGTAGTAATAAACTAAAATAGTAAATAGATTTTTTTTTAATTATTAAAAAACATGAGTTCAATAATATTACTGAGAATTATAAATTAAAATGTATGGAACATTTTAAATTAAAAAAGTTCTGTAATTTTGTCCTTGTGTCTAAACTCAAAGTTTCATTGTTTATATTTGTGATGATTTTAGGGTTGCGGATTTGAGCAGCTGTTTTAAATTTGACAACAACAAGTAAAAAAAAAATGCATTTTTCCAAAATGTGAAATGATCTCTCATGAAATGATATGAATAAAAATTGACAAGAAGAAACTCTCAAGAAACTGTCATATTTAAATGTTTATACTTAGTTTTTTATTCTATAAAATTCTTTTTAAAAAAACTATTTTATGCCTTCAACATAAATAGTGCTTAAAATAATTCCTCTAAAGACTTTCTGTTTCAGTTTAATAATCAAATATTTCTCTAAAAAACTACAGATTTTCATATCTTTATCTGCAATAATTTCCTTAATATAAGTTATGAAAGATCTCCATCCACAATAAGTTCATTTATGATAGTGACAGCAGACATATATGTTCGGGATGAAGGCAGGGAAAATCAATAGCTTCAGAGCCCCGCCCTCCCACAACCGTCTTTCAATATTTTTAATTTGTCTAATTTTTCTGTTAAAATTGTCTGGTTTCAATTTTTCTTATTTTCTTTTTCCTGTTCTATTAAAAGTCGTAGGCTCTTCAAGTCGTAAGTAAATGATTTTGGCACTGTACGTGGTCGCTTGTTGGCAACAGCGCTTCGCGCAAGAGACTAGGCTTGTTCAGGTCGTGGGTAGGGGTCGCCGACAAAAATTGGCCGCTCACCGTGGCAGTACAACATATAATCTCTCTCTCAAAACATATGAAAGTACATATACAGTAGAGGACCTTTTATCCGGAATCGTCGGGACCGAGGGCTTTCCGGATTTTGGAATTTTCCGGATTTCGGGTCCGTCCGAAACTCGACACTCTCCCCCCCCCCCCTCAGAAAAAAAAACAAGGAATATAGCACTGCAATCTAGAATATGAATGAAAAGTGTGTTGTATGAGGAGTCTGTGGAAAAAACACTAAGCTACAATTTTGACTCTTGTACTATAGTACAAAGTCTCAAATCCGGACATCCAAAATTCAGAGCTCTTCAAAATCCGGACGTTTTGCCAACTGGCTTTATATATATATATATACATACCGTTAATCCACCCCCCCCCCCAAAGGTGACGAAAAATCGTAAAATAATTAGAGGGAGGCGCTTACACGGGATTTTTCCGCGATCGTTTCACAAAATTTGAATTTTTTGCGAGATATCTGCAGGATTTTTTCGCGATATTTGACGAAATTTGCAGGGTTTTATAGCGATATTTGACGAATTTGCAGAGTTTTTTCGCTATACTTGAGAAAAAATTGCATTTTTTATGGGCATGAATCATGATGAAATGAATGAATCATGAATCTTTGAATGACTTATGAAGTTTGATACTTGAAGCAATACTTGAAAAAAATTGCGTTTTTTTTAAAAAGTAAATTCTGTCGAAAAAACGCATAAAAAAGGTGAATTTAAAAAAAAAAAGCCAAAAAAGCATGAAATCTGAAAAAATTTCGAAAAAACGCACATTTGATCAAAGATTCATGATTCGTTCATTTCATCATGATTTACCTCGTCCTCAATCTTCTTCATTTCCGGATTTCGGGTCCTTACGGTTTTCGGAATTCCGGATAATAGGTCCTCTACTGTAATCTCTCTCTCTTTTTAAAAGAAAAAACTGTTTTGTTATCGAAATTCAAATATAATTACAGTATAGAACCATTTATCCAGAAACCAGTTAACTGGAAAACCAGTTATCCGGAATGACATTCCTCATAAACTGGTGTTAGAATCTTTGTAGAAAAAGTGTCATACACTGCCAGTTTGATATATACCTTCTTGAAACAATTGTATACTTTGATAACAGCATCTAATTTTTGACATAGAAGCATATATGGTTATATTATAGATGTTTTCATTTTTATTCAAAGAAAGCAGAAGAATTTTTGCTCCCAAGAAATTCCCATAAATTACCTACATTCAAACTGTAATATTTAATCTTAATTGCATCTGATTCTTAGTTCAAGTAATCTAATAATTTAAAGTCAGATATATAATGCCACAAACACATATATTCCATAAAACTTATCAAATGGATGCTACTTTAATCCCAACCAGTTAACTGGAAAAACCAGTTATCCAGAATACATCTGACCCCGACCATTCCGGATAAATGGTTCTGTACTGTATATATATGTATATACATGCATGTTTAATTTAATCATTTACAAATATTCTAGTTATATTGCACTATATTTAGAGTTTTTAATGGTTTGATGTTCAGAGAATTGGTGTCAGATACAGCATTATTTACACTGTAATTTAGAAAAAAATTTATGTTACGTAAAGAACAATAATATTTTTCATCAATATTCTGAAGCTTTTACTATTATTTTTATTAAATAAGAAATCAATTTACAAAGAATTTTTCTTATAACGAAAATCAGATAAACAAACTAAAAGGAATCATAAAATTTCTTTTCAATAAAATTATACCTGGCCATCTCTGTAAAATGTTAATGTTTCATTGAATTTACAAAAGTTATCACATAATAATAATAATAAAAATTTGTGCTACTAAAGCAAAAAATGAGCCAAAACAATAAGTCAAAAGCTATCAAAATATTGAAAACAACATTTTCTAACAATTATATTTGATATGAAATAATTTATTTTTTTCTGTCAATGCAAGAAAAAATAAAATTCAATGGATATAACCTAAGTTCTTAAAAAACTGATAAAACAAAGTTAAAATTTCATGAAAAAAGTAATAATAATATTCCTTTTACATATACAAAAAAATATTTTAAATTGTTTAAGTGAAGCATGTAAAAATAATATCGAATTATCAAAACATTCTAAATTGTCTTATTTTAAAATATATCTAAAAGTCCATACTTTTAACAGAAAATCTGTTCATTTATGGTATTTACCAAAAGATGGCATCAAAACAATACATAAAATCTATGTAATACAATAATCAAAACAATACATAAAATATAAGTACTCTATTCAAGAAAGTTACTCAATAATCGAATTATACAAAACTTTCATCACTATTCAAAATTATTTCTCTTCTAGATTGTAATGAATACGCTGCTGTAATGTAGGATGATATGTGTCAAAAGTGTCACTGGAGGGTGAATTCAAGAAAAGGATTCCAGAATTTTGAGAAACGAAACAATTCATTTTTCATGAATAACCGTTTTGTTTTCTTTTTTACTTGAAGCGAATATTTTTCTCAATTCTTGAAACAAAAGGTAATAATGTTAGATGTGAGAAAGTAAAAACTCAGAAGTTGAACTTTCTCTTGCAACAGATATATTCATATGATTCATTCCTCATTCAAAATCAGCCACCGTGATTCATTCATGACGTTGACATCTCTTTGCTTTTATGTGAACTTGGACGATATGAAAGTTCTCTGCAAATAGACAGCAAATTTTTGAAATATAATGACCTACAACAATAAAATGTAAGAACGTTTTTAGAATTTAATGAACTCTTTACTAAAATAAGTTAATGGTAATATATGTTTATTTTGCTTATTCTTCTACTAAAGTTTCTGTATTTTGTGATAAAAGTATTATAAACTGTTAATGATTATTAAGTGGTGAAAACTGTTAATTTTAATTCAGACTTGTTCTGGAACATCTAAAGGGCTGATCTATATAAAAAGGAAAGAATAAGTTTTAGAATTCTATTTATTATGGTTTGTTTTCTGAGGTATGGCTAGGCTTAGCCTAAATATTGTATGATAGGCAAATTTTCTTTTTCTGTATTAAGGGTGTTCTCAACTGTTCCACTCAACAAGTTTTGATACATTTACAAATTCAATTTTTACCAGAAAGTCATAAAATTGGAAGGCTGAACGATTTCAAATCGAGCTTAGTTTTCCTATTTATGATAATTAAATTACCTATGCAGTTCTAAGCTATTTCGATCATGGGATCACCCTTTTTTCCCCAGCTTTTTGACCGGTTTTTCTGCTTTTGTCAGGAAATGTGCTCAAAACCGTCAACTTTGAATTCTTGTTATGAAAGATGTAGGGACAAGTCTGATATCCTGTTCTAGTTTTTGGTGCACTTATTTGGCGATAAATGTTTTGATCTGGTATATGTTTATTTCTGGAATTCTCAGCTTTAGCGTTGCATATTTTTTTTATGTGTTAGAAGAAAAAGGATCTTGAAGAAGAGATATCTTGAAGCTTAGTGGTTCATTAGTATCACGTGAATCGTTAGTCAGGTAGATTTTTAATCCTGTTAGATAATTTCCCCAGACATTGACATTCAGATGCATTTGCTCGCGGTGCATAACTGCTTTTCATTGTAAGGTATCTCTTGCTCGCAACTGCCTTTTATTTCTTATATCTTGAATTTTTTCAGAAATAAATTAATTTTTTCTTCCTGAATACACATGAATTTAGTAATATTAAAAAAAATTACAAATTAAAACATATGTATGTGATTGATGTAAAATTAAAAATCTCAAATTTTGTCCATGTATCTGAATTGAACGTTTCATTGTTTACATCCGTTAATTATGTACAGATTTTAGAGAGTTGCATATTTTAGAGTTGTGGATTTCAGGGAGTCTATTTTATAAAATCTAAAGTAATTGATTCAAGAAAGTTACTCGATAATTGAGTTAATTTCATATAGTGAATGATCGATAACTCAGTTAATCAGTATTTAAAATTGTTCAACAGGAAACTTTCATCTCTATTCAAAATTATTTCTGTTCTAGACGCTATGCCTCTGATGAGGATGCTGCTGTAATGTACATGTCAAATTTTTCACTAGAGTGTAAATTCAAATATTATATTCCAGAGTTGTGAGTAATGAATTAATCATTTTTGATATATAAACGTTTTTTTTTTTTTTAATTAATTGAAGGGTATTTTTTTCTTCATTCTTGAAACAAATGTTAATATTATTATAGATGTGAGAAAGTAAAAGTCAGAAGTTGAACTTTCTGTTGCAGCTGATTTATTGATATGAGTCATTCTTCATTCCAATTTGGCCACCGTGATTCATTCATGGTGTTGGCGTCTCTTTGCTTTGACAGATTTTTGAAATATAATGATCTATAGAAACATAATGAAAGAGCGTTTTTAAAATTTATTGACCAATCTCTATATTGAAATAAGTTAATGGTAAGATACGTTTCTTTTGCTTACTCAGCTACTAAAGTTTCTGTATTTTGTAATAAAAGTATTCTTAACAGTTAATGATTATTGACTGGTGATAACTGTTAATTTGAGTTCAGAGTTGTTCTAGATCATCTAAAGAACTGATCTATATAAAAGGAAAGAATAAATTTTAGAATTCTATTTATTGTGATTTGTTTCCTGAGATGGGATAATTTGGGGTGTGGCTAGACTTAGCCTAAGCATTGTATGATGGAGAAATTTTCGATTTCTGTATTAACTTTGGTATATTTTTAATGAGTTATATTTTCTAATAAAATGACGAAAAAACATATTTATAATACTAGGAAGTGTAATTTTAACACTGTAAAGCAATTTATTTTACATTTTGTTTCTAAACATAGTTTAGATAGAGAAGAATGATTTTAAAAAGAAGTTTTATATACAATGCTATAATAACATATATAAAAAACGCAAAGAAAATTGAACAAAAAAAAAAGAAAAAATCTCAAGAAAAAGAAAGTTATAACATCGTTATGTGGAAAGTTATACGGATTTTAGAATTTTGCAGATTTCTGGTCATAGCTTTGTTTATAATTTTTTTTAAATAATTTGAATGTAATTAATAATGACATCAAAAGTATAATGAATGCTTACAATATACTTACATCCACTGTATATGAAATGCATCAAATGTTTCATTGAAATAAATGTGTTTGTTTGGTTTTCAAGCCTTCTCGAAAAAAAAAAAATCTTGGTTTTATGGCCCAAAATGATCTTGTTGTATAAATAGATGAGTTTATTACATCAGCCTTGTTTGAACTTTCCCTAGTTTATATGTAAACTGTCTATGACAGACAGACACTGGAATGATCTTTTAAGGGTTCCGTTTTTATTTTTTTTTAAGTGTGGATAACAACAAGAGACTTCATCTGACTGGTTTTCTATTTATAATTCTCATTATATACTTATTCCGCATTTGTTGGTATAACTTGGTATATAAATGCATATTATTTTTACACACATCAAAAAATATATTTTGTATACTTAAATATTTTTATTTTATATAATTACCGTAAAATACCGTTAATCCGCCCTTCCCGATCAAACGCCCCCTCCCCACTTTATAAAGAATTTGAAATTTTCAAAAAATCCCGAGAAAGCGCCCTCCCTCCCGATTCTCAAAGGCGATTGAGAGCGAGATCAATCATTTTGAAACGAACGAATCATGAATCTTAGATGAAATGCGCGTTTTTTTCAAGATTTTTTAATTGATTTCATGCTTGTTTTGGCTTTTTTTTACTAATTTCTCCTTTTTTCGACAGAATTTACGTTTAAAAAAGAAAAAACCCAAATTTTTTCAAGTATAAATATTTATGATTCATTCAACGATTCATTCATTTTATGATGAATCATTCCTGTAAATTTTGTTGAACGATCGCGAAAAAATCCCGTGTAAGCGCCCTCCCCTAACTATTGTACGATTTTTCTTTTCGATTGGGGGGGCGGATTAACGGTATTTTACGGTAATATTTTATATATTTATTATGCATGCAAATTTAGAAGATAATATTATATAACAAATGTTTAAATATGTATATAATATTGCAACACAGTAAAACTTGTAAAAGAAGAATCTTTCTATAAGGTAATTCTGTCCCAAATGAAAGAATTTTAAAGCACCGATGAAACGAAAAAAAGACCGTATTTTGACAAAATAGATTGAAAATATAACTGATTACACTTCTTTAAAGGGGAGTCTAAAATGGTATTTTTTCCCATCTCCTTGAATCACATGGCATGATAGTTTGATTTATCTCTATAATTGTAGCTAGTAATACAATCACTGTTGAATTAAGGGGGTGGCCCATGGGGAATGTCCCCCCCCCGGAAAATTTGAGATTTTTTGTTTTCAATGGTAAAAAGGTGTAATTCCCCCCTTCAAATTATTGTGTCCCTCCTGCAGAAAAATGTCTGAATTCAACACTGAATACAATGAAATTGTATTATCATGTACTAAATATTTTACAAACACTATGATCTAAAAAATAGAGCCCATACTGAAAAGGTAAATATATTTTAGTCACGTTTCATACAGTATATACATTTGCTTACAATAAAATTGGGATCAAACGGTTAAGATTAACCCTAGAATTACCGAAAATGTTACTCAAGTTTTATTAAAATATTCTACATCAGAATTTTTTTTTTAAACCATTTAAATAATTTTTGGTTGGTTTTTCAATTTAGTTTATTTCAAAGAAATTTCTGATTTATATTTAACTGTTAGCTGGTTAATATTTAAGAAAAACCCATTCTATTTTAGCTAAAGAAACTTGTGATTTAACAAGCAAGAACAACAAATGCAGTTTATGTTGGAAAAAATAATCTTGTTATAGTTGTCTAACACAACCATAATTTTTCTGAGTTTCAACAGTTTCTATCGATGTCTGGTTATAAACATCATGGATGCTAATTTTTTAAACAATTTTTTTTTTTTTTTTGTGATTGAGTAACACTTTTTTAGAAATATTGGTTTTTGTCAAAAAGTAATATTGGATTCTGTTATTTTACTTCAAAAGCAATTTACTTTAGGTGGTTCGAAACTGTTTTAAAACATTCTCCAAATTCAGTGGTTAGTAAGTGAATTAGGTTCATTTTAAGCTTTGGATTTCTCATTGTTAAAAAACAGAACCTCATTACCTCCCTCTTCATGCGCAACTCTCCTTCCATCAATGAAGTTTCTGTAAGCATTATTAACCCTTTAGGGTCTGGTGTACTGTAAATAGTACATGTCTTTTAATGGAGTCAGTGCCTGATTTACGACAAGGCATTCGGGGAACAAGCCCAGGGCCTCTGATTTTCAGGGACCCCCAAATGCTGCTGAAGATTTTTCAATTATTGTCCAAAATCTGATGTAATTTCAACATCTAATGGTATTTTGCATTTCATTCTACACTTTATTGTGTTTATTTCAGGGCTGGAGGGTTTTTGTCAGTAAGTGGCAAAAACTGGAAGAAACAAAGAAGTAATACTAATAAGAACTTTAACCTGCAATGATTCATAGATCACACATGTATTTAAAATTTAGTTAAAAAATAAGCTAGCATAAAAACTAACACTGCATTAAATGAGATTTGAATCTTACATTTGTGAGTTTAAATGATAGTTCCGTTATTAAATAAAGCTAAATAAATTTTATGAGCAGCTGCAATAGAACAGTCATGTTTTATATTTTATGTTTTATCCAAATTATTACTTGCTATTTATCATGAATAAAATGTATAAGCAATTGAATACTACTAAAAAAGTCCCAGATTATGTCTTGAAATGAATTTATGCCAGTTTCTGCCGGTTAACACGTTCGCTGCCGCTTACATGAAGATGTGATAATAGTTAATGCCGCACTGTAGAAGTGGGTTTTTTCCAGAAGCCGATTTACTTTTTATAACAAAGAATCAGTAAAAGATTTTCCTGCGCCAGCACGTGACTGGCTATTGGACATCACGCGCTGGCGCATGAATGGCCCTTAAAGTTGGCACCATATCACGCGCTTTCGCGTAAGCGGCAGCGGCAGCGAATGTGTTAAAACCACTTTCTGCCACTTGTTTCTGCCGGCAAAAACCCAGCCTTGGTTTATATTCAGGGCCGTAGCTAGGGGGGCGCTAGGGGCGGCTCAGCCCCCCCTAAAATATTTTGAGCCCCCCTGGAAAAAATTCCAAGGTCACTCAATGAATTTCTGTTCCGAAAATTCAAATGAAATTCTGTTCAAAAATCTAAGTTAGTTTTGAGAACCTTTCACAATTTTGCAGGATTACTAAATTGTATCTAAAATAAGTGTTTCAACACTCCCTCATCTTCTTTGTACATATGAAGCTAGCATGATGTTTAATTTTGATCAGCTATAAACTCAAAATTTTCATCATCGTATAATTTTCTTAGCATAAAATGAAGTTATTAGAACACTTTTTAATAAGAAAAATAGTACCTATAATATGAATATGCGTTACTTTATCTTTCTGTGGCAATGCGAGAGAAAAAAATATGAGCCCCCCTTACATTCTCTTGAGCCCACCTACATTCACTTGGGCCCCCCCTATTGTTCACTTCTAGCTACGGCCCTGTTTATATTGTATTTTCATAACATTGTACATTTTGTCTGAAACACCCATTTATAGTTACTTTATTATAGGGAATATTTTCTTTTATCCTTATCATTTAAAATGTATATATTGTACTTCGTCACATTAGTAGAGGGCTGGTGAATGTGGCTTGCAGGCAATAGATCCCCACAATATTTTAAATAATTGTGACTTGGATTGTCAAAAATTTATTATTAGTTGTTGCATAATTTATCACTCCTGATGTATAGACTTGTATAGGAAAAGATAATGAATGCCACAGAATTTATTATAAAACTTCTACTCATTTAAATTCTTAATTGTTAAATTATTTATTTAAAAGTAAATTAATAATTATCATACTTAATATTTTAATGGATAATTTAAACTCAGTAGAGGTCATTTTAGCTGGTATCCTTTTTTTCCCTTACTCAAAGTCTTGTAAATATCAGTGCAAGGGGGGGGGGCATAAACATCTGTGCCCAGGGCCCCCAAATTTGTAAGTAGGTCCCTGTATGGAGTATTATTTGTTTTAAGAAATACTTTTGCTACCATTTACATGTAGTAATGTTAATATGTGTCTATGCATTTATTGTATGACATCATTTATTGTAGGCATTTAGTAATAATAATAATTATTATTTGCTTAATTCTCCTTTCGCTATTTGCGATTCTTTTATTTTAAGCATATATTTCACTCTGTAAATTTAAAATAAAAGTTACTTTCCTGAAAGAAATTGCATAAAAAAGCACAAAAAAGTATTAGAAAGTTGTAATATCAGTGAAATCTTATTGTAATACAATATTTTCTAAACATCTCCATAAATTCTTCCTCAGCCTATTGTCATATGAATGTTAATTCAATAGTAGGCAAAACAACAACATTTGTTATCTTTTAGGATAGTGAAATACTCGTTGAATAATAATTAATCTATTTGGATAGCTAGTATTTATGTTATTAACATAAAAGTAATTTTTTCTAAAAATTTTAAAAAAAAATCGCACCCGAAAGACTTAAATTGGGCATTCACAAGTCACAATTGTGATAATTTCAGATGATTGAGATGTTTTTCTGCATGAGGAATTTTTGCAATTTTGGAAAGAACACTTTGAAATTCCAGAGAGAGACGATTCCTTAGAGACGATTCATAAGCATAAAATCTCAAATGTTCCTGAGAGACATTTCGATGCTTCGAGGGAGAATACAGCCCTTAAATTTTACGCTAATCAGTGTAAAAAACCTTTTCCGACGTTTTTCGAATTATTTTGAATTCGTATAGAAATTATGAATTTTCCCATATTTACTTAACTGCATTAATGAAAACAAAATTACAATGCTAAATAAATACATAAAAAATCTGCCCTTCAAAATCCATTTATTTAATTAAAAATGGCTCCGGTTGAAAAATTCAATAACAAAAATTGCCACTATTATGTAAAATACCAGGTGAACGTCAAAACTTTTGAAATATCCCTCAGTTCTTTCCTTAAATATCAACGAGACTCGAAATAAAAGAATTCAAGAGAGAAAGATGCATTGAAAGCTCACAAATAAATTGTTCAAAAACAGAGTCGTTTTTATTAATTTCGGGTAGCACATTGTATTATAATATTACACACACTTTTATAGTCCCATTTTTAAAAAATCTTAAGAAATCTGAAATATGATTTATATTCAGTTCTAAAAAATGCTGATGTCTTTTCATCTCTAAAAGAGCTTTCGTCAATCAATAAGCAAGAAAGAAGAAACTAGAGCTTAAAAGTTTGTTGACTAATTCAAAAGAGCAGAACTCCTTGCTACAGAAAAGTTTGATGTATGCGTTTTTCAATCATACAGATTCCTTGGCAAGGTTGGCTATTCGATGTAGTGAGATCTCCCTCAAATCTGCACAACTTGGGATTAGAGTTTGGCAAGTTTTAGGATTTTCATGATTTCTGTTCATTGCTTTGCTTACATTTTTTAAACATTTATTTAAATTTAATTAATGATGCAATCGAAACTATAATGAATGCTTACAATAGTATAATAAAATATTAAAAACGTAATAAATTAAAATAATAAAAATTTAGATAATTTTATTATGGTAAAAATATTAAAAGCAAAGGTCAAGTTAATTATCAGTAATGTATGATTAAATAGTCTTTATAAAGATTAAATCTATTTTTCCTAAATTATTCAGTGCAACTTGAGTCGTAAAAGTATATTACTAATTCATATCAAAATCATAATATAAGGAAGTTTTATTTCAGGCTTAGCCAGACTTAATAACCAAAAATAACTTGATTAATATATAAATATATTTGGTAAGAAGACTGTGAATATCTTGAATTTTTTCAGAAATAAATTCATTCTTCCTTCATGAAAAAATATGCATTCAGTAAAATTAAAAAATAAAAATAGAAATTAAAATATATATGAAATTGATATAAAGCAGAAAAAAGTCAAAATTTGCCCTTATATCTGAACTAAAATCTTCATTGTTTACATCTGCAAATTATGTGCGGATTTTAGAGAATTGCAGATTTTACGTTGCACATTTGAGAGAGTCCACTGTATTTGATATAAAATTATAAAATAAACAAAAATAATGGTCTCGAAACTTAATCAGTGAGACGTTATTGCATTTGTATAAACTGGCCTTTTCCCTTAACTGTCAGTGCCAGTTTGTCCCATCAAAACCCATTTCCATCTTAGCAGGTATACTTGTATACTTATTCTTCGGGACCATCAAATGTTTCCACTTACGGGATTATTCCGTATTCTCCGAAAACCTGCCAAGTAGGAATCACGGTATCTTAATTTTCTATTTTAGATAGATTTTAAGTTATAGGAGCTATAAATATGTAATGTTGTTTTCGTGTAATCCCGATTTTCTTTTCCTTCGAAGATAGGTCACATTCTGAGAATTAATTATAATATATTTATATTCTTTCCAGATACACGGCACAGAGAATATGTTATAATAGTTTTAGAGGATACAATAAAACGAAACATGTTTTTGTTTAAAATTTGCCTAAAACAGAAAGGTTCATAGCCCTGGCAAAAGACATAACTTTGAATTGTACCCATTTAAGGCAGACACTTGTCTAAAATGAAATATTTCATGGGTTCTTTGTCATTCCGATTTAATAGTTTTTAGTGTTGATGATTGCACAATTCAGAAACTCAGATACTCCTTTTGAGGTGGGGGAGATATCCATGGCATCCACTTGTCTATGCCAGTAATTACATTATTTAATTACAGTGTATGTTATATTAAAAGATATGACATGTTTCAGCAATAAGCATGCACATTAGATTAAAAAAATTCTGAAATCCGAAAAACTAAACACATTTACATATTAAAATTCCATAGCCACAATAAAATTTTATTTTCTCTTTATTCTTTGTTAAATGTATTATTGTTTCTTTAGATAATATTAAATTATAGAATTTATTCCTTCAATTTAATTAAATTTACAATATTCATAATTTATTTATTTTTAAATTGTTGCTATTTATTTTATTTATAATTTAATCTTTATACTGTTTTGAAAGACATCTGACACACCTTTGATTTTGATAACTTCTATTGTAGTTTTTAATACTATGGTAGTAATTATATTACAATTTATTTTCTGCATTGATTTTAAATTTTCGTGATAAGTTTATTCATTTTTTAATGAAATGTAAAAACTGATATTAATTAATTTTACTTTATTGCAGATACATTAAACCATTAATCTAATACATCACTTCAAACAAGATATCTTCAATGTGTGTAAAAAATGCAGCAATTTTTTTATCAGAGCTTTTTGAAAAAGCAGCTTCTAACTCATAGACAGAAAAATCTTTTTTTTTTTTGAGTTATGCAAGTATTTCTGCCAAAACAGTCTTTTTTGTGTGAGGTATGCAACAAAGAATTCTCTCACAATGGCCATTTAATCAGACATCTGTTAACTCATACTGGTGAGAAATCTTTTGTATGTGAGATATGCAACAAGAAATTCTCTCAGAAGAGCAGTTTAAACAGCCATCTGTTAATTCATACTGGTGAGAGACCTTTTAAATGTGAAGTATGCAACACGAAATTTTCTCAAAAGGGTCATTTAAGCAGCCATCTGTTCAGTCATACAGGTAAGGAATCTTTTGTATGTGAGATATGCAACAAGACATTCTCTCTAAAGAGCAATTTAAGCAACCATCTGTTTACTCATACTGGTGAGAAACCGTTTGTGTGTGATATATGCAATAAGAAATTCTCTCGAAACAGCCATTTAAGCAGCCATCTCTTAACTCATACTGGTGAGAAATCATTTGTTTGTGAGATATGCAACAAGAAATTCTCTCGAAAGGGAGATTTAAGGAAGCATCTGTTAGTTCATACTGGTGAAAAACCTTTTGTGTGTGAGATATGCAGTAAGAAATTTTCTAAAAAGAGCGATTTAGCCAGACATTTTTTAATTCATACTGGTAAGAAACTTTTTGCATGTGAGGTTTGCAATAAGAAATTCTCTGTAAACAGTAATTTAAGCAAACATGTGTTAATTCATACTGGTGAGAAACCCTTTGTATGTGAGATATGCAACAAGAAATTCTCTCAAAAGGGAGATTTAAGGAAGCATCTGTTAGTTCATACTGGTGAGAAACCCTTTGTCTGTGAGATATGCAACAAGAAATTCTCTCATAAGCATAACTTAAGTAGACACCAGTTACTTCATACAGGTCAGAAACCATTTCTGTGCGGGATATGTAACAAGAAATTCTCTCGAAACAGCCATTTAAGTTCACATCTGTTAATTCATACTGGTGAGAAACCTTTCGCATGTGAGATATGCAACAAGAAATTTTCTCTAAAGGGCCCTTTAACCAGGCATCTCTTAATTCACTCTGGTGAAAAATCTCTTGCATGTACGATATGAAACAATTAATTCTCTCAAAAGGGTAATTTAAGCAAGTTTCTGTTAATTCATAATTCACTATGTTTGGTTAAATATTATTGTATTATTTCTTGTTATAGTTAAAAGTTGTTCTGTCATGAAGGATAATAAAAAATATTCAGAAAAAATATTATTTATACAGATATATGCTAGTGATTTTAAATCAATTTATTGTATTAGCTGGCACCGTAACTTTAGGATAAATAATTCCGGATTTTGAGCCGGATGATCCAGTGTCGAGTAGCCACATTAAAATAACCTATATGTGGTTCATATACTGTATGTTACAGAGGCTGCAATATGTGAGAAATGTGCGGTGGTATTGTTAACAAATTTATTCCACTTTCTTTGTCATAATTCGAACTGTTAATGTTTATATGGTTATCATGATTATCCATTAATGATTGACACATTATTGTTTTGATTATAGCTTACATTCTTTATGAAGAGCTGTAAAAATTTTACAAAATAAGGTACATTCATCTACCATGATCTTACTAAACACCATGTCATATATTAATAATTGTCATTGTGTCATACATAAACTTTGTCAATCATCTATAATCAAGGTAACCCTATTCTTACCAGTACCGATATTATCTAAATGTTGTAATAAGGATAGAAGCGTACTTACGTATTAACACCACCGCTGTTAACTTTTGTATTCCTTTTTGCCTTGTTTCTTGCTGATTTCTGACGCCATTTTTACTGCACTTTTGGTGGCTTTTAGTGCCTTTTTTTGCTCAGTTTTTGACGCTATTATTTTTGTGCATGTGCGATAACAACAAGATTGCTCGTTATTGGCGCATTAACGCAAGTTCTGCTGCAGTGGCGTTAATACGTATGTACCGATAGAAGTGTGACAAAATTTTACGTTTCGTTTAACTTTGGGGACACTTCATCCTGCTGATCAAGTGTCCCCATACAATTGGGATCATGTGTCCCTAATGTGCTTTTGTGGGGGAAAAATGCTAGATTATACGTAAATAAACTGCGCTTGATTAAAATAACAGAACTTAAGCAGTAAGGATTCTTAGTATATTATATCGATAAAGTTAAGTAATTTATTTATTTTTAGCAAAAAAATATGAAACACAAACTACCTACTCAAAAAGGAGTTTGATGGTTAGAAAACAGAAATTTCTATCCTACAACAGAAATAAAAATGACTTCATGAAATTCTGTTGGCTGAACTAATGATAAGAAATCACTTTATTAGTGTTTCCACTTGCAGAGACTTATTTGCATTTTTCTCTGGTTTTAGGTCTAGGGATCAAGTCTCCCCTGATGCTTTGCTCCAAATTTTAATTTTTACAACTTTTGTTTAAAGAAACTCTCTGGAAATGAGTAAACTTGCTTTGTGAAACAGTAAACATCTGTTGTATAGATTTGAAAAGTTAAAGAATATATAAAAAAATCTCTATAATTAAAGTGTATCAGCAGCTTTAGTGAACTGACTTATTCTTTATTTCTGTTTTCGTTAAATATATAAATGCACGAATTACATGAAAATGGAATTTTTATCAATAGTATTAACCCGGGAGGACTCGCTATGAGAATTTCTCCCACGGTGCTCAATTCTTTTCTTTTACTTTACAGTCACTTAATATCAAATTTTTTGTTTCGCTTAGTACTTTTATTCAAAGAAGAGGTAAAGTAATCGAAATCACATTTTGAAATTTTATTAAAATGAAAAAAAGTCTTAAAAACAGTCTTAAAAAGAGTATGATGGCGAAAGAAAATCTCATGCGCAAGTTCTCGCGGGTTAATACAGTTTCAGGACTGGGTTTATTATATATCGTTATGTTTTTACCACTTTTTCTCCATGTTTTTACATGTAAAAAGCCAATCTTGGTCCAAGGTTCAGAAACATTTTGTAATAAGGGCATGTAGAGCCTACCGTTCAAAAGTAATTATTTTCGATGGGCATGTAGCGACCAAGGAACCAAGAACTTTTAGCTTCCGGGAATTGAAATCTAAAGTTTGGCTCGGCCAATACCAGGCGAATCTGATAGGAAATAATTAATAAAAGGGGTAGCAGTATCCTCTAACTTAATTGAAGTTGATACATTATTATCGTTACTTAATCTGAAAGTTTGCGTTTTTGAACAATAAGCATACCATATTTCAAATTTTACGTACATTCTTCCATTCAATTTTCATTTTTCTTCACCGTTTAAAGCATTTAGATTGGAACAAATTTTGATTTTGATGTAGGATTAATAAGATATTCTTACTACCTACTTTCAAATTCTAATTAATACTTTATTTTGATTGAATTTGATTTTTTAAATCTGAAACAAAAGTAGAACCATGTGCATTCGACAAGTTTGATTGATGATTGTTTAGAATCAGGGTTCCAGAAAAAAAAGAGGTACAGTAGAAAGCCTCTAATCTGCAAAGTTTTGTTCCAAGGGTTGTGCGAATAAGAGGCTTTTTGCGAATTTCAGGTCACGTCTATTTAATCTTAATTAATAATTTTTTAAATTTATGTTTTAAACAAAAATCGATTGTTAATGCTTAAAAATAAATTAAAAAAGCCCATTTTAATACATAAATGAAGTAAAAATTATTTTTAAAATTATAATAAGCTATTTAAAAAAAAACATCAATGATTATTTACTTTGACATTTCGTTTATATTGTTGGATTCTATCTTCAATTCTATAAATATAAACAATTTTAAGGGTTTTTTTTGTTTCTGGCCTGATGAAATAAGCAATGACTTTCATATATTTTTTTTAATTCCATTTTCTTTCTAATTCAATTTAGTATTATTAAGTTATAATAAATGAATAATTTTAAATAATATATTTATGAATAACGATTAAAAGAATAAAAAATGACAAGGGAGTAAAATTTTTATTGCCAGTACTTTTTACAACAAATTCTTTGTTGTAAATGTCTGGTTTTCAGAAGAATATTAAAAGCTTACTTGTAGTATTTCAGAGTGCTATAAAAATAATCCTAATAATATTAGTTTTTGAAAAGCTTTGAAATTTTTACTTATAATTTAATAGGGTTCTGGGTAAGAACTAAAATCTTTAGTGAATTTTAGATTGGAAAATCTGGTAATTTTTATTAACAAAAGAATGAGGACTTTGTTAAAATAAAGACAAGTATGAGAATAAGTAAAATTAAAAACATTAATCATAATAATATAATGAATATATATTTTTTTAAATGTAAATTCTATCATTTATTCACTATTTCAATGGTATTTTCATAATGGCTTTGCAAGAAAGACCGATTACTAGTAGATGCATATGCATTATCGCCCTCTGTTGGAGAAAATCGGAGATGTTTAAGATTTTTTCATATTGCAATATCCCATTAATCAAAGTTTGAATGTAATAAATGTAATATTTTTCTTTTTTTGCAATTTTATAATTACGATTTAATTAAAAAAGTAATAAATCATTAAATACATTGTCTAAGCTCGTTCATTAAAAGTAAGAGTTCAAACTGTATTTTCCAAATACTTCTTAAATAAATATAAATAAGTAAAATAATGTAATATCTAAATGCACTATTAGTTTAATTTATAAAGAAGACTGTTATGATACATATTAATAAATAACAACAAAAAGTAATGCACAAAGCTTAGCTTATGCAACACTTCCTGAAATCTTTAACAAAACTTTGTTATTTGGGGAAATAAGTTGCTATCCATAGCCAAATAAGTATTCCAATACTTTTGAACAGCCCTGTATTTGATCCGTCGGTTCATATGTATATATTTATACTATATAATAAGAAAATTTAGCATCAAAATGCGTAATTGGTTGAAATTTCTCTTTCAGCATTTTATTCTAATTGATGCGAAATACTTAAATACTTTTGTTCAGCCCTGTATTTTACCCACTGAGCTCGACAATAACACGGAGAGCTAACTCCCTATTTTGATACATTGAATCCAGCGGTCCGCCCATGAATACAATGCCAAAGATTTTCGTCGGGAAATCTTTAGCAAAACATAGATTTCCTCCCATAGGGTAGTATGGGATACATATTTTGAAATTGAATTTTCTTTTAAAATAATGACGAAATTGCGACAATTTTTACTGACGTATATTGTTTTATTAAAAATGTACTGATTTTAGTTAAATTCATAGCAAATTTTCAATTTGATATTAGTTAAAAAGGAAATTTTAATTTAACTCAACAAAAAAAAAAAAAAAAAAAAAAAAAAAGAAAAAATTGTTAAATATTGCTCATAAAAATATAAAAAAAATATAGAAATAAACAAAAATAATAAAAAAGTTGGCAAAAATGCTTGAAAAAATGCTTGCAATATTAAAAAAAAATAGAGGACTCATTACTTGCGCGCATTAAAAAGTGTGATGTGGTCCCGGCAGAAAGTGGTTTGGCCGGATCGCCGAGTTAGCCCTCCGTATTACATATAGATCTCAGTGATTTTATCTAGTACATTTATTACACGCCAGTATTTTGTCAAAATTTAATTCAAAGAGAAACACTCTTAAAACTACTTAAATCACATTTACAGAAGTTATTATTAATGGGAGAGTATATAGCTAATTCTTTGCGTGACCCTGTGTATCATTTTATCTAAATTCTACGAAAACTTATTAGTAAACTGAAAGCAGTTCAACGTAAAAATGCATAATTTATTTAAAAACCACCTTTAAGTTAAATACCCTCATATTCAGTAACCATTATGAGTTCTTTTGTGTAGTCCTGTACATCAACTATAACATTTACACACACCATATAATTTGCAGATAATTACGTTTGATGGGGTGTAACACTTTTAAAATTCATTTGAAATGACTTTTTTCCATACGCCATAATGTATCGGAAAATTTTTGACTATTCCTGTAAGGAAACTGATAATATTAGAAGCTTCATTTTCAATAGGGTTCGTGCTAGGGTAAACATCAATAACATATAAAAATTTCATAGCAATCTGAGTATATTTACGGGAGTTAGAGCGCGGACAGACGGCCAGACAAACCGAATACATAAACACTTTTCAACTTTGTTGGAAAGTGTTAGTAAAAAAACAAGGAAAATATTAAATTTGGTGTAAAACAATTTCGAATTTGAAAATTCTGTCACCTCTGAAACAATCATTAAAGAATTTTGATTCTTTGTTTACATTCTTAATTTTTTTGCGAATTACATGTTCGCGCTTTAGCGGCGCTCTATTGTATTGGTATTGTATTCTATTGGGTTGAACCATTCCGATTAATTGCTTTCCTACTGTATTATAGGATAGAGAATGTAAATTTGTTCAATATTTAAAATCCATTTTTCAAATTAAATCAAATTTGAAATGTAATTTTTAAATTTACAGCAAGAAAAAAGGCAAATGTTGCCAAAAAAAGATCGCAAGAAAACGACATAATTCATCAAAAAATAGTGGAAAAAAGGCAAATTTTGACAAAGATTGCAAAAAAACTGACATTTAGTAAACGGATCGCGAATAAAAGGCAAATTTCGTCAAAAATAGTGAGAACATGACAAATTTCGGCAAATGATCGTGGAAACAGGCTAAATTCGTCAAAAGACAGCGAAAAACGGCAACTTTCATCAAAACAGCAAAAATTGACAAAGATTCCGAAAAAACTCAAATTTTGTAAGAAGATCCCGAAAAAAGAGAAATTTCGTTGAAATATCGCGAGAACACGACAAATTTCATCAAAAGATAGAGAGTACACGAGAAACTTCAGCAAAAGGTCGCGAGAAAATTCACCAAAATATCGTGGTAAACTGGTAAAATTAGTCAAAAGATCGTGAAAAAAACGACAAATTCCCTCAAAAGATCGCGAAAAAAAAGCAAATTTCGCAAAAGATAGCGAGAACACAACAAATTTCGGCAAAAAATACCGAAAAACAGCAAATTGTGACAAAATTTCCAAAAAACCCTCAAATTTTCTAAGAAGATCGCGAAAAACATCACAATGACAAATTTCGTCGGGAGAACACAATAAATTTCATCAAAAGGCCGCGAGAATATTCTTTAAAAGCTCGTGGTAAATTGGTATAATTCATCAAAATATCACGAAAAAACGACAAATTTCCTCAAAAGATTTCGAGAAAAAGACAAAATTTGGCAAAAGATCGCGAAAAAAATGGCTAATTTTGTAAAAAGATCGCTAAAAATGGAAAGTCTTGTTACAAATTTGCGAGAAAACTACAAAAATTTTCAAAAAATCGTGAAATAACAAAAAATTTCGTCAAAAAATCGCGAAAAACGGCAAATTTAATATAAAAAATCGCAAGATAACGACAAAATTCGTCAAAAAATCGAGAAAAAACATCAAATTTCGTCAAAAAATCTTGAAAAAACGGCAAATTTAATTTTAAAAATATCGTAAGAAAACTACAAATATTGACAGATTCCAAAGAAATTGAAATTTTGTAAACAGATCGCGAATAAAGGTATATATCATCAAAAGATAGTGAGAACACGGATAATTTCGACAACAGATTGCGAAAACCACAAAATTCACCAACAGATAGCAAAAAACAGCAAAATTCGTCAAAAAATCGCAAAAAATGGTAAATTTTGTAAAAAATTTAAGAAAAATAAAATTTAGTCAAAGGACCTCGAAAAGAGCAGCAAATTTACACAAAAACAACGAAAAAAACTTCAATTTTGTAAGCAGATCGCAAAAAGGCAAATTTCGACGAAAAATCGCGAGAACACGACAAATTTCATCAAAAGGTAGCAAGAAACGACAGAATATCGCGAAAAACCAGTATTTCGTCAAAAGATTGCAAAAAAACGCGGCAATTTTGTCAAAAAAATGCGAGAAACGGTAAATTTCGCAAAAAGAAAATCCCGAAAAAACAGCAAATTTTAGCAAAGATTTCAAAAAAGTCAAATTTTGTAAACAGATCACGAAAGAACGGCAAATTTTATAAACTGATCACGAATAAAAGAAAAATTTTGTAAATAAATGACGAAAAAAGATAAATTTCGCTATATCGCGAGTACACGACAAAATTCATTAAAAAACCATGGTAAAACAATAAAATTCGTCAAACATCGCAAAAAAACGAAATTCGTCAAAAGATCGCAAAACGGTAAAATTCGTCAAACGCCAGAAAATGGCAAATTTCTTCAAAAAATCGTTTGAAAATGACAAAATTCGTCAAAATATCGTGAAAAAATTAAATTCGTCAAAAGATCGCAAAAAACGCATTTTGGCCACCTATTAAGAAAAAATGCGATATTCGTGTAACGTTCGCGAAAAAATGGCGAATTTCGTCATAAGATCGCTAGAACACGACAAATTGCATCGAAAAATTTTGATAAAAAGCAAATTCGTCAAAAGATTGCGAAATCACGTCAAATTTGATCGGAAGATCACAAAAACATAGCAAATTTGAAAAATTCGCAAGAATTCGACACAATTCGTTAAAAATCGTAAAAAGCAGAAAATTATCAAACTATCGTGAAAACACGCCGTTTGTCAAGCTTTCAAGAAAATACGCGAATTTCGTTGAACTTTGACGAATTCCGATAAAACTCAAATTTTCTCAACAGATTGTGAGATCATGATAAATTTCATCAAAAGGTAGCCAGAAAAAAACAAAATTCGTCAAAAAACGTGCAAAAACGGTAAAAATCTTTAAAGCTCGCGAGAAAATGGATTTTCTAAAAAATGACAAAATCGATCAAAAGATCAGTGAATAGCGGTAAAATTCGTCAAAGATCGCAAATATTGGAATTTCGTGAAAAGATCGCGAAAAAATACAAATTTCGTCAAAAGATTGCGAAAACATGACACATTTCATCAAAGGATCGCGAAAAAACGTCAAAATTTATCAAAAGACAGCTAGAAAATGACAAACGTAGTAAAAAAATCGTGTAAAAACGAAGAACTTCGTTTAATGATCGCGGAAAAACGGGATATTTCGTCAAAAGATCGAGGAAAAACGTCAAAATTGTCAAAAGATCGTAGAAAAACGGCAAATTTTGACAAAGATTTCGAAATAAACTGAAATTGTGCAAACAGATCGCGAATAAAGGCAGATTTCATTAAAAATGCGAATTTTGACACAGAAGATGGAAGAAAAACTTGTATACCACGAAAGGCCGAGGAAAAAAGAGATTTTTGTTAAAGCATTACAAATAATCTGAATATTGTCAAATATTTACTGGAAAAATAAGCAAATTTCGTCAAATGATAGCTGGAAAATAGAATTTCGTGAAATGGTCATTATAAAAATCTGAATTTCATTACGGGGTCGTGGATAAAACACAGCAATTTCTTTAGGAAACAGCACCCATAGAAATAACAATGTTCATTATTACAGGTGTAGTTTTTTTAACTGAAATAATATACTAAACTAATTGTTTTTCAAAAATCTGGTTCACCCGAACCCAACTTATCAATCTGAAATGAAATCAGAGTTAAAACAAACTGGTTCTAGAATAATAAGTGTCGGGTAGGGATCCCCTCCCCCGCCTGTGTTAGAAAATTTGCTGTGAATTTAATTTTTTTATTCAGCAGGGAGGGGGAGGAATAGGGTCTGAACCTGACGCCGCCCCACGCAGAAATGAGGTGAAATGTGTATATTTCAATTTAAAAAAATCGTAGATCAAAATTAATAAAAAAATTTCTCCATTACAAAAGATAAAGTTTCCTTTGCCTTCATTGGGTATGCTGTGGCGCCTAAGTCAAGAGTGGCTAATCTGTGATAAAACAGAAAACTAAATTACAAATTTATCTTAAACAGAAAGAAAAAAAATTCATTTTTTTTTTCATTTCTTTTTCGACAATTTAAAAAGTGGACCCTGTAACTCCACCAGCCTCCTCCTCCTCATTGGGGTGTTTCTGTGACATAATATGGGCCTGACCAGATTGTCTAGTTCATTATACTGCAGAAAACAAAGTTCAAATTAATCTCAAACACAAAGAAAAAAAATCATCATTATTCAATTTCATTTTTAACGATTTTGATAGACTCCATTAAATTTTTTTTACTTGTTTGGATAGAATATGGAACTGAAAAGAAGACAGCGGTTAGCCTGTTCAATGGTAAGGGGGAAAATACTAATTCATCTGAAATGAAAAAAAAAACTTTATTTATATTTTTGGAGCTATAAGGATGTTTCTTTTATGCAATTCAGTACTATTTGAGTATTTTGTCATTTTATATAATTTGTCGAAATCAGCTAATCAGCAATTCATTGATAGAGCATTACTATGTATATTAAAACTATTTAAATATGCATTTAAATTTTATTTTGGTATTACGATGCATTTTATAAATAGTTTACATGCTTTTTATTTTCATATTTTATACTATGCATATCCATGATGAGTAAGTATTACGGTGGTCCCCAACCGCTAGTTTTATTTCTTTTGACTATTTTGAAGGAGGGAGCTGTAAACGTCTTTATCTCTTGTGGTATAATGTGGTGTCACTCTGCACTGATACTGAACTAAAGAGAAGAGATCGTCTAGTCTGTTGAATAATAAAGGAAATAAGAAATTTATCTCAAACAAAAAGCAAAAAAAAAGCACTCGACCCCATTAGACTTCGATACGGCTGCACATACAAATACCTCATCCATTTCTCTGCTGAAATTCCAATATTCGTAAAAACTTGATTCACGTATTAAAACACAATCGGTCTCTCAAGTTACATCCTTGTGGAATGCACCTGGAAACCGGATTTTTTGGCGGTTCATTTATAGATTTACTTTTCCTGCTCCCACTCCTCCGAGATTACATACTTTTTGAGTGCAGTGTTGTACAGTGGGAAACTTACCATTGCTAAAATCTGGTTTAGGTCAGGTTAGGTCAGATTAGGAGGAAAACTTGCTGAAATAAGGTTTTTGGTGTTTTCCACCAAGATATAACTTGGCAGACCGATTGCATTTTAATACGTTTACCGTTTAATGCACGTGTGGTAATTTTGTTTAATTTTGATTTTTTACTTACCCATCATACGTAGTATAGGGTAAGTCTTGCAATCGTTTTGAAAATTGAAAAAAAAATTTTGACGGATTTACACGTTTTAGATAGTAGAGATTCCGAAAAACATTTTTAGAAAAAAAAATTTTGCCGTCCGTCTGTCTGTCTGTCAGTCTGTCTGTCTGTAAACGCTCTATCTCCCGAACGAATTGAGATAGAGACTTGAAATTTTGTATGTAGTTAGTATGTAAGAATGGGACAAACCCTATTTAATATCAGCAACCTCGATTATCCGGAACTATTTTTTTCGGACTCTCGAAAAATTCGTTCTGATGAAAGGTATATAAAAATTTTCGAATTTTTTTGTTCTAAGGAATGGACGTAAAAGGCAATAAAATAACACATATTTTGCATATAGAACGAAGTAAATCGGATTATTAGTTGCCGAGATATTTGTAATCCTGTTTTCCACATTCTTCGATTTTTCATGACCCTGTATTTCATTCAAATTTCAATTCAGAGGTATATTTTAATTGGAAATGAAACGCTTAACCCGATGCAGTTAATTGTTAGTTAATAGAGTTATTATTTTTGGAGTTATAAGGATGTTTCTTTTACGCAGTTCGGTACTACTTGAGTAGTTTGGCGTTTTATATAATTTGTCGATATCGGTAATCAGCAGTTCTTTAATAGAGCATTACTACACTATCTACCAAAAAGTATTTGTACACTTTCAGTTTTTGACATTTTGTCAAATATTTAAAAATATACTGGTCGGATTCTTCTGGAACTTCAGAAATATAAAAATTATGTTTCACTTTATATTTATTTACATTCATTTGTTAAGCGGGTAATTAGGGGGCCGGCAAAAAAACAAAGAATAATAGAAATATTTGGGATCGCCCTGTACATGAAAATGCACGAAACGACTTATCGCTTTAGAATACAAATATATGAATACAGTAGAATATGTACACTAATTTTTGTGAGAATAGCATGTATATTTATGGCGATAGAGCGATTTTTTTGAAAAATTCAAAAAATTCTGGTATGTTTTTTGTTTATATCATGCTGGGTTTTTGACCAAATTTAACGCAAATTTCAGAAAAATTGGCAAAATGCAGTAGAAAAAATGTAGCGCAATTGGAATACAAATATATTAAATATTTTATGAAATATGAGTAGTTGTATAAAATAATTTTTATCTGCGCATGCGCGAACTTGAAAAACATTTTTTTTACATCATTTAATAGTCGATTCTATGGAGTGACTTATAAAAAAAATCCAATCAAATATCGTGAAAATTCAAAAAGATATCATTATTTTAGTGAGATGTTTTTACTCTGCTCTCTAAAAACGGCTGAATCTTAAGGGATTCTCCACAAATTGACATTTTTTAATAACTGACTTTAAAAAAAAACTAGTATTGAATTAATACAATATCTAATACAATATTGCTGCTAATAAGTACTTGACAATTGTGATAGAAAAGAAAAAGAGCTTTATTCACATTCAGGGCCAAAACTAAGAGAGGGTTGGGGGAAAAGGGCATGTGCCCCGGGCGCTAGGATGAAAGTGTCCCAAATGTACATTTTGTTTGGCGATTTTTTCCATGTCTATGTTTAGCATGATATTGTCAAAATCGTCCCATTCAAAGCATTTCTCCTATACCAAAGCATAGAAGAATCTAATGATGATGGCATAAAGATCCCGCATAAAGCAGATTTTTTTTTTCGTTTTGATTCGGTTTCACGATTTTAAGGTATCATTTTTTTTATACAAAGCAGACTACTTTAATCAATATTACATATTTTAAGTTTTAAAATAAGTCGGCTATTAATAAATTAGAAAATTTTTCTTTGCAAGTACTTTTGCAGATGCTTTGCAAAGAAGAAAAGGGAGGGGGGGGGGAGTTCACCAAAATTCATTGAAATATAAATATATTAAATATTCTCTAAAATGTTCTATGTCATGCAATATTTTCAACCAAATATAAAGCCACATTCAGAAAAATTCGCAAAATGTAGTAGAAAGAATAAGGTGCTATTGAAATATAAATATATTAAAAGTTTTCTAAAATATGAGTATTTGTATGAAATATTTTTTAATCAGCGTATGCGTGAACGATAAAATTTATCATTTTACATAATTTAATATTCAACTCTATGGAGCTACCCATAAAAAAATCCGATCGAATTTCGTGGAAATTCAGAAAGTTATTGTGGATAGGAGTGAACTGATTTTCAATTGGTCTCTGAAAGCAGTTGAATGACGTCAGATTTTACGCAAATTGCCAAATCTCCATTTACGTTTTTTACTGGTGATTTACTTCTTTTCTTAGATAATTACCAGAACGAACCTATTTCATGATAAAAATAATTATAAAAAATCGAAGCATTTGTGTCAAATCTACCCATTGATACATAATTGATAATGGCTCTTATGCAAATGCCGATATCTGCGATCCTGAAATACGTCAAGTTCTCCACTGTTAAATGTGGTGTCGAAAACAACACTGACATCAATCGCATGCATGATGCCAAGAAGAACAGAGCTGTCTGATTTTGAGAAAGGTGTGATCATCGGGTACCACCGAAATGGCCGATCTTTAATCGACATATCTAGCGAGCTTAATTACCCCAAAACGACTGTGGCTTATGTGATTAGAAAATGGAAGCTGAATGGTGATTGTCAGAATGTGGCCAGAGTAGGCAGACCGACGAAACTGGGAGATAGAGACCGACGGGTTCTGTCTAGAGAAATTCGGAAGAACTGCAACCAACCAATGTTACACATACGCCAAGAATTTCAACAAGCTTCAGGATGTGTTGTTTCCATGAATATCATCCGTAAGGAAGCTCATCTGCTTAATTTTTATGGCCGTGCTGCCGCCCATAAGCCTTTAATCACCAAGTCCAACCGCGCAGCTCGGTTAAGTTGGTGCAAAACACGCCAGCAATGAACTGTACAGCAATGGAAACAGGTTCTCTGGAGTGATGAATCAAGATTCACCCTCTACCGTTCTGATGGTAGGGTCTGGGTCTGGCGTCTGCCTGGAGAACGCCTCCTACCAGAATGTATTGTGCCCACAGTTAAATTTGGCGGAGGGTGAATTATGTTCTGGGGTTGTTTTTCCTGGTTCGGACAAGGACCCTTGGTCCCAATTCATGGTAAGCTCAATGCCGATGCCTACTGTAATATACTGGACAACAGTGTACTTCCTACGTTGTGGCAATACTATGGATTGGACCCATGTTATTTCCAGGATGACAACGCAAGCTGCCATGTAGCGAGGTCCAGCATGGATTGGTATGCTGATAATGGAGTGCATCGACTCGAGTGGCCTGCCCAGAGCCCAGACCTGAACCCAATAGAGAACCTCTGGGACGAGTTGGATCGTCGAATTAAGGCGGGTGACACACGCCCAAAATCAGTAAAAGAGCTTACCTGCCTTGTGCAAACAGAGTGGAATAAAATACCATTAAATGTAATACAAGGACTAGTTGAGAGCATGCCCAGGAGAGTCGCAGGTGTAATTGCCTCTCGAGGAGGATCTACAAATTATTAAATGTGAACAGGGCCAAAACCAGTCTTTTTTTCCCGAGGCAAACGTGGATTTTGAAGGTACCCCTTTCCCCCTCCTTCGCAAAGCATATTTACAAAGAAAATTTCTCCAATTTATTAATAGCCGTATTATTTTAAAACTTAAAATATGTAATATAAAATAACGTATTCTGCTTTATTAAAATCTTCCAATTTGATACTTTAAACCGAATCAAAAAAATTCTACTTTCAACAGGATCTTTAAGGCCCTTGTCCCTGCCCGCGAAGACACTGCTGAGCTAATGCTATTCCTGTGGGGAGGCATTTTTCTAATAACTCTTTCGCATTTTGAAATTTTCATTTTTTTTCTTTTTTCTTTTTTTGCATTGGATAGCGGAAGTCCCTCTCAAAATCACTCCTTGACTACTTTTTCGATTTGAGTCATAGATATTTTTTATAAAGTTAGTTTCACTTTCAGAACCGCTTTTGGAAGTGAAAGAAACATTATAAAAATATCTACGCCAAAATTGAAAAAGTAATCACGGAGCGATCTTGAAAAGGACTTCCGCTATCCAATGCAAAACATATTATTTAAAAATGTCCAAATGCAAAAGAGTCCAAATGCAAAAAATGCATCCCCATAGGAATAGCATTAGCTCGTGAGCATCTTCGAGGGTAGGGGCAGGGACCTTAAGCCATCATCATTAGATTTTTTTATGCTTTAGCATAGCCCAGATATAATAATTTTAACAATATTATGCTAAACATAGCCATGAAAAAAATCGCCAAACGAAAGATACATTTGGAACACTTTCATCCTAGCGCCCGGAGCGTGTGCCCTTCTCCCCCCCCCCCTCTCTTAGTTTTGGCCCTGAATGCGAATAAAGCTCTTTTTCTTTTCTATCACAATTGTCAAGTACTTATTAGCAGCAATATTGTATTAATTCAATAATAGTTTTTTTTTTTAAGTCAGTTATTAAAAAATGTCAATTTGTGGAGAATCCCTTAAGATTTAGCCGTTTTTAGAGAGCAGAGTAAAAACATCTCACTAAAATAATGATATCTTTTTGAATTTTCACGATATTTGATTGGATTTTTTTTATAAGTCACTCCATAGAATCTACTATTAAATGATGTAAAAAAAATGTTTTTCAAGTTCGCGCATGCGCAGATAAAAATTATTTTATACAACTACTCATATTTCATAAAATATTTAATATATTTATATTCCAATTGCGCTACATTTTTTCTACTGCATTTTGCCAATTTTTCTGAAATTTGCGTTAAATTTGGTCAAAAACCCAGCATGATATAAACAAAAAACATACCAGAATTTTTTGAATTTTTCAAAAAAATCGCTCTATCGCCATAAATATACATGCTATTCTCACAAAAATTAGTGTACATATTCTACTGTATTCATATATTTGTATTCTAAAGCGATAAGTCGTTTCGTGCATTTTCATGTACAGGGCGATCCCAAATATTTCTATTATTCTTTGTTTTTTTGCCGGCCCCCTAATTACCCGCTTGAAAAATGAATGTAAATAAATATAAAGTGAAACATAATCTTTATATTTCTGAAGTTCCAGAAGAATCCGACCAGTATATTTTTAAATATTTGACAAAATGTCAAAAACTGAAAGTGTACAAATACTTTTTGGTAGATAGTGTATGTATATTAACAATATTTAAATTTTGTTTATGAATTGCAATGCATTGTATAAATAGTTTTCACATGTTTTATTTTCATATACATATCATGATGGGTAAGTATTACGGTGGCCCCCAACGACTAGTCTTATTCTTGGATTATTTTTCTAAGTGCTTAAAAAATGAAGCGCAAATCACTATAATTAAAAATGTGAAAACACCACATTTGCCTTATGTTTGGGCGCCAGGTGAAGCATGTGACGTCACGTGCATCGTGTCTATAAAGTAGTGTTAATATGTACTAATTGAAACTAGAGCGAAAAGAGCGGCTAGTCTTTCGAATGATAGAGGGGAAGGTGTAAATTTTCCTCAAACAGAAGGGGAAAATCGGGACTGATTTTCTCTTATCATTTTCAACTATTTCAAGATGAGGAGGTCGTACAGTCACTTCTCCCTTACCGTATTTACTCGTGTATAACGCGCATTTTTTTTTTCAAAAAATTAGGGCCGAACTCCTAGGTGCGCGTTATACATGGAATAATTTTTTGTGCTAGATGTAATCCCACGATATACATATGAATCAAAAAATGTATTCAAAGAAGACATTAAAACTCGGAAAATCTTAATTAAAGTATTACTGCATCTTTATTTCCCTCCTTGCACTTTTTTATACAACAGAACTAGTAATATTATTTAAATGCTGATTAGCAATTCTCACTGCCGTCACTCCCTCTTCAAACCCCTCCCCCCGTCATTCAATCCCTACCCGAAATCTAAAAATGTAATTTTATCTAGTTTTCTGGCCTTATAGGATTTACATTAGCAAGCGGGTATTTTGGCGAGAGTGTAGCTTGTAGCTTCATATAATAAACTTACCGATCAATCATACTAACAAAAAAAAAACTATATTACTGTTTTTATTTTTTAATGACATTATATATAGTGATGTACGATAAATTAACATAACAATAAAATAAAATAAAGTTAAATCTTACCTTTAATCAGATTTTGCCCGTTTCACTAGTCGCGCAAATTGGATCGTTAAGTCCTCATTGTTGTTTCATTGTCCCTCATAGCATGCATGTTCACAGTGACGTCACAATGACGTCACTGTGAGTCACTTTGGTCACATCACATCTGTGACGAAAATGCCACCACTCAGTGACGTCACAATGTGACTAAGATGTGACTTTCTAAAAAAATTTTCACAATTCGTCACAATGTTAATGTCAAAGTAGTCACAAATGACACACTTTTCACAAATTGGTCACATTGTGACGTCACAAAGTGGTCACAATGTGGTCACAATGTGACGTCACAAAGTGGTCACAATGTGGTCACAATGTGACGTCACAAAAAAGCTCTAAAACGGCCATAACGACTTCACATTTTAGTCACTGTGACTTCACATCGACAATCGTTGGTCACAAAGTCACAATGTGACTTCACAACGACGTTGCAGTGACGTCACCATGTCTTACGGGGTAGCTCTGTGGTCAGTCCTCAATTAATATCGCCAATTTAGACACTGCCATATTTTCATTCTCTCACAGCCATAGATTTTACTTGCCGACACCGAAAGCAGAAAGACACTTGTCACAGCGCATGCGCAAGTTGCCAGTCATCCCACGAGGTGGTATATTGCTACCAATATGAAGTGTATGGCACCTTATTTAGCTCCAATCATCCAGTAAAAGATCTGTTGGCACCCCCAAACACATATTCAAACCCCTATGGCACCCTAGGGTTCCGAATGGTACCGCCTTTTCACCTCCGGTCCCAAATGGCACCGGTTTGTCACCTTTATTTTTAACAGTGTATGCCCAATCACTGTTGTCCATTGCATGTCTACTCACAGCAAGATTATTTCCTTCAAAAGATGCACACTAAAATGAAAGTTTTTCTACACTATTCATGTTTTATAATGAATGAAATACCAATATTTCTTTATTTCCAACGCCACAATTTGATCAATTTTTCACTAAATTGGATTCAAATTGTACTTTAATATTACAAAAACATAAGCATTACATCAGTGTTACATAAAATATGATAAGGAAAGATCAAATATCTTCCGTTAGAAAATATATTACTTAAAAATTATAATAGATTTAAAAGAAGTTATTTTTTTACAAAATGAGGTCAAGAAACTCTACACCAACTTTTCATTCTGATCTAAAACACTATTTTAATATTCATTCCTATAAGTCACAAATTTAAACATTCCGTGTAAAAATTATGCAACGTGCCCTAATCGATATTTCATAAAAATCTGGCATTGAATTTTCTGATACAGTTCACAAATAAAAAAACACTTTACTGTTACATGTGCGTTTAACTTTACTTTAGTATTTAGCTCAAAAAACACAATGAGCAATTTATTAACAACTAATTTGAAAAGAATTTAAAATGATAAAAGATATTAACTAAAAGAGGAGATTTTGCTCAATGTAACCTTTGTTGAGATTTAGTATACTGTAAAATATATAAATACAATAGACGCCCTCAAATCCGCACATAAATTACGAATGTAAACAATAAAACATTCAGTTCAGATATGAGGACAAAATTTGACTTTTTTAGTTTTATATCAATTACATACCCAGACAACACAAACACATCCTAAAAACATTTTAAAGATGCCACGTTTCGGATATGCATGATATCCTGTGTACCGATGAATTGGTCCTGTCGACAGTTACAGAACATCCCCTAGGTTTCGAAATGTCACACCTGTCAGCATCCTATGGATGTCACTTCATGACACCTTTGGGACGGTTATAGTACACTTATATTATACCCTATGGACGGTCCTAAAATCATCCAAATATGTCATATTTAAGATACGCTGATATCCTGCGGATAAGTGAATTCGTCTTGTGGACAGTTATAGACCTAACAAGGCCTAATGTATAATATCATCAAATATGAATAACATTAAATATTAATTTTAGAAAATAAAATTAATAAAAAATCTTACCTTTTATTGATTTTTGAAGAAAGCGAAAAGAAAACTTAACTTAAAATAATACGTAAAATAACGTAAAATATACGTAAACAGCAAAACTTGCGAAAATTTGAAAATCACGCCACAGCCTGAGAACGTAAAGTCAAAGTGAGATATTAAAAAGCAGGCGAGTTGAGGAGTTCAGAAAAGGCGCCGCAGCTGCTAAAAACGCACTGACGGTTACAGAACATCCATCGGCCGTTTTGGGGACAATTCGGTTGGATGGCCGTTCAGAGTTCATCGGCTGTTCAGAGGACAATGTGATTGGACCATCCGTTCGTAATAATCCTCATCCATTCACTGGATAGTTTGCATGGGATCCCAGAAAGCACATAACTTTCGGCATACGATCGGGCCGGAGCCGTCAATGTCGCTTAAGTGTCGGTAGCAGACTGGCAACTGAAACTTAAGAATCTGCTATTTTGACAGCCGGTTACGGTAATCGGTCCACATTTGGTTATGTATCGGCAAGTGACTTATACCGGCAAGTGACGCAGGACCGATATCTGAGTTCTGATAGTGGACCGATCCGATTTGCCAACATCGGTCCGAAATCAGAATATTTAGTCTTAACCGATTTTTTTTTCATTTTCTCAATTTTATTCGAGTTTGAGTTTTAATAAGAAATGTATATTTCATGTATTTCATTAAAAATTCTGACAGTGATAAACAGAAAATATGTCAAAAATAACCTATATTTATTTATTTAAAAATAATATTTTTGAATTAATTTTTAAAATGACTTACAATTATTTTAATCATAAAAGAATTTTTAAATTATCTCCTTTAAATTGTTATTCACTATTAGGAACTTAATCATAGATAAACAGAAAAATACTTTGTAAGGTAATTGAATTTATTTTCTATTTATCTATTCATTTTAAAAGCAATAACTCAGTTTCTTATTTTATTTTAATATTAATTAATAAAAATTGCTTGAAATTATTTTACAAGGTAAAACATATAAAAGAAATCTACCCATTTTTTTTAACATAAAAGAAAATCAGAATTTTTTTTCTAAAATATTATCTTACAAACGAAAAGTAAATTAATATTACTATTTTATTTTAAGATTTAAAAATTATTATTGCAACAATTAATCGGAATTAATATTACTACATAATAAAAAAAATACTCTGCATAAAAATATGAAATGACTTAAATTGAATTCCCATTCTAATTAAAAGTGATTTATTATCAACTTATTTTTTTATTAAATTAATTATTTTATGTTACAAATTATTTTTTTTTACTTTATTATTACATTTAATTACTTTATAATTCCCAAAAACAAAATTGCATTCACAGAAAAACCTCTAAAATTCATTTATTATATTCAATACTTAAGCATTTTTAAATTTATAAAAAGGAATATGAAATATCTCCTATTAAAAAAAAACTGTGCATAAAAATATAATATATCTATTTATAATGTATGTTATTTTTATTTTATTTTTTACTTGATAAATATACATAATCAACAAAATAACATTGCAATTTGTCGTAAAACTTAAATACTACTTTAAATCATCAAATGGCATAACATAATTTTTTATTCTACTTAAAAGTTGATTATTACCAATTTATTATTATTTAAAATAAGTTTTTCTACGTTAAAATTATACATATTAGAAATTAACGCAAAGCATGTAATTATGTTATAGTTACTAATATTTTTTTTTTATTATTTATTTAACAATACTTCTGAAAAAAATATATTATTTTTAATTTCTTAAATATACTACATAATGATTCTAAAATTTATAAGAAAAACAATTCGTTTGCTTAACTTAATTTGCTAATTCATTAACTTAAATATTAAATTCATTTTTAAAATCAGGAGCATAAGACAATTATAAGTAAATGAATGCATAAATAAAATAAAAACACTTTAATATTCCAATCTGTCATTTACGTCAATAACAATTGCCATTCACGGAGCACTTACTGAAAAGCCACTCCCTTATTACCACACATAATCTTCCCCTAACCAGTACTGACTTGTCCAGTGGTTAAAGCGTTCACTTTCTGTGCTAGGGGTTGTGAGATCAAATCCCGCCTGTTCCGCACTGAAGTATGTTCATTGGCTCTCAAGATAGGTGCTGGAGTGTTTAACAGATGGCGCCACCAGAGGATTTTTTTTTGCTTGTGCCGGGCTTCAGCCGGTATTCGTGTGGTTAGCTATGGGCACAGTTTTTTGCCGATACCGGACCGGCTGAGTGCCTCATGAATCGGGCGGCATTCGCGCGGCGTATCAAAAAAGATACGGAACCGGTAACGGCATATGACATCGGTCCAATACCATTGGTAGTGGCAAGCGGCTATCGTCCGATTGCTTACCGATAGCTCTGCGTTTGCTGGGATATGACAACTACAGTATCTGTATAATCATTGTATGACCTCCGAAGGACAGTTGTGGTTGTCTGGGTACATAGTTTAATTTGTAATTTTTGTTAATATGACTGAATTCATGTTTTCCCAAGAAGGAAGATTAAATTTATTTATGAAAACGTTCAAGATTTTGCTGATGTCACTGGCAATCACAATCTTCTTACCAAATATATTTATCTATTACTCAAGCTTTTGGGGCTATTAAGTCCGGCTAAACCTGAAATAAAACTTCCTTATTTTATGATTTTGATGTAAATTAGCAATGTACCTTTAAGCGGAAAGTTTTATTGAATATTTAGGAAAAACTCATTTCATCTTTATAATGAATATTTAGTCATACATTATTGATTATTAACTTGACCTTTTCTTTAATTATTTAATCATTTAAAAAAATCTAAATGATTATTTTAGTTTATTACTGAATTTCGTATTGTATTGTATAGTAAGTATATTGAATATTTATGTAGTATAGTATTATGCTAGTATTATATATTATATTATATATAGTTGTATTCCATATTCAATTTAATATTGTATTATAACTTCCATTACATTATTTATTTATTCAAATTATTGTTTTAAAAATGCAAACAAAACAACGACCAGAAATCCGCAAAATTCTAAAATCCGCACAACCTCTGGTCCCATGCTGTGCAGATTTAAGGAAGTCTACTGTACATGATCGTACTTTCATCTAGCTGCTAATATAAGTTAAAAATTCTTCTTCATGTTCAGCGTCAGAGTTAATATTTGTAGTAATCAGAGGTGGAGCCTACATCGCAATAGGTTGCGATGAACAAAAAGAATCCCGACTTCTAAATAAGACACTGTAGATGAAATAATATAACAGCTTTCTCCTTCCATCAAAATTTGCTTCAAACTTATCTTTTGCCTCCATCTGCTAAGATTTCTTTGAGTTGTCATACAGAGAAACGGATCTGCGCATGAGACATAGACTTTTCATATAACTGGACACAGAAATAGCAAACTTTTTTTGAAGCAGTGATCCACCTCCCTACCATCACGTGACGGTGAGAAGACTGCGCACCAAACCGGTTTCTCTCGCCGATCCCACCTGCCACCAAGACCTATTTCGTCTGCGTTACGCTTCCTTTGTTATAAGAAGGAAAGCAGGAATTTGCCAAGAAGGGATCACCGCCAAAAAGTAGCCACCCTTTTGGCGATGAAATCTTGGAGGTGAATGCTTCAAGAATGGGAGAAGAGAGCAAAGGGATCCGTTTTCTAGACCATTCCTCATGTAAGGCATGAGCATATCTGTAGCGTTTGCTTTCATATCTACTGACTACGCTTGTGCGAACTGCTTGTTATGACTCCGTGTGCTTTTCGTTTTGAACTGCGGAACGAAGAGCAACACCGTACCAAGTGAACTACGATTAACGCTATCCTTTCGTTATATAGCATTTGTGTCAAAATATTAGACTCCCTCCCTCCACCTTGTTTATCAAGAAATAAGAAACGTTGCATAAAATCCATTGAATCTGAGACTATGAGGTCTCTATCCTACAACATACATTAAAAACGGTACTACTTGGATAACCCGTCGACCAGAAAACGATCGCCAAACTATAAGATTAAATGCCAATAATAGATGATGGTAAATGTCACATTCGATGTTATTAAATATACATACTTAAAACGCCATTAAGTGATTTTTATCTTGAATTTTATTTGTATTTTTGTTAATATTCAATCAATTATTTGTTTTTTTCTTTAGTTAACATAAATAGTATGTCAATATGATTAATTTGGCTATCTATTAGTTTGGCGATTTGTATAAATTGGCGAAATGTGTCGGCGGGATAACTAAGTAGTACAAAAAAAACCCTTCAAAATCTGTCGTTACGAAAGTGGTTGTAAGCTATGAATGATACTTGACATGTAATGAATTTTCAGTATTTTAGTCAACAAAAATGGAAAAGCATGTTTTTAGTAATTCCCTATTCTAAAAAAGTAACTTACGTTGTCATCGCCGTTGACAAGGAATTTTTAGTGACCGGGCTCTTTCTTTGTTACTATAAAGAAAAATACTGAATACAAAAATATAAAAATGAATTGTATTATAGAGAAATGTTTGACGAACACGCTAAAGCAAACAACTTATAAATCGAAGAAATATTTTAAGAGTTCTAATGTTAAAAATTCAATGGAGACTATAATAAATGCTTACAATATAGTAGAATATTAAAATAATTATATAAAGTAACAAACTAAAATAATACAAATTTATATATAAATTTAAAATATTAAAAACAATGTCCAAGAAAATAATCAAAAATGAATAATTATGTATTCATAATTAAGATGAGATGCATTTTTCTTAAATTATTCAATGAAACTTCCCTCATAAAATTATTCACATAATACTTATTCATATAAAAACCACAAAATAAGGAAGTTTTATTTCAGGTTTAGCCAGTTTTTGTTTTGAGCAGTTTATACTTTTCTACTGTCACGTAACAGTTTATGGACTACTTCTTCAACTTAGTTCTTGTCTCGAGTGTTCTTATAAATTTAATGGTTTAGTTATGGTCAACTTGATATTTGATATCTCTTATTATTTTTAACATCTTAATCACATAAAATTCACTTAACTACTTATTCACCTAAAAATCATAAAATAAGGAAGTTTTATTTCAGGTTTAGCCAAATTTAATAACCAAAAATGTTTGATGAATGCATACATACATTAGCAAAAAGATTGTGATGATAAATAATATCAGCAATATCTTGAATTTTTTCAGAAATAAATTTGTGCTTCCTTCATGAATAAGCTTGATGTCAGCAATATTAACGAAAATTACAGATTAAAACAGATGTAGAATTTATATGAAAAGAAAAAAATCAAATTTTATACCAGCATCTGAAATGAAAGTTTCATTGTTTACATTTGTAAATTATATGTGGATTTTAGAGAGTTGCTTATTTAACGTTAACCCATTATCATTCATCATTTGAATTTATGAAAATTTTACATTCTAAAGCATTTTATGCTAATTGTTTAAACTAAATAAAAAGATTTACATAATCATTTAATAAATATTTGAAGGATTTTAGAAGGCCTGAAGAATTTAGAAGGATTAATTAAATTTAAATTTACAGGAGTTTTGTGCAATTTTTATAACCCCACTCAAATTTTTTAATTTTAATTATTTTCTTAGTATTTTGTAGAATTATAAAATGTACAAAGATAATGTTATTACTATATAAATATAGAAATGTTTCCGAATTGAATAATTCCCATCCTCCTCCCTCAGCACCAAGAAAGCTGAAAAGATGCAAAGGCAAAATAAATCATTCTTTTAAAAGTATTTTTTTGTGTAACCAATAATGCTTTTGGAGCAAGATAAAGTAATGTATCTGTAACTCATTCAAAACAGCATTACAACTAACTGACGCATTAAAAGAATTTTATAATAAGTTATTTTAATGGTACTTATAAGTGCTATCGATAGATAAACAGTTAAGGGAGTCTAACGTATTTATTGCCATTTAAAAATCACACCAGACTGCTATTCCTTTATGAAATAATAACCGGAATGGGCGATTAAAGGAACTGAAAAAAATTACTTAAGCTATCAGTAATGACATAATTAAATAAGGACTTTTTTTTAATTATAATCCTGATGAGAAAAGCAAAATTTTAAAAGACTTTTACTAACCTTTACTTATATTTCAAATGTCATCAGACAGTTATTATTATCTAAATTATAAACTAATGTATGAAACACACTTACACACATATTTTTTTTTCAATAATACAGGTAATTCAGGGGTCCATTCCCTTTGCAAAACTATTAATTTCAGCACAAATGTTGATAAGAAAATTAATTTTACCAACAAAGAACTTTATTGTGAGAAATCGGGATTAACAAAGGTTTATTTTCTTTTTACTTAAATACTATCAATCATTTTAAAATTTTACAGGCTTATAAGAGTTTAAAAAAAACAAACAGATATATGTAATATTTTTCAAATAATGTTAAGAATGATAAAAATAAAATTGTGTTTGCCATGGTTCATGGTATAGTTCCTGGTGTGCTGATTTGCTGGTTTAATAGGCAAATTTTTGTGTGTCACTGTTTTTTCTTTTTTGTGTGTGCATTGTAATAAATGAAAAGAATTATTTCTTTATTTCTGGAGTATGCTACGATTAGTTATCTGCAATTAACAAATTCTAGGAGCAAAATGTAACACTTAGATAGCTTTTTTGGAGTTTATTTTTGTTTATCGCACATAAAAATTTTCCCGCCAGTAAGAATTAAGAGATGCATCATTTAACAAATCTTTTGAAAGAATATCTTGACACATCTCTCTCACACAAAAGATTTCTCTTCAGAATGAATTAAAAGATGTTCGCTTAAAGCATACTTACGAGTAAATTTCTTGTTGCATACCTCACATTCAAAAGGTTTCTCACCAGTATGAATTAACAGATGCCTGCTTAAATGGCACTTTTGAGAGAATTTCTTGTTGCATACCTCACATTCAAAAGGTTTGACACAAGTATGACTTAACAAATGTATGCTTAAATCTCCCTTTCGAGGGAATTTCTTGTTACATACCTCACATTCGAAAGGTTTTTCACCAGTATGAGTTAACAGATGCCTGCTTAAATTTTCCTTTTGTGAGAATTTCTTGTTACATACCTCACATTCAAAATGTTTCTCACCAGTATGACTTAACACATGCCTGCTTAGATCTCCCTTTCGAGAGAATTTCTTGTTGCATATATCACACACAAACGGTTTCTCACCAGTATGAGTTAAGAGATGCCTGCTTAAATGGCCCTTTCGGGAGAATTTTTTGTTGCATATCTCACACACAAACGGTTTCTCACCAGTATGAGTAAACAGATGGCTGCTTAAATGGCCCTTTTGAGTGAATTTCTTGTTGCATACCTCACATACAAAAGGTTTTTCACCTGTATGAGTTAAAAGATGGCTGCTTAAATTGCTCTTGTGAGAGAATTCTTTGTCACATAAATGACACAAAAAAGACTGTTTTGGCAGAAATTCTTGCATAATTCACAAATAAAAGGTTTTCCTGGCTGTGAGTTAGAAGGTGCTTTTTCAAAAAACTTCTGATTTTGCTGCATTTGTTTTACTCATTGAAGATATTTTGAGTGATGTGATGTGTTAGATTAGTGTTTTATGCATCTGCAATAAAATAAAATAAATATATATGAGTTTTTACGTTTCATTTAAAAAATAAACTTATCAGGAAAATTTAAAATCCATGTGAGAAAATAAGTTGCAATGAAATTCTTACCTTTGTATTAAAACCACAATAGAATCACATTTATGTGAAGTTAGCGGAATCCAAGGTGTGTCAGATGTCTTTCCTAACAGTATAAAGATTAAATTGTAAATAAAATAAATAGCAACATTTTAAAAATAAATACTTTATTACAAATAAAATATAAAGCAAATTTAAGTATGAACATTTTATAATTTAATATCATCTAAGGAAACAATGATACATTTTACAAAGTATAGAGAGAAAATAAAAATTTTTTGTGGCTATCGAATTTTAAAATGTACATGTGTTTAATAAGAAATTCTTCGGATTTCAGAATTTTTTTAATCTAATATGAATGCTTATTGCTGAAACACTCTGTATCATTTAATATAGGTTACACTGCAATTAAATTAATGTAACCAGTGGCTTAGCCAAGAACACCCCCCACCTTAAACGAATATCTGGGTTTCTGAATAAACCAATCAACAACACTCAAAACTACTAAAACGAAATCGCAAAGAACACATGAAAAATACCATTTTTGACAGGTGTTGAATGCTATAATCTGAAACAACATAATTCAGAATAATATCTTTTGCCAGGGTTTTCCAGGGCTCTTTTGCCAGGAACTTTTCTGTTTTAGGCAAATTTCCATCATAAACATGTTCTGTTTTGACTGTATCATCTAAAACTATTATAACGTTTTCACTCTATAGTGTACCTGTGAAGAATTTAAATATATTACAATGGAATCTGTGAAGGTGCCCTAAATTAAAGGTAAAGAAAATCAGGATTACACGAAAACAATCGGATAGCCCTCGGTCCGTTCTTTCATATTATGAACTTTTCTTTCATCACCCCAGTTCCCCTCCCCATCAAAGAGTAGTTTTCGATTTTTCTTTTTTTTACAACTGTATCGTTTTATCATTACAGATAAGATTTTTTAATGGTGCCCCCTGACGAATATTAGTCATAATATTTGAAATTTTTAAAGAGAGGCGAATGTTTTATATTGGGGAAACGTGATAGTTGGAATTCTGGGGTGAGGGGCAATTTTCTAATTTTAATTTTTTTGGCCTTCATCACTCATGTGATGTATCATTGGAAAGTTCTCAGACCATTATTTCAAATTATTGGAAATTAAAACGACCTATAGAGGCGCTGCTTGCAGCCTTCGATTCAGGAAAACTGTCCATTTAATTTCCCTTTAACTAGTGTTAAAATGCCATTGAAATAATTCTTTACTGTAAATGAATTTGAAAGTTTTAAATATTAAAATTCGGATAACTTTTACTTTGCAATATAAGACAGAAGTCAAATGTCACAGTTAATCTGAAATTGTGCAAAAGAATAATTATTCTAAACGATTTTAACCTCTTCAGTCCCTGAGTACCCAAATGGGTACATCAATTTTGTGCCATTTTATTAATGATACTCAAATATAAATGAAATTTCGATATAAGAATAATATGTTTCGATTTCTACGATTCGAGCTAATGAAAATAAAACAAAAATCTCGCTCTGAAGTCAAACGAGAGAAGAAATAATTCAGTAATAATTAAAAATACTCTAATAATCGCCAGTAGCGAAGAGGTTAAAATGCGTGTAATGCAATGGGATTTCACGGCATTATCCTGAAACGAGAAGTTCCAACTTTTCTACACCAGATGGCGTATTCGAGTTCTTGAATTTTCAATATTCCTCCAGCGTTTCTGGAGTATTTCCCCATTTCTCAGCAGCAAGTTTAGGTAGAAGCTAGAAATTCAAGATAGCACACCTACTGAAACAATGGTTAAACATAGGTACTTCAATCATTTTAAATCTACTTTGTGTATTATGTCGTCAACAATGACTTTTAACAGGATAATGTAACATTATATTAATAAGAGAACAATTACAGATGCTTGGTTAGATATTAAGTTTATTTTTTCTAATTTTTGCAAGATGTATTTCGTTTGATTCAAGATTTCTTTAGAGAAACCAACCAGCGTAGCGGGCAAAAACTGCTAGTACCACACACACACACACACACACACACACACACACACACACACACACACATATATATATATATATATATATATATATATAGTTCCTAAAGTTTGATAAAACATTGCAATTGTGTTTACATCTTGGCAGGTTTTTGGTGAACACGGAATCACCCCACAAATGGAAACTGAAGAATAAGTGTACAAATATACCTGCTGAGATAAAAATGGTCTTTGATGGGTCCAACTGGCTCTGACAATTAAGGGAAACGACCAGTTTATGCAAATGCAATAATGGCACACTGACTGAGTTTCGAGACTTTATCTTTGTTCATTTTATAATTTTATGTCAAACAATATTATAACGTAAAGCGCTGGCTGAAATTAATAAAAGTAACTCTACCCTCACGAAAATGTCTTTCAAAGTTCTATAGAAAAAGCTTTATAGAATCCTATAGAATTATGGCCCGTTTTCTATAAGTTAATTTAAAAGCTATAGAAACTACCTGTAGAAGTTTTATAGAAACACCTGTAGAGAAAAAGTATTTAATAGAAATTTCTGCTCTACAGACATTTCTATAGCTTTTAATCTAGCATACAGAAAAACGGGTCATAATTCTATAAAAAATTTCTATAGATCTCTAAAAGCTATTTTAGTAAGTGTATTCGTGGACTGGTTATTTGAAACTTTTATTGTCCCTTTTAAGGTACCTTAAGAAATCTGACAATGATTTAGTATCTTCTGTTCTAAAAAATGCTGATGATGTCTTTTCAGCTCAAAAAAAGTTTTCGTCAATCATTTAGCAAGAAATAAGAAACTAGCACTTAAAAGTTTGTTGACCAATTCAAAAGAGCAGAATCCCTTCCTACCGAAAACTTTGATATACATATATTTTTTAATTAATAATAACACATTGCTCAGTGGTGCACAATACAGGAATTTTTAATATACAGTGGAGCATCGTTTATACGACGCCGAAGGGACTACCGAAAAACGTCGTGTAAACGATAACGACGTATAATCGATTTTCACTTCCAAAACTAGAAATAATTTTGTTTTCACTAAATTTTAATGTTTAACGTGATGATTTTCACGATTTTTTAAATTAAACAAACCAAAATAAACAAATAATCTTAAAAACGGGGGGGGGGGATTGGTAAGCAATTTAAATATGCGTACCTTTATTTAAGTTTCACCGAAAGGTTCCTCATTTGCAGAACATCTTTTCTTTTCCATTTAAAGTTAAAGATAAAAAACCCCGCGTGGCCAACTAAAAGTCGCTAATACTCATAACAGTTAGAAGGATAGTCTATTTGAACTTAAAACAGGTTGGGAAAGCTGACCATCCTCGAAAAAAGAATGAACCCTCCCAGTGTAATCTGTTACACCTAAGCTGATTTTTCAGACTAATCGAACACCAGCCCACATTTTTATAATGTGGAGAGCTCTTTGGTGTCATTCATAGCTGCTAACTTCCGCTCGTTCGTAAAATACACAAAAAAATAAACAAAAATAAACCTATACAAAATCGAAAAATCGACGTATAAACGATTTTGGGCGTCGTATAAAAGATATATTTTTACATTAAAATAAATAGGAATGAATCGGGACCACAGTAAAACGTCGTATAAATGTAAACGTCGTATAAGTGATCGTCGTATAAACGATGCTTTACTGTACATTAGTACATATTAAAATAAAATAAAACTTTCAACGTTTCGCGCCGTCTTCAGGAAAATATGAAATGGAAGGACTACGTTTGCATCCTTCCATTTCATATTTTCCTGAAGACGCCCGCAGAAGACGCACTGTGGGGTATTTGAAGAATCTGGCTGGACAAAAGTCGATTTCATAAAGTACATCGCACGATCGAATGGAGGGATACAGGTTGAAGTTGAGTCTTTGGGGAATCCTGTAATACCATTTTTATCTTGTTTAAGCAAACGATGACTTCCTGTTATCAGTTGAAATTAAAGTGTTCCGTTAAATGCATCGGCGACAGATCGTTGTGCCTTGTGACTTTCTATTTTCGAAAGTGAATAACTTTATTTTTGAAAGTATTTAAAATCTAATCGTTATGGATAGTGGCGAGACAGGTATCTATTATTATTTTTTTTAATTTTAAATTAAGAAAAAGTTAGTTTTCGTATTTGCAAAATTAATTTAAAATAACGTATATTTTTCTATTATTTTTGTCCCTTATTTCTGACTTCACGAAGGGTTTTGTTATATTTCCAAGCTTTTCCAAACAGAGTTACTTGTTATAGCAATAAGTATACACCCTTTATTTTGTGTTTTCGTTTAAAGTAGTTCTGCATTCGTCTGCTTTTGAAAATGAAGGCAATATAAATATGCTCTTTCAAATTTCTGAGTAAACATCCGAAATTACTATGTACAGATATTTAACTCATATTTATGATATAAATTTTAAAATGAAAAATATTGTTATGATTTATTAGAAAGTGATCATATTTGTTTACTTTTCAGCCAATCTTATTGAAATGAATTTATATTAATTTGAAAAAAAATTGCCTTAAAATAATGTATTCATTCCCTTTTACCTTTTTAAAGCACTTTTCAGAAAATGAAAGGAATTTATTGCCTATTGTTAACTTTTTTTTCTCTAAAAAATAAGTCGCATCAATTTTACATAAGTTTTTGTTAAAAATTAGTTAAAGATTGCAAGATTTAAAAAAAATGTGAAAGATAAAATAATGTTATCTATCTAACTTGTATATATTTATTATGCATTCTGTTTTCTACATTTCTTATTTATTTTAATTTAGGGTGTTCGAATGTCAAAGTAATGACTAGAAATGAATTTTTTTATATTATATAAAAGCAAAACCATCAAATGTAATTGATAGACTGATTTTTCTTGAAAATTACCTTCTTAATAATACTTTTGATGATGATGAATTAAAAAACTTCAAGCACAATTTTTCACAATTTAAGGGTAAATTCAAGAGCAAATGGATCGCAGCCCTTCACAAATAAGATATTTTTATGAAAAATAATAAGGACTGGCTTCAAGATACAGTAGAAATTTCAAGTAAAATAAATGGATCAGGGATGACAGCAAAAATTTTCACTGAATCAAATGATAGGACAAAGCGGAGAATGTTTGAAAGTTTGAGGCGATTAACAGATGTAGAAGTACTTACACATGCCGTTCAGTTAAAATTAGAAATTTCAGAGAAGATAGATGCTGCCCATGTATCAAAAGAATTAACATAATCACCAAAGCAAGCATCCAAATACAAAAAAGCATATTTGAGAACTCAGCAAACGGAAAAGAAAACACAAATATCACCTTTTTTAAACACTATCATTATTTGTCGAAACTAATCTTCCAGGAACCAATATGAAATTATAAGACAAGATAAATAAAATGTATACCCGTGCTACAGTTTTCTACAACAAGCTGAAATTCATTGCTATCCAGAAAAGCAGTCTTTTAAAATTACCGAAACTTGCGCATAAATCAATACTTAAGAATAACTTAATTTAACAGTGACACGATTATTCATTTATTTGAAAAAAATTTTGTGAAATTTAAATGAAGAGGAAAAATTTTCATTAATTCTTATATGTAAATGGGGCAGTGATGGATCGCAACAAAAACAAAAAAAACAAAAATTTGAGAGTGATTCCTCTTCCTCTTTCTATATTTCAGAGCTTTTTAGTTCCAATTCAATTAATTTGCAACATAAACAACAAAACTATCTGGCAAAACCTATTACATGCCTCACTACTACTACACCAATAATACTCCAATAATACATCTCCTTACCACACTAATAATGCTATTTATCATAATTATCATTTATTTTATAATACTAATTTTGTTTAATAAAACCAGCACAGAGTTGTAAAACATCAATGATTTTTAAAATAGTAAACAATATTTATTACATAAACGTTTTTGAACCGTTTAAATTAGTTTAAAACAAAAAATAATTTTGGCCGCCCAGATTTGTTAAATACCCCACTGTGAGACGGCGCGAAACGTTGAAAGTTTTATTTTATTTTAATATGTACTAATGTATATTTAAAATTCCTGTTTTGTGCACCACTGAGCAATGTGTTATTATTAGTTAAATTTTATGGTGCAACTGTCCTATATATATATTTATATATTTTTTAATCATACAGATTCTTTGTCAAGGTTGGCTATTCGATGTAGTGAGATCTCCCGATAAATCTGAAGAATATTTCCGGAGATCAATTTTTCTTTGTCGTTGCAATTCTTTTATTTCGAGTTTCATTGATATTTAGGGAAAGATCAGAGGGATATAGGAAGGTTTTGATGTTCATCTGGGTTCTTACAAAATACTGGCAATTTCTGTCATTGAATTTTTCTACTAGAGCCATTTTTAAACACAGTAAAACGTCGATAATTCGGATTAATTGAAACCAGACCCAATCCGGATTATCCAAAATCCGGAGAATTAGTAAAAAGAGCTGAAATAAAATAAAACATACTTACAGAAAATCACCTTTATGTTAAATTTATTAAATATTTACAGACAGTAAAAACATTTACTTTGTAACAAAAAAGTTTATAATTTTCCGCTGTGTCAGTTTTTTATACCTTTTGCTAGCCGTACTGTAAAGCATCAGAAAGCGATGCTTAACAGACAATGGGTCTTTTAGTGACTATTTTACCTAGATTTCTTGCAATGTTCTAACTAAAAATGTATTGTGCAATGATTTTTTAGTGAATGAATGAATGAAGTTTTTTTTAAAATTCAGAATACAACGATGAAACAAGTTAATGCTATGGAAATTAATCTATCGCTTCTGAAACTTAAGAAAAAAAAACACGATCCGGATTATCCGGATTAAAGGGGTTCTACTGTAATTTTATATTTTTCGAAGGTCATATTTTTTATGTACTCATATAGTATAGTAATTTTGTTTTTCCCCATATTATGAGACATTTAAGACAGTTATAGAACTATGGGAAAGTTTGTAATTTTTTTACAAATTTAAAATAATACGAAAAACACCGGAAGCAGTTTTTACACTGATAAGCATCAAATTTATCGGAAGCCCCTCGAAGCATCGAAATGTCTCCTTAGATCATTTGGGATTTTATGCTTTATCAATTGCCTATTAGTGCTACCTCTCTCCCGAATTTCAAAGTGTTCTTTCCAGAGTTGCAAAAATCCCTTCTGCAGAAAAATATCTCAGTCATCTGAAATGACCACAATTGTGACTTGTGAGACTTTCGAGTGGAATTTGTTTTTTCAATTTTTAGAAAAAGTTACTTTTACATTAATAACATTAACACTAGCTATCCAAATAGATTAATTGTTATTCAACGAGTATTTCACTGTCTGAAAGATAACGAGTGTTGTTGTTTTGCGTACTATTCTATTAACATAACATGACAGTAGTCTAAGGAAGAAATTTTGGAGACGTTTAGAAAATATTTTATTACAATAAGATTTAACTAATATTAAACTTTCTAATACTTTTTGTGATTTTTTACTCATGATTTTTTCAGGAAAGTAACTTTTATTTTAAATTTACAGAGTGAAATATGTATTTAAAATTAAAAAAATCGCAAACAGCGAAGAGAGAATGAAGCAAATAAGAATAATAATTATTATTACTAAATGCCTAAAATAAATGATGTCATTTAATAAATGCATAGATTTATACAAACATTACTATATGTAAAGGGTAGCAAAAATATTTCTTAAAACGGAATAATACTCCATTAAAAGTAGGGATGGACCGAATAGTGATTTTGGCCGAATACCAAATATTCCGCCGACAGGTGAACCGAATGCAGAATATTCGGCTCGCCGAATAGTAATTGTTGGGCAGAATAGTAACTATTCGGTCGAATAACGAATACTCGGCTTTCGAAATACTTTTTATATTTCAAAGTTTAAAGGTATTAAAATGTTACTACTTAAAACAATTTTACATAATATTTTATAAAAAGAAACTTACATTTTAATAAAAAAAAGCTTTTTATAAGAACATTTAGTATTGAAAAAAAATCTGCATTGAGTCATATAAGAAGCACAATAATGAGACTTTTTTTAATTAATAAAATTCTAAATTTCATGGTTTCTTCTACGGATTAAAATAAACATTTCAAAATCAAAAAGAAAAAAATTGTCGAAGAAAAACTTTAGTCTCATAACTGTCCTTTTTTTAATAACTCAAGGAAGATATTTTTCAATATAAAGTACAAATACTTTCAACTTAATTCTGAATAAAGGAATGTCTAGCTCATAGTTCTTTTCTTATGAATGATGTCATTTTCCACCCATCCCATCATATCATATTTTACAGAAATCAAAGCATGTGAGTTGAAATTATTGTTATGGCATCTTATTTATTGTTAATGCAACAAATGAAAACACAAGTTTGATCTAGAGGGAAATGAAATACAATGTATTTACACCTCAATTATGATTATTATGATTATGGTTTCATGAACAAAAATTGTCTAGATAATTACCATTCTCAAAAGATTTTCTTTCTCTTTTAAGAACTTTTATTTAGGAAAAGCAAAGGAGAATCCCAATAAATCACCATTTTAATCTTTCTGATGGTTAGTTTTCCTAAATTATACTTTACAAACAACAAATAAATAATGTAAAAACATTCTGTGTTATTTAAATATTATTTTCTTTCTAGTTATTTTAAATATATTTATAAATTGACAGTTAAAAGTAGAAATTGTGAAAAGCTTTTTAAAAGGTTTTATTAAGTATTGGATTCTGCCGAATACTTTGGTATTCGGTAACATGGCCGAATATGCCAAATACAGAATATTTGTTGCATCTCTAATTAAAAGACATGTACTATTCATAGTACAGCAGACCCTAAAGGGTTAATATTGCTTACAGAAACTTCACGGATGGATGGTGCGTTGTGCATGAAGAGGGTGGTAATGAGTTTCTGTTTTTTAAAAATGAGAAATCCAAAGCTTAAATTGAACTTAATTCATATATCAAACTCCGAGAATTTACTGCTTAATTTGGAATAAAGCTCTAAAATGGTTTCAAACCATCTAAAATAAATTGTCTTAGAAGTAAAATAACAGAAACTAGGGATGGGACGAATATTCGGTCACTATTCGGTTTTCGGCCTATTTGGCCCTTTTGCCGAATATTCGGTTAACCAAATATTGAAGGCTTGTTGACCGAATACTTCGGCCAAATACCTGTAGCCGAATATTTAGAGATATCTTGCCGAATATTGCTAAAATCTCGCCGAATAGTGAAGGATATCTTACCAAATAAATTTAGGAATTTCATTTCTTAAATTTTTTCCCCTTTAATCCAAACTTGCTACTTCATTCATAAAGTCCTTCTCATTCTTATTTACAAATTATACAGTTATTCAGATATTAAAAAATATACAGCCTTTCTGTATTTCCTATAAAAGTTAGTGATATTTTAAAAAATGCTGCCCAAGTTGGAGATTTAATTGTATGGGAAATGTCTTCATTAGAGAATGATATATTACAATTCAAGATATAAAAACACTTACAGAAAAAAAAGGAAAACACTGCCTAATTCTACAAACACTTGAATTTTTATTAATGTCTACAAATTCCATTAACATATAAAAAAAAGCTCTTATGAAATTCATAATTTATTTTTTATAAAGAAATGAAAAAATTCCTTCACTAGGTGTATTAACGAAGATTCATTTTCAAAATTAAATATCAAATATCACTATTCCAAATACAACGGTACATCTGAAAACAAAACTGGTGTCAAACTAGATGACACAACTTGCTTTATGAAGATAGTTTTATAAATATTTAAACATAAATTCTAAATACTGAGCAAAATAATATTTTTATTCTATAGTTTTCACTTTTAAATAATTATTTGCATAATTACTGACTTAAGTATACAACATTATTATGCATATATTTTTAATCTACATCTTCCTTTATTCATGTTGTTATCAATTTCTGTTTATCCTTTTAATGCTTGTTGAATAAATGGAATATTGAAGTTAAAATATATTGTATGAGTCAATTCAAATGTCAAAGATTTTGTTAACATATGCATTCTACTTTAAGCATAACCTTAATATAACCTTAGGCATAAACATAATTTGTAATTTAAAGCTTGACAACTGATTTCAGTTGAACAGTCTCGTTCTTACGAATTTGCTTATCATTAGGGAAACAAACTCTAAATGATCAAATTTACTTTACTAAAGGTAATTTCAAAAAATATCTTCTTGTGAGTTCTGAGAGAGAGAGAGAGATTAAGAGTATTATTGATTTTGGATGCAAGAAAGGGTAAAAGTATCATTTGATAGTAAAAGTGAAGTACGTTCTTCATAATATAATGGAAATAACTTCCCCTCCTGACTTACTGAAAATCAATTTGATGTACATTAGGATAAAATAATATAATACAATTTCATTATTTTTTATTGTGTTATAATAAGTTTTTCAAATTTAAAAATACATTTAAAAGCACATTTCAGAGTAATAATTATTAATGAGCTTCTATTTTTTAAATTATATATAATCAAAATTTATTTACTTTATTGGGAAAAAAAGTTGGTATTCGGCCAAATCACTATTTGTTCCATCCCTAACAGAAACGAATTTTGTTTTACACAACCCAACATTTCTAAAAAAGTGTCAATCAATTACAAAAAAAATTATTTAAATAAATTAGCATACTTGAAGTTCATGATCAGATATCGGAAGAAACTACTGAGGACAAATATGGTACCAAAAACAGAGAAACCCAGAAAAATTATAACTGTGACAATTCCAATGAGATTTTTTTTTTCAACATAAACTATATTTGTTGTGCGTGCTTGATAAATCACTAGTTTCTTTAGCTAAAATTGAATGTTATTTTCTTAAATATTAACCAGCTAACAGTTAAATATAAATCAGAATTTTCTTTGAAATAAACTAAATTTATAAACCAACCAAAAATAAATTAAATGTTTTTAAATAAAAACTCTGATGTAGACTATTTTAATAAGACTGGAGTAACATTTTCGGTAATTCTAGGGTTAAACTTAACTATTTAATCATAATTTTAATGTAAGCAAATGTATATATTGTATGAAACTTGACTAAAATATATTTAACTTTTGAGTATGGGGTCAATTTTTTAGACCATAGTGTTTGTAAAATATTTAGTACATGATAATGTAATTTCATTGTATTCAGTGTTGAATTAAGACATTTTTCTCCAGGAGGGACACAATTATTCCAGGGGGGGGGGGGGGATTACACTTTTTTCTCATTGAAAACACAAAATCTCAAATTTTCTGGGGTTGGGGGCATTTGACAGCTCCAGGGGAGGGGGAGAATGTCCCCCTCCAGGACCATCCCCTTAATTCAACACTGATTGTGTTACTAGCTACAATTATGGAGATAAATCTAACTTTATTTTAGGCATGCTACTTTTTTTAAATTAAAAAATAAATAAATATATACATAGATTTCTTAAGTTATTGAAATTAGTTCTATTACCAATACACACACACAATCAATCTTGTCATGTGATTGCAAGGAGATGGAGAAAACTACCATTTAAAGAAGTGTAATCAATATTTCTAAGATACAATTTTTTGTTCATTTCTATGGTGCTTTGAAATTCTTCATATTTGAGACAGGATTATGTTATAGAAAGATTCTCCTTTTACAGGTTTTACTGTGTTGTAATATTATATACATATCTAAACATTTGTAATATAATATTAGCTTCAAATTTCACATGTATAATAAATACATAAAATATTAAATATATAAAATAATAAAAATATTTAAGTATACACAGTATATTTTTTATGTGTGTATATATAATATGCATTTATATACCAAGTTATGCCAACAATCTCAGCTATAACTCATGCCAACAAATGCGGAATAAGTATATAATGAGAGTTATAAATAGAAAACCAGTGAGATGAAGTCTCTTGTTGTTATCTGTACTTAAAAAAATAAAAATGGAACCATTAAAAGACCATTTGTGTATGTGTCTGTCATAGGCAGTTTACTCATAAAGTAAGGAAAGTTCAAACCAGGCTGATGTAATAAAGGCTATTAACTCATCTATTTATACAACAAGATCAGATGGGCCATAAAAACAAGATTTTTTTTTTTTTTTTTTTGAGAAGGTTTAAAAATTATACAAACACATTTATCATATTTTAATGAAACATTTGATGCATTTCATATACAGTGGATTCCAACAGATCAAGAATGAATAAGTTTTGGAATTATAAACATTCAAAATTTAGTGCTTCTGATGTTAAATTACATTTTCATATTTTAATTAATATCTTCTGAAATCATACTCCTAATATGCTATTTTTTTATATAGTGCTAATACTAAAATATCAAAACATAAATAAGTTGAATTTCCATTTTTTATAATTTTATGACATGAATTATGCAGTTATTATTTGAAAACATGATGAATTCCAACCGACAGTTTTTTAATGAATTTTGATTTATTAAGACCTGCTTTATGGAAATCCAAAATAAAAAGATTTTCTTCCAAATAATTTTCAAATTATGCTTAAAAATGCAAAATGATGGTTTAAGGTATCATCCGTGATAGAAGTGACTCAACATGTTGAAACTTCGGTACCACTTAGATATCCTGTTGACCAATTTCAACAAATTATACAAATCGCCAAACTAACAGCCAAATTATATTTATTGACATAACTTTTATTTTAAATTAAAAAAAAATAATAATTAGTAGAATATTAATAGACTTACAAATAAAAATTACTTAATGATGGTTTTAAACATTTGTATGGTATTTAATGTCACTGAATGAGACATTCACAATCTTCCATTATTGGCTTTTAATCTTATAGTTTGGCGATAGTTTTTTGGTCGATAAGATAATCAAGTAGAACAAAAATTTCTTATGCCATCCTATAATTTGCCAGTCTTCAATGACTACTTGAGTCATGCCTACGATGCCTTCATTAAAAAGGGGGCTGTATTGATCACGAATCGAGTACTCGGTTTCAATTTGAATACAGCCTCGAAAATACAGTTGTATTAAAATAATTAATTTCTCAGAAACCTATCATATGAATTGCATGAAAATTTGTTTTTAAGCTAATTGAAGAGTGCTGAGTTCAATTATGCAGTCAGAATTTGGTATTTATATAGAAAAAAATAAAACTAGGGTTATTTTAGTATGTATGTATCCTCTCTAAGCAAATTTTATATACACCATTTAAAAGTAGACTTTATTTCAAATCGTTTGGTATCAATAACTTTCTACATGTTAGTTTGTTGAGAAGTTAGTAGAGTGTTTACTTTTTTTTTTTTCATGATTGTACAAATCCATAAAAAATATTCTTTACATATTAATTAAATTAAAGAAATAATGTCCAACTTTTTGAACAGCATTTAACTTCCATTCATGAACGTTGTTTTATTTCTTTAAAATTGAATTTTATATCGTCTTTTTTCATAATCGCTTTGCATTTTGGATGTTCTGCCTTTTTCTTTCTTGAGATTTTTTTTTCTTCTTCATTTTGCACTGCGTTTTTTATATTTGTTATAAATCATTTATAACACTTTTTTTAAAAAATCATTCTTGAAAAAATTCATAAAATCATTCTAAACTAATTTTAGAAAATAAAATATAAAAAAAATTGTTTTTCAGAGTTAAAATTACATTTCCTAGTTATAAACACACACACACACACATATATATATATAATTTAACTATAAAATATAAAGCATTAGGCATATAAGAAAGTTAATATACAAAAATAGAAAATTTGCCTATCATACAATATTTAGGTTAAGCCAAGCCATACCCCAAAAAACAAATCATAATAAATAGAACTCTTAAATTTATTCACTCCTTTTTATATAGATCAGCCCTTTAGATGTTCCAGAACAAGTCTGAACTATAATTAACAGTTTTCACCAGTCAATAATCATTAACAGTAACAAAAAATACAGAAACTTTAGCAGAAGAGTAAGCAATAGAAACTTATCTTACCATTAACTTATTTTATTAAAGAGTTCATTAAATTCTAAAAATGTTTTTCAATTATATCTCTATAGTTCATTATATTTAAAAAATTTAGCGTCTACTAGCAGAAAACTTTCATATCGTCCAAGTTCAAATAGAAGCTAACAGACGCCAACGCCATGAATGAATCACAGTGGCGGATTTTGAATGAATCATATCAATAAATCAGCGGCAACAGAAAGTTCAACTTCTGACTTTTTACTTTCTCACATTTACCAATAATAACCTTTGTTTCAAGAATTAAGAAAAATATCGTCTTCAATTAAAAAACAAAAAAAAAAGGTTATTTATAATAAATGATTGATTTGTTAGTCAAAATTCTAGAATCCTTTATTTGAATTCACCCTCTAGTGAAAATTTTGGCATGTCTCCTCGTACACCAGCAGCATACTTATCAGAAGTATAGCGCCTAGTAAGATATAATTTTGAATAGAGATGAAAGTTTCCTGTTGAACACTTTTAATTATCAATTTTTCCGTAACACCATTTTTTTTTTTTTTTTTTTTTTTTTTAAATGACTGTTTAAATTATGCTGTTCCTGACAACAATTCTCAGAACATCAAACCATTAGACCCTAAATATAATGCAGTTCAACTGGAATATTTGTAGATGATTGAATTAAACTTGCATGTCTATTAATGCGTATAATTATATTCAAACTTTGATAAAAATATCAGTTTTTTTTAATAGAGAGAGAGATATTAGCCACTGCTGTCACTAACGCAAATGAACTTATTGTGGACGGAGATCTTTCTTGTCTTATATTAATTAAATTACTGCATATAAAGAAACGAAAATTTGTAGTTTTATAGAGAAATATTTGACTTTTAAATTGAAACAGAAAGTATCGAGGGGAGTTATTTTAAGCACTATTTATGTTGAAGGTATAAAATAGCTCATTTTAAATAATTTTATAGAATCAAAAACTATGCATAGCCATTTAAATATCACTGTATTGAGAGTTTTTTATTTTTGTAAATTTTTATTCATATTATTTCAATAGAGATTATTTCATATATCAAAAAAATGCACTTTTTAATTTATTGTTGTCAAATTTAAAACAGCAGCTCAAATATGCAACCCTAAAATCCACACATCCTCACAAATATAAACAATGAAACTTTTAGTTTAAATACAAGGACAAAATTACAGAACTTTTTAAAATTTAAAACGTTCCTTACATATTTTAATTCGATAATATTTTTGAACTCATGCTTTTTCAACATTTGAATCATTTTACAAAATATCTTTTTTTTATCATTTTAGATTATTTTAAATTAATTATTAGATTACTTTAACTAAGACTTAGATACAAGTAATATCAAATGTTAGAGTTTAAACAAAGGTAATTTAGGTAATTCCTTGGGAATAAAAATACTTCTGTTTTCTCAGCATAAAAATGGAAGCATCTATAACTATACATGATTCTATTTAAAATACTAGATGCTGTTATCAAACTACCTATTGTTTCAAGCAATGTATGTGTCAAACTGTCAGTGTATGACACTTTTTCTACAAAGGTTCTAACATCAGTCCATTAGAAATATCACTGGATGACTGGTTTCTGGATAAATAGTTCCATAATATATTACATATTGAAAATACTGTTTAAAAAATGCAAACAAATCAATGACCAGAAATTCACAAACTTTTAAAATATGCACAACCTCCAGTCTTAAGCTGTGCAGATTTGAGAATGTATACCATATGGAAAATTTACATCTGTTATAAGTAATTTACCGATTGAATAATAGTGTTTAAAAATTAATCTAATGTAATTTCTTATGCAGCGATTTTCTGCAGTTCCATATATTGTCCTTTGATTTATTCTGTTGAGCTGATCCAGAATATCAGACCAGATAAAATAATTGTTGAGGTTAATTGGGTGAAATAGTCCTCCAGTGTTCATGTCTGGGATGGCTCAGAGGGTAGAGCATTGGTGGCTTCAGCCAATACATCCCTGGTTCGAATCCTGGTTCGACTTTTTTCATCCAAAAATGAAAAATGGAAAATTTACATCTGTTATATACCGTATTTTTTTCCTATTAAAAAATTTATGTACACATAAATATTAAAATGAAACAAAAAATTAGTAAAAATTATGTCACATTTAAAACAACACATGTTTCAATAGCTGTCAATTTGACCTTAATAATCGAAAATGCCCTCAATAAAAGGAACTAAATGAGCATATGATAAGAGAAGATTGACACTGCTTATTTATGTGTCAATATTCCACAATATTGACACACTCGTTATAACAAATTTACCAATTAATTTACCAATCAAATATACGTACCCATTGTTACATGAAGTTCCTTTACCTGTGGTTTATTCTGTCAAGCTGTCTAAATAACAGACAAGAGATTATAACCAGGAAGGTTATCTGAGAAAGAAATGCCCGTCATTTGTCACCCATTTAGTTTAAATGGTACGGCATTGGTCTTGTAAGCCAGGGATCTGGAATCAGTCCCTAACATGGACAATTTTTCACTCAGTTGTAAAATATTCAATTCTTATAATAAATTTACCAACCAGTTTGATTGTGTTAAAATAATAGCACAAACAAAAAGATATTTTTAAGATATTGCATCACACTGCAGGTTCCGGTTCAAATCCGGGTATAGGCATGGATGGCGTGTTGTCCCTTTGAAGTGTAATAAATATATGTAATGGATATCTGTAATAAAAAGTGTTCTGTATTGTCTCCATTTCTGTGTATTATGGATCAATCGAAACGAGAGCCATAGTAGCTATAGACCTCAAAGCAATGTCAATTCAAATTCAAGGTATTGCATTTATAAATACAATGTAATTACAGGCAAAGATCTTTTATCCATACAAGTGTGAGCTAGAGGTTAAACAGATTAAAGAATATTTCAGATTACAGAGTATTATGTGTAATTTTATTTTTTCTGGAGAACCTTTTAATACCATACTCAATATATAATAGATTAGACTCCATCAAATCCACAACCCTAAAATCACACAAATCTCTAAAATCTGCACATAATCTAGAGATGTAAACAATGAAACTTTCAGCTCTGAATTAGGGACAGAATTTGACTGTTTTATTAATTTCAATTGCATTACTAATTACATTCAAACTACTGTTTAAAAAATTTAAACAAAGCAATGACCAGAAATCTACAAAATTCACTCAACCTCTGGTCCCAAGCTATGCAGATTTGAGGGAGTCTACTGTATGATAGAAATATGAAATCTAATAACTTGGTTAATATAATATCCCATAAAATCTCATTTATTACAGAAAATATATATTTATACAGCAGTTTTCAGAAATTTGATATATAGCAGACTCTCTTAAATACACAATACTTCGAACTAGAGTTTGTGTGGATTTTAGAATTTCGTAGATCTCTTGTTATTACTTTATTTGCATTTTTAAAGAGTAATTTGAATGAAATTAATAATGCAATTGAAATTATAATGATAAAATATTAAAATAAATATGAAAATAAACTTAAATAATAAAAATTAAATTAAATAAAAATTAAAAATAAAATTAAAGATACTAAAATAATTAAGTAAATAAACTAAAATGATAAAGATTAAAATATTTTTTAAAATATTAAAAGCAAAGGTCAAGTAAATAACCAATAATGTATAGTTACATCTTCATTATAAAAATCGAATACATTTTTTCTAAATTATTTAGTGAAACTTTCCTCATAAAGGTACACTACTAATTCACATCAAAGTCTATAAATAAGGAAGTTTTAATTCAGGTTTACTCAGACTTAATAACCACAAAAGCTTGATTAATACATCAATATATTTTGTGAAAAGATTGTGATCTCCAGTGATATCAGCAAACTCTTGAATTTTTTCAGAAATAAATGTATTCTTTCTTCATGAAAAAGCATATATTCAATAATATTAAAAAAAGTTACATATTAAAAAATATATGAAATATATATATATAAATAAATAAAGTCAAATTTTGTCCGTACAACTGAACATAGAAGTTTCATTATTTACATTTATAAGTTATTTGCTGATTTTAGAGAATTGCAGATTTTAGGGTTGCATATCTAACAGAGTCTACAGTATAATGAAAATTAAGTTTTCTTTTCTGCAACAGACTGATAAATTCTTAACCATTTGACAAATATTGCTGTATTTTTTAGCGATAGGTTGGCAAAATTCCCAATATTTACTTTCTGATAAGGAACATGAAGAACGTGGTGCATGGATCATCAATTCTTGACTGTACAGTCAAAGTTCTATAATCTGCACAAGTTCGGACCAAAGGTTGTGTGAATTATGAAATATTGTGAATTATAGATAATTTTGGATTATAGGTCATTTTATTATACCTAGAACAGCATTTTAATTCTATAATCAGTTTAAAATGGAAAGATAATAATTCATTTAATATGCTATCGCAAAAAATGCTTTTTAAGGTTATTTTATTAAAAAAATTATATGTGCATTCAAATTAATTAATGAAAATAATTACTTAAGTTCTGTAATACTCTTTGTTTTTCGCAGTTAATAAAATAAAAAAGTTGTGTTAATAAAAAGTAGATATTTTATTCTGATTTTTTTTTAATTTTTTTTATTATTTGTTTTAAAGTATAATTTTTGTATCACTAATTTATAACTTTCTTAATTGTTTAAATTTGTAAAGTAACCCGAATTATAGAAAATTGTGGATTATGGGTGCACAGATTATCGATCCTAGACTATATTTTCATATTTAAGAGAGTTTTCTTTTTGTGTTTCCAAATAATGCATTTTAACATAAATATATTTTGTTGCAAATACTGAAAAAAAACTTTAAAATAAATTAGTTATTATGTTTAAAATGTATCTGTTACTAAAAATTATGTCACAGGATGGAATGAGACAGATATACTCTTATAAGCTGAAGCATGAAAAAAGAAAATTTAGCACCACTTGGTTATCCTGTCTACCAATTTCGCCAAATTATACATGTTGACATAAATATTTAATTTAAATAACGAAAAAACAAACAATTAGAAGAATATTAATAAAAATACAAATAAAAAGTCAAATAAAAAACAATTAATGATGTTTTAAGGACGTGTATCATATTTAATGTCATTGAATATGACATTCACGATCATCCATTAATGGCATTTAATCTTGTAGTTGGCAATAGTTTTTTGGTCCACAGGATAACCAAGTAGTACCGAAAATTCTTTGGGCAACAAAAAAAAAGGCACAAATAAATCAAGTTTGGGTTCAGAGGGCAAAAACAAAATGGCCAATTTGGTAAAAACACAGTTGAAATAGTCCATCTGTAACAGATATTTACGCTTGGTACAATTAGTGCAAGAGTGTAAGTATGTACATAAGTGACAATTTTCCAAACTTCTTCATGTGGCTTATATATTTTTTGAACAAAAATTTGATGTAATGAATACAATGAAAGAAGTGTGACACAGAAACAAGACACATTTTAATATCTATTTTATGTGTTTGTTCCAATGTAAGAAAAAAAAGGGAGAGAGGCTACCAACATATTAAATAATTGTTAGTGAATGATAAATACTCTTCAACTGCTTTTAGTGTGGCACTATATAAGATGAAATATGACATTACAAATAAAATAAAATATTGTAAGTAGTGTCATTGTTGGTAGACTGTGTAATTTCTAGCATGTGAATACAGAAGTAGGTATTTTTTTACTAAATGTACGAAAAAAACAAACAATTGTTTAAAAATTCGAAGCAACCACAACATCTATTGGCAACCAATCTGATACTATGAAGATATTGGAATGCCAAATTCTTGGGTTGTTGAATTCCTTTATTATTTTGGTTGAACTTTGATGAAATTTATATACGATATCAGTATGGAATGAATTTATTTAAAAAGCATTTACTTTGAAATGAACAGAATATAACTAGAATCTATAAGCAATATATTGTTTTAAATTTAAAGAAAATTTGTTGTTTTCAAATTTAAATTGGAATAATATTTTCCGAACTAATTACAAATAAAATTATCAGCTATAATTAAAGCATTTTGATAATGCTTGAAATTACTAATTATCCACAAAAAGAAGTTCAAATCTGAGTTTTTAGAAATTTTAGCAGAAGTGTAATAACAAAAAAAACTATTTTAGCATAATCTTATTTTAGTAAAGATAGGGAGTTACTGATTTTTTAAATGTTACTTGATAAAACAAAAAAGGCAAAATGGAACAATGTAAGTTTGTTCTGGATGGCCTAGTTGCATATCAACTGTACGTCCAGTCTAGAGGTGGTTCGGCTATGTGAGGCATTAGGGAGCCGTGAAAAAGAAATATTGTATAATAGTGGTTAATCCACTAATAAGATATAAGAAAATTTTTTCTAACAACTAATAGAGAGAAATATGAAATAAAGTTTAACAAAATGTAAGAGAAAAAAGAAAAAAAAAGAAAATATTCCATTAGTTCCAAAAAACACATATCAATCAAAATAGCTACTGGGACAAGCCCCGTAGAAAAAGGAAATAATTCAGAGACCATGCAATTAAAGTTTTTTTTTTTTTTTTTTTTTTTTTAGTAGACAAAAACAAGACAAAAAGAGAATATATACATAAAAAAGAAGAGAGAGAAAAACTCAGTCTTCATCATCCAACAAGAGAGAATATTTTGGACGTTTACGGTTGGCAGGGTTGGAGACCTCATAGTCTGGCAGCTCAGCGATAATCTCATTAGGGATATTGTAAACAGATTTGTAGAAATTTTTAGCAAGATGATTTATGCGTTTAGTAAGAGATGTTGTGTTTAAATCCCTGCGGATAGTTGTGTTTCTCAAGTATCGGTGACCATTTCTAATGGTACACAGGCATCTATTGTGAGATTTGTTGAGATAATCCATGCTGGTTTTACAGGCAAATCCCCAGATGGGACAAGCATATGTTAGAATGGGACGAATGCACGCATAATAGAGAATTAATTTGTTGTGAATAGAAAGGGTCTTACCTTTTAATAGAGGAGTTAGAGTTTTGTAAACACCGGCAGCCTGGCCTCTAATATTAGTGAAATGCTTTTTCCATGTAGCAAGTTGTATCCTTTTATCAAGGGTAACCCCTAGATACTTAAGTGTCATCGGACCAATTAATAGCAGTGTTGTTAATAGTTAGATGAATAGGGTTATCTCTACATCTAGAGAAGAAGACAGCAGCAGTTTTCTGTTCATTGAGCTTAATACGCCACAGGGTGCACCAACTAATGAATTCATCAAGATGTTTCTGTAAAATTTCGTATAGTGTGTGTATGTCAGTAGCACAGGCATATATTGCCGTGTCATCCGCATACAGGGCAAGTAGAGTCCTTAGTGTACGTGGAATATCGTTAAAGAAAATGTTGAATAAAGTAGGACCGAGGACAGAGCCTTGAAGGATCCCAGCAAGAATACGGAATAATGTGGAAAGTGTATTGTTGATGCGGACGCAAAAAGTGCAATCACTAAGGTATGAATGTAACAGGTGTATAAGTCTAGCATGAATTCTGAGCTTAATTAACTTGTAGATGAGGCCCTCATGCCAGACTTTATCAAAGGCCTTAGCAATGTCTAGAAAAACAGCAGCGGCTGGAATTTTCGAGTTGAACTTTTCACTAAGGAATTCAACAACTCGAAGCAGTTGGTGAGAAGGCAAAAGATAAGACGCCAAATGCAGGAATGAATCGAGGAATTTTTAAGTCATAATTTATTAAAAAGGATTCATTCCTTAAATGGAGAAATTTTCACTTAGTTAACTAATTAATGATTAAGCTGCTCTTTATTAATAAAAATGTTGTAATAACAGTATAAATATTACTTTTTTATCCCTGATAATAATGTTAATTATAAAACCAGATATTATCCGAAACAAGCTTTACCAATAAATTTTCCTGTTAGTTTTTCAAAATCAAATTGTTTTAAAATTTAAACCCGATACCCTGTTTAAGTACTATATTCACGGATTTTGACTAATGCTATCTATTCCTGTTATATAAATAAATGTTTGTGAACATTTCTGTTGCACAGATTTATTGAATGGTTCACTATGCCTGATTGAATTCTTTCGAATCATTCATTTCTTCCGATTCATTCATTGTTTTAGCCATGAACATGTTAGTGTCACTTTACTTTTGTTAGGATAGGAAATAAGTGTGTTCTGATATTAAGAATAGCTAATTTTTTTTTAAAAGTTTTCTGACCCATCCTCTTAATTAAAATTAATTAATGGTAAGCAATTTTTATTTATTCATTTATTTTGTTGTTACTCTTCTGAAAAATTCTGCAACTTGTGAGTTGAAAGTATGATGGCACAAAATTTAAACTGTACCGACTTTAATTTTTGCTTACATTTACAATCGTTTAAAATATTCGGCACACAGATAAACTGAATATTTGACAAGCTACAGTAAAATATTATCCTGTAATTATCTGTGACTATCATACCCAGTACTTTAAGGTGTTAAATTTTTTTAAAAAAATTGCATAATATTTGAAACAGATGCTTTCCTTTTGATAAGGATTTTATTTTTCTTAAGTAAACTTTGCACTATTAAAATTATCATTTGAGTTATTATTTAACAAAACATATATAATTTATAAAATTTTAAATTTCTTGGTTGTGAATGTAATTTTCTTATATTCTATAACAAATATTTTAAAATGAAAGGATTTTTTTGGAAGAGAAATTTTACTGACATATTGATACTACATTTTACTTTTCAGAAAAATATTAAAGTATAGAAAGGTACTAAAGTTTAGCAAAATGCTAAACTATCAATAGTGTAGAGGATAAATCTACGAAATAAAATTGTTGAGAATGTAATCACACATTAACTCATAGGCGTAACTTGGGCTCTAAAACTAGGGGGGCAAAATTTTCGAATTACTTTTCTAGAAAATTACACTCCCCCCGCCTTTTTAATTTCCAGTGATCGTATGCACACACATACTTAAATATTTTTTTAGAAAATGCTCAATCATGTACGAAAAAATAAGGAAAAAGCCGAGATTAGTCATTTCATGTCTTTAAAAAGATATTCTAAAATATTGAATGCACAACCGTTATATGCGTTCGTAAAAAAAAAAAAAAAAATCTGAAACTCATAGCAAATTTTATGTTTGATGCACTGTGTTTGATGTTTTGTGTTTTTTCACAGACCTGGAACAAAATTTATGTTTTTACAGTGATCCTTTGTCAGAAGTTTGCACTATTGCGCGAACTTTTGTCAGAAATTTGTATTTTATCCGCGCTCTTTTCACAAAATTTGCATTTTATTAAGCGATCCTTTGACAAAATTCAAGTTTTTTCCTCGATCTCTTGGCAAATTTTTTGTTTTTTTTCGTAATCCTTTGACAAAATTCTTGTTTTTCTAAGATCCTTTGACGAAATAAGCGCTGTTTCGTGATATTCATTAAAAAGTGCGTTTTTTTTCACAATCCTGTTACAAAATTTGCGTTTTTTCGCAATTTTCTGACAAAAGTCGCGTTTTTTCGCAATTTTTTGACAAAATTTGCGTTTTTCTTTCGATAGTTTTGACAAAATTTGCACTTTCTCCGCGTTCATAAAAAAAAAAAATCATGTTATTTTACAATATTCAACAAAATTTGTGTTATTTTAGCAATTCTTTGAGTAAATTTGTGTTTTTTCACGATTCTTTGACAAAAGTTGTGTTTTTCCAGGATCGTTTGCCAAAATTTGCATACTTTTTGTGGTAGTTTGGTAAAATTCGAATTGTTTCACGATATTCAACAAAATTTGAGATTTTTCACGATCCTTTGGCGGGTAAACAGAAAAAAAGTGACCGGAAAAAAGTTATCGGAAAAAGTGACATAAACTACAAAAGCGGAAAAAAGGTGACACGGAAAAAAAGTTACTGGAAAAAAGTGACAAGGAAAAAAGTTACCGGAAAAAAAGTGACAAGGAATTGATTTTGGGGTTCATTGGTTAAGTATGAAAGGGGAATCGGGGGGGGGGGGAGGTTCTTAATTTAGGTAAATGGGTTTTTCATGCCGAATTAATTGTTTTGATTCAAGTTTTGGATATACGTTTATATTGAAAAGACGCTTGCCTGATTAGTGTTGGAAAGGGACGATTACCCCCCCCCCCCCATCCGCCCTAAATTAGATAAATGTGTTTTATGCAGAGAATTATCCAACGTGTGTCAAATTTGCATATAAGCTCGTTTTGATAAGGCTTATATATAGTATACAATGCTTGAAGAGTTTTGGGAATTTATTTTTTAAGTATAGAGGGGGAACGGGGAATGGCCTTTTTTAAATTAAATTACCAGCTTTTTACACAGAATTATTCGATTTGCTTGGAATTTTGGACATAGGTTCATTATGATAAGGCGTATCTCTGATTAGGTATAGGATTCTTTTGCTTATTATAAAGGAGGGGTGGACAATTATCTCCCCCTCAAACTAGGTAAATCGGTTTTAATGCAGAATTATCGATGTATTTGAAATTTTAAATATAAGTTCTTTCTGACAAGGTGAATCCTAAATTATTTTCAAGGGTTTAATGGCAAAGTATAAAGAGGGGATGGTGGATAACCCATCTTAAATTAAATAAAAGGCTTTTTACACAGAATTATCCGATTTGCTTCGAATTTTGGACATGGGTTCATTATATTAAGACATATATCTGATTAGTTATGGGGTTATTTTGCTAATTAAAAATAGGGGGCGGGTGATTATTCCTCCCCCCCCCTTTAAATTAGATAAATTGTTTTTTTATGCACATTTATCTGATATATTTTAAATTTTGGATATAGGTTTTTTCTCATAAAGTGAATCCCTGAATAGTTTTAAGGATTTAATGGCTAAATATAGAAGGGGGGGGGAATGGGGATAACGTACAAATAATCAGGGATTTACCTTATCATAATGAATCTATATCCAAAAATTAAAGCAAATCGGATAATTCTGCCTAAAAAAATTTCTTTAATTTAAGGCGGGGTTATACTCCATTCTCCCTCCCCCTTCTATACTTAGCCATTTAACCCTTAAAACGACTCAGGGATTCACTTTATTAGAAAGAACGTATATCTAAAATTTCAAATACATCGGATAAGTGTGCATGAAAAACAATTTATCTAATTTAAGGGGGTGGGAAATAATAGCCCCCCTTTTTAATTAGCAAAATAACCCCATAACTAATCAAAGATTCGCTTTGTCAAAATGAACCTAGATCCAAAGTTTGAAGCAAATCGGATAGTTTTTCGTAAAAAGCCATTTTTTAAATTTAAGGGTGGTTATCCCCCGCTCCTCCCCTCTACACTTAACCATTAAACCCTTAAAACTATTCCGGGATTTACTGTATGAGAAAGAACTTAAATTAAAAAGTTGAAATACATGGGATAAGTGTGCATAAAAGCAATTTCTCTAATTTAAGGGGGGGGGGGGATAATCAACTGCCCTCGCCTTTTTAATTAGCAAAAGAACCCCATATCTAATCAGGGATACGCCTTATCATAATGAACCTATAATCCAAAATTTGAAGCAAATCCGATAATTCTGCGAAAAGAATATTTTTATTTAATTTAAGGGGGGGGGGGTTACATTCTATTACCCTGCTATAATTAGCCATTAAAACCTTAAAACTATTCAGGGATTCACTTTATCAGAAAGAACCTACATATAAAATTTTAAATACATCGGATAATTCTTCATAAAAAACGATTTATCTAATTTGAGGTGAGATAATTGCCCCCTCCCCCTTTATTTATAAGCAAAAGAGCCCCATTACTAATCAGATATAGTCTTATTATAATGAACCTGCGTCCAAAATTTCAAGCAAATCCGATAATTCTGCGTAAAAAGCTATTAATTAAATTAAAAAGAGGTTATTCCCCCGTTCCCCCTCTATGCTTAACCATTAACTTCCTAAATCTCTCCAGGCATTATTTATTATATATAAACCTTATCAGTCAGAACCTATATCCAAAATTTGATATATGTTGGATAATTGTGCATAAAAACCCATTTATCTAATTAAGGGCGGATGGGGGGGGGGGAGTAATCGTCCCTTCCCAAAACTAATCAGGCGACAATCTTTTCAGAATGAACGTATTTTCAAAAATTGTACCAAAACAGTTTATTCAGCATGAAAAAAAAATTTACCTAAATTATAAGCCTTCTCGCGATCTCCCTTTCATACTTAACCAATGAATCCCCAAAATCAATAATAAATTCTCAAAATCAATTCCTTGTCACTTTTTTTCCGGTAACTTTTTTTCCTTGTCACTTTTTTTCTGGTAACTTTTTTCCGTGTCACCTTTTTTCCACTTTTATAGTTTAAGTCACTTTTTTTCCGATAGCTTTTTTCCGGTCACTTTTTTTCCTAGATTCCCTTTGGCGAAATTTGTGTTATTCCTGCGATTCTTTGATGAAACTCGCCTTTCTTTCCGCAATCCTTTCACAAATTTCCATTTTTTTCGCAGTCCTTTAATTTTTTTTTTTTTTTTCGCGTTTCATTGATGAAAATAACTTTTTCCTGATCCTTTGTCAAAATTTGCGTTTTTCTCAGATCCATTGACAAAATTCACGTTGTTTCGCGATATTCAACAAAAACTGCATTTTTTTTTTCGTGATCCTGTCTCAAAAATGGCATTTTTCCACGACCCTTTGCCAATATTTGCATATTTTTTGCCATAGTTTGGCAAAATTTGAATTGTTTCGCGAGATTCAACAAAATTTGTGGATTTTCGCGATCTTTTGACCAAATTTGTGTTATTTATGCGATTATTTGACGAAATTCACCTTTCTTTTCGCAAGCGAATTTCCACTTTTTTTCGTAATCTTCTAAAAAAATTGCTTTTTTTCGCGATTTTTTAACGAATTTCTCGTTTTTCTACGATTTTTTGATGAAAATAACTTTTTTTCCTGATCTTGATGAAATTTTCGTTATTTTTCTTTGACAAAATACGAGTTTTTTTCTGCAACCTTATAACAAGATTCGCATTTTCCCGTGTTTTTTTTTTTTTTAATTCGCGTTTTTTTTAGTTATTTGGCGAAATTACTGATTTTTTTATGAGAACGATTAGCAAAATTGATTTTTTTTATTCACGACCATAAATCGAAATTCGCGATACTTTACCGTGAAGCTGTTATATGTCCGAATTTTTGGTCTGATGACCAAATTAAAAAAAAAAATCTCCGTTACCGAATGCTTTAAATTTTTGGAAAACTTTGAACAAATCACACGGAAATTCGTAAATTTTTTTCGTATCCCATTGATAAAGCTCGGTATTTTAAACTTAAAGGACTATTACATTTTTGGAAAATTTCCAGAGCATTCCTTGAAAATGAATGCTTTTTATTCGAGCATTTTTCCTATTTTTTTTTATAAGATACGAACCATGAAATCAGTTTCTGTGTATTCGTGAGCGCAGGGAAGAAAAAAGATGAGTTTTTGATAAGAGTTCTTTTTGATTTTTAACTAATAACTGAACTATTTATCAGAAATTCAAAATTCTGAAGTTCAGGTGCATCAGGAGCAGGGTTGGGTTTCTGACGTCAGAAACTGGTTTTTGACATGACAAGCGTCAAAAACTGGTTTAAACTGTCAAAAAATGGTTTAAACCGTCAAAAAATGGTTTAAACCGTCAAAAACTGGCTTAAACTGTGAAAAACATGTAATGTGCTTTAAAACATTTTAAGAACAAGAGGAAAACATTGAATAACTCTTAATGATTTAAGTAATTTTTATTTAAAATTAATTACTGTAATTAAATAATTACAAAAAAATTAAATTACCTTAACTGCAATAAAACATTTTTGTTTTTTTAGAATGTTCAAACAAAAGAAAATAATTTTGTACAGTTAATAATCTGGACCAATTTTACTTCGCAGCACATAACTAATTTAGCACATTTATTTACACTCATATGATTTCAGAGTTTAATGTAAATGAAGCCAAAGTTAGAAAATATTCTCTCAATTGATGCTGAGATAGCAGGGCTTGATAGCAGAAGCATTGTTAGTTGAGCAAGTTTGGAGGCAGACCAAATTTTCGAATTTATGACAGAAATTTTTTTTCTGGAAATGATAATATACAATACAGTAATAGTGAATTTTTAATATTGCATCTAATGTTGTATATGTGTGACAGATATTTAATGTGAAATTTTACAGATCAATGTAGTATTTGAGGTTTCTGACAAGGGTTTTGACAAAAGGTTTTTGACATAACGGTTTAAACCGGATAAAACCGCACACTGTCAAAAACTTCCCAACCCTGATCAGGAGAGCCCTTGGAATATCCTCATTTAAATTTTCAGACATACATGCGATACATTTTTTTAGCCATCCCATACACACAGAGTGAAACTTTATTAGTATAGACATGTTTTTACGTTTATGAATTTTAAAATGACACAAATGCAAACGAACATTGAAAACATGAATATGATAGCATATTTTTCTATTTCCCTTTAAAGTAACTACTCTATGGCTACTTAATTCCAATTTACAGGTCCACCTCACACATGTATACAAACAACTCTAAAATGAAATAAAGGCTCATAGATTCAGCATTTCTGGAGGGGGAAAAAGAGCAGGGGAAATATTTTTTATTGCTCATAAACCGTGGAATTAAAAGATTTGTTAAGATACATGTCAGAAGTTACTGATATAAAAATAAAGATGTAATTGCTGGGTATTTTGAATTATCCAGTATTTATTCTTGTTTGCACTCAAAATATAGCACATAAATGGTTAAATAAAAAAGAAGAGAAAATAAAAATATAAAATTGGCCCTTAACCACAGAATTATACAAAAAACTGGAGGGGCAAAAGATAAGTCTTGCCCCTGCTCCTGGAAAACTAGGGGGGCATATGCCCCCCTCGCCCCCGCCAGATTACGCCCATGCATTAACTGTATTTAATACTTTATAGTAAATTATATTATTATAAGTGGCAACAGTGTAATTGTTGTTAGTTTGATTTTGTGGAAGTTTCTATGTTATGTTATCGTATGTGTGTTCCGTATATGGTATGTTATGTTCCGTATGTACCGGGTGTCCTGAAAAGGACTGAACGATTTTAAAAATCAATAACTTGCAAACTTTTACAGATATTTAAAAAGTTCTTGCACGAGAGTCATCTAAAAGGTCAAAAGTTTTTTTCCTGCGATTCTGGATTTTAGTTCGAATAACAAACAATAGATGGCGCTGAGAGCGCTAGGTGCTGTGTTGAGATGGATATTGACGTCACTTGGTACTGAAGCAAAATAAGGAGTTTAAGGCTGTGGAGTGGGTCTCGTTTGAAAATGCAATCTTGCTCTTAGGGCCCGATGTTGAACTTTTGTTTATTTGTTTTTATTGAACAACATACATTTGACCTGTGCACTCGACATGAAGCCCGATTTTGGACTCAGTCGGTATAATTTCAATGAAATGTGTTGTTGTCATGGCAATAATAAATCCTTTTATATAATAGCAGCGATTGGAAACTGGAAATGAACTTAACGAGCAGCATACGAGTTTTGCAGATGATTTTACATTTAAGAAAGCCTTATTTTCTCGGATTAAATTACTTTTTATCATCTAATTTAAAAAATACTTTGTGCATCATATTTTAAAATAAAGTGAAACGATTTAGTAGTTTTTTTGTTGTTTTTGTTAAAAATTAATCAATTTTGCTATTTAAAAAAATTTGTTATATTCTAAGAAATGCTAATTAGTTTTAAAGAAGTTCTTTAGTAGAGTTTTATGTATGTTGTAAAAAAATTGCGGAAATGGTTTATTCTTTAGAACAAAGAATATTTATAGTATAAACATTGAAAACGTGGTGCAATAGCTGTTGAACTGTTTTGAAAAAATACCCAGATACAAAATGTATTACGATTATGTATATTAAATTCATGGTAATAGGGAAATAATACTACCTACACCTTAATTGAGCCATAATCATAATGACAACCTAGAATCATCACCTATCATTGAATTAGTCACGCAGAATAGGTTTTAATAGAATGAAGAAAACATTTAGTAATATCCTTTTAAGTTTTGATTCGCTTTTCATAAAACTTTAAATGAGTAGCGAAAATTCTGCAACGAGTATATACATTATAATTCAAAGCATTCTGTTGGGTTGTTTTTGCGCTATTATGTGCGGACAGATAAAAGAACATTCCAGATGACGAATATAGGAGCTACATATATAATTATCTTCACAGAACATAATGTAATGGCATAGTTCTGAGTGTCTGTGTAAATGAATCATGAATTATGCATAGTTTGTTTACAATACCCAACACAGCATAATAAATCTTATTAACATATATCACTTACAGACCAATTCAATTACTTCAACGCAAGTTAGAGTTTGGAAAGACAGACAGGCAGACGGCTAACTAAATAGAAATCATAAACATTTTTAACTGTGTTGGAAAGCGTTAATAACACATGTTAAATTGAAATTTGACATTTAGCAATTTATTTAAATTGACGGAAGCATATTTGAACTCTTTTGTATAGCCCTGTACTTTTCCTACTATCTTTAAATACACGCCATTTATCTAGCTAAAATCTATTTAAAACCGATCTAATTAATGAAATTACACTTCCAGAGATTACCATCCAGAGCCGGATATTAATCCAATTTTTGAGTGCCTCTGTATATCATTTCATTTCTATTCTTTAAACATATCGTAATATACTTAAAGCTGTTCAACGTAAAAAATGCATAATTCATTTACAAACCACCTTTAATATATTTACTTACACACTTAGTAAGGAGTGCGAATTCTTTTGTGTAGCCCTGTATATGATTTGCACCAATTATATACACAGCGTAACATGCAAAAATGTAGTGAAACTTTAAAAAAATCATATCAAAACTTAAAACGTCAAGCAATTATCGTTAGCGTACAGCATTTTTGATGCAGCATAGTTTCCGAAATCTTTTGTGTGTCCCTGTAAATATTTCATATTTTCTATTATACAGTAAGAAATTCGTAGTAAACCTAAGTAACTTATAACAATTTTATTTATATGTGTAACAAAATTAAAATATGCCGCAAAGTATGTTCCTTTCTATACCGTTATGTTACATAATTATTTTGTGTGGCCCTGTAAATGAATAATAACTATTCTTTGTGCAGCATATTCTACATCATTTGTATTTCAATTTAATTCATAAATGCATGATAATTTCATTATGTTCGGACGGGTGTAATATCATCAAAAAGCGCTTGAAACTTTTTCCCCGTCGGCCATAATGTAACGGAATACTTTTGACTGTCCCTGTATTGGAAATACACATCCGATATTCATAAAATTTGAAATAACTGGATAAAATTCTTCAATAAATATATATTTAAAATTTCAAACGATTCGACAGAGTAATTTTTGCACTGTTATATGCGGACAGACAGACGGACGAACGCACCAGAGACAAGTATGGGTGATATGCATTTATATAATTACTAATGTATCTAAAAAACAGCTAAATTTAAAAGCGCATGCCGAAATTGAAAACGCATTTCTAACAGTTATTACTTAAAAACAGTACAGTAACCGATTTATTTTTGTGTTACCCTGTAAATGAAAGTTAAATGCTATAAATACCAAATACCATATTCTATCATAATCATTTTATACTGAAATTCAGTGATTTATATCAGTTTCAATACATTTGAAATAGTGTATTTCTTTAATATACACTGCAAGTGATTTTCCCCCGTAGACTATGATGTGGTGCAATCTTTTGGGTGTACCTGTAAATGAACTGTTAATCCCACATACTTAAAATACAATACAAGACATGACTAGGTGGCATAAAAAAAGTTTAAAAGATACCCAGATAAATAAATAGATAAATAAGATATCCTGTACTCAAAAATACTTACATTCTTGGAAGGTAAAAAATAAATAAATAAATAAATAAAAGTCGGTAATTCGAACGTTGTTGTTTCACGCATTTCGATTTCAAAGGAGTCGTACCCATGGAAATAATATTTTTCTCTATTATTGCGCTGACGCCAGCAAAATCAAAATTATATGGATTGCATTCAAAATCGGACGGTAAAAGTAAAAGTTCATTTTTGAATAAGATCCACTCCATAGCCTTAACCTCCTTATTTTGCTTCAATGCCAAGTGACGTCAATATCCGTCTCAATACAGCACCTAGCGCTCTCAGCGCCATCTATTGTTTGTAATTCGAACTAAAATCCAAAATAGCAGGAAAAAAACTTTTGACCTTTTAGATGACTCTCGTGCAAGAATTTTTTAAATATCTGTAAAAGTTTGCAAGTTATTGATTTTAAAAATCGTTCAGTCCTTTTCAGGACACCCGGTATGTATAGTCTTTAGAAATAAAGGCTTGTGATGTTTTTCATCGAACTCTGATTAATTATTATATCTCAAGAAAAAAAAAATCAAATAAGAGACTTTGCTGAAATTTATGACTGATGAGGGATTTTCTTTAATTAGGGAGAAATACTTGTCCTAAACAATGTTTTTTCCATCACACAGATTTTGAATAGGGCTGCATCGAATTTTCGATACCTATTCGGTCTTTGGTTATACTACTGAATATCAAACTACAGTCAAGGAGTGATAATCCATGCATCCATAATCAGCAATTTTCTATTATCTGCATTACTTTACAAATGTAAACTGTGAAATAAACACTTAAGAAAATTTACAAATTTGTGGTGCAAAAATGAGTTTTTAAAGCAAATAATAAAAACTTTGAAAAAAAAATCATAATAAAACTGATACACAGTTGAACCTCAAAAATCCGGAACTGTCGGGACCGCGGCGATTCCGGATTTTCGAATTTTCCAGATTTTGGAGGTTTATTAAAAAATCTTTTTTATGGCTATATAATACCGTAAAATCCCGTTAATCCGCTCTTCCCGATCAAACGCCCCCTCCCCACTTTATAAAAAATTTGAAATTTTCAAAAAATCCCGAGAAAGCGCCCTCCCTCCCGATTCTCAAAGGCGATTGAGAGTGATACGAATCATTATGAAATGAATGAATCATGAATCTTTGATGAAATGTGCGTTTTTTCAAGATTTTTAAATTGATTTCATGCTTGTTTTGGCTTTCTTTTTTTGTTTACAAATTTCTCCGTTTTTTCGACAGAATTTACGTTTTTTTTTTAACCCAAATTTTTTCAAGTATCAAAATTTATGATTAATTCAACTATTCATTCATTTTATCATGATTCATTACCGTAAATTTTGTTGAACGCTTTTTAACTTTTTAATTTTTGTAATAATAAAGTCTTTATTTAACGGCAAGTCATTACAATATTAACCAGAATATATCTATATATATATTTTTAGTATAGTTATCAGAATTTAACTGCAGTTGATGAAAATTACAGCTATGTCCTATTTTAAAAATTAATAAAACTGAAATCGGAAAAATGTCCGGATTTTAGAGATTTCCGGAATTTGGAGGTCCGGATTTTCGAGGTTCAAGTGTATTTTCAATATAACTCTTATATTTTATAGAAAGTAAAAACAGACTGTATTACAGAACATATGTATATGTAATTATTTTTATTTAAATGCACATATACACTACCTGGTCTTTGATGATCATCCACTTGCGATTTTAGACATTTTGCTAAATATCCAGAAAAGTACATGAGGAATTATCCTGAAACTCTCAGTGTACAAACATAATAGTACAGGTCATATATTTCCGTGAAGATTTTTTCTCGAAACTTTATAGGATACCGTCAACAAATTAAAAAAAATTAATATCTTTTGGATAACCCTGTTAAAACTAATGTAGCAAAAGCACGCAAACTGTAGATTGTGATAAACTGTGTCCTTTTTTATGTCGATACCATGTATACTCGTTGAGAAATTAAGGTTTTTATAAAAATAATCCCAAATTTTTCCATGATTTTTGCTTGTAATTTTCAGAGTTCTTAATATAAAATAATATTCTTTTCTGAATATGTGACAAACAACATTGCACATAATACCCTTTAATCAGAATGAAAAAATAATGAAGAATGCATCAATAATGAGTATGTTTACTAAATAATTTTTCACTGTGCATGTGTCAACAATATCAAAGTTTCATTTGCATATTATGTTAGCTAAATGTATAGAGCAACTTTTGTAAAAGTCTCAAAATCATAGCTTGAAAATTCTGAAAATAATCGTCAATTCAATAAATTGAAAATCCGTTATTCCCAAAATGAAGCAAAAACATTAGGGGTTGTATCCATATATTCATTGATTAGTGTCAATATAGAATTCACAATATGGGACGCACTACTACATTTGTATAAAATCCCTCCTTTTTTTGCTTCATTTTGGGAACAATGGATTTTCAACTTATTCTATTGACGATTATTTTCAGAATTTTCAAGTTATGATTTTGAGACTTTCATAAAAGTTGCTCTCTACATTTAGTTAACATAATATGCAAATGAAATTTTGATATCATTGACGCATGCACAGTGAAAAACTATTTAGTAAACCTACTCATTTTTCATACAATTATTATTATTATTTAATTCTGATTACAGGGTATTATCTGCAATGTTGTTTGTCACATTTTCAGAAAAGAATATTATTTTATATTAAGAACTCTGCAAATTATAAGCAAAAACCTAGGAAAAATTTGGGATTGTTTTTATAAAAACCTTAATTTCTCAACGAGTATACATGCTATCAACATAAAAAAGAACACAGTTTATTACAATAAGCCACTTAATCACAATCTACAATTTGAGTGCTTTTGCTACATTAGTTTTGACAAGGTTATCCAAAAGATATTCATTCTTTTTTAACTTGTTGATGGTCCCCTATAAAATTTCAGTAAAAAATCTTCACGGAAATATATACCCTGTACTATTATGTTTATACACTGAAAGTTTCTGAATAATTCCTCATGTATTTTTCTAGATATTTAACAAAATGTCTAAAATCTTAAGTGGACGATCATCAATGGCCAGGTAGTATATCAATTTTTTAATAAAATAACTTAAAAAAGGCATCTTAAAAAAGGCATTTTTTGAGGTAGCAAATTAAATTAATTATTAGATTTTATATACAGTAGAGGACCTATTATCCGGAATCGTCGGGACCGAGTGCTTTCCGGATTTTGGAATTTTCCGGATTTCGGGTCCGTCCGAAACTCGACAACCCCCTGCCCCTCTCCAAAAAAAAAACAACAAAAAAAAAACATGGAAAATTTAAAAATAATAACAAAATTATAGCACTGCTATCTAGAATATAAATGAAAAGTGTGTTGTATGAGAAATCTGTGGAAAAAAACACTAAGCTACAACTTTGACTCTTGTACTATAATACAAAGTCTCAAATCCGGGCATCCAAAATTCAGAGCTCTTCAAAATCCGGACGTTTTGCTAACTGGCTTTATAAATATATATACATATATATTATCTTGAAGAGATTTGCAAGATTTTATCGCGATATTTGACGAAATTTGTACGGTTTCATCGCGATATTTGACGAATTTGCAGTTTTTTCGCAATACTTGAAAAAATTTGCGTTTTTTTATGGGGATGAATCATGATGAAATGAATGAATCATGAATGAATTATGAATTTTGATACTTGAAGCAATACTTGAAAAAATTTGCGTTTAAAAAAAAAACTTAAATTCTGTCGAAAAAACACAGAAAAGAGGTGACTTTTGTAAAAAAAAAAGCCAAAAAGCATGAAATCTATTAAAAAATCTCAAAAAAACGCACATTTAATCAAAGATTCATGATTCATTCATTTCATCATGATTCATTTCGTTCTCAATCGCCTCCATTTCCGGATTTCTGAATTTCGGATAATAGGTCCTCTACTGTGTATCTTTTCACATTATACTGTTTGAAAAATTAAAATGCTGTCAAGGAATAATAAAACGACGCATAATCCATAACAATCTATAATCTGCAATATTCAATAAACCACACAATCCTGACCCCAACTGCTGCTGATCTTCTGCTTCAGTCTGTCGAGCCTAAAACTATTCAGCTAAACTGAATACTTAGAAAACTTCTTTAAAATATTTTTAAAACTTTATACCAGTTCTATTCTTATTTAAAACTAATTAAGATACTCAGAATAATTCTGCAGAATCATCTTTAAAGAAAAGAGAATGCATTTATATTTATTTGCTGTTTTAAAAATATTACAGTAGACTCCCTCAAATCCACACAGCTTGGGCCAGATGTTGTGCAGATTTTGGAATTTTGTGGATTTCTAGTCATTGCTTTTTAATTTTTAAATAATAATTTCAATATAATTAGTAATGCAATTGAAACTATAATGAATGCTTAGAATATAATGTAATAGTAAAATAAGTAATAAACTAGAATAGCAAAAATTTAGATAATTTTAATGTATTTAACATATTAAAAGCAAAGGTAAGTTAATAATCAATAAAGTATGATTATACATTAATTACAAAGATGAAATGTATTTTTCCTAAATTATTTAATGAAACTTATCTCACAAAGGTACATTACTGGTTCACATCAAAATCATAAAATTAGAAAGTTATATTTCAGATTTAACCAGGCTTAATAACAAAAAAAAAATAGCAAATGTATTTGGTAAGAAGATTGCAGCTATCAGTGTTATCAGCAATACTTTGAATTTTTTCAGAAATCAATTTATTCTTCCTTCATGAAAAAACATGAATTCAATAATATTAATAAAAATGTTGAAGCAAAAGTTAGAAAGAAACTGTTTTAATGTCAAAGTAATATTCCACGTTAGGAAAGTATAAAATTGCATCTTAAGTGTGCTTCTTTCTTAATCTAATTAATTTTGTAAATATGGTTTTCTTTTATTAATAACTTGTAAATAAATATGATTAATCAAGACATTATCTCAGTCTGTTGTATTTAGTAATAAGTCGATGTGTGTCATCTTTTGTAAGAATAATTTCCTTGTAGCATATTTGTTACATTTTTCTTTTAGGGTTACAATTGATTTATTGAGAAAAACTTCTTATAGTCCTATTATAAATATTTCTAATAGATTTTTTTCTATTAGGGGGGGGGGGCGCAAAGTTATTTTAAATTTAAATTTTGCCAAAAATTCCTAAGTGATAGGGCCCATTTGCATTGCAATTATTAAATAATCACAATGTAAACTTATGTATTCATTTTAATTAATATTAAATAATCAACCTATTTAGAGTGAGGGTTATTTTAAATTAGTTTTATCTCGCGGTGAATCACTAGAATTTCTTTTGATGTATGATCACAATGATTTTGTTATTTTAAGTAAATTAAATTGTACCAAATTACTTTAAGTGTGGTTAGGAAAGGCTTAGTAGAGTATGTAAAATTTTAACCAGTTATAAAGTGTGTGTTTATATCTATCCAGCAAATAAAAATTAAATGTATTCCGCTTATTTCAAAAAAAGAAAAAGTGTTCTATATGTTACAGTTTCAGTATCAAACCATTCAATATGCATTAGGCCAATGTTTTGAGAATCTAAAGAAATTTAGAGAAATTTTCTTTTATGATTTTTTTTGGAGGGGAGGGGGGGGCGTAAAATCTGAGAACACTGTTTCACACTGGCACAAAATATTTTATAACTAGACCATGAAGCAAAAATATGAAACGATGTAAAATACAACTACAGATTACCTTATTATTTTGTAAGAAGCCGAAAAGAAACTTATGTTTAGGTGATAATGTTTTGTTATTGATCCTATTTTTGAAAAAACCTACAAACTAAAATTTTTATGATTGCTAAATATTATAAGAAATTGTTTTTTCAAAGTAACTCTTAGATCCAAACTGTATTTTTTCTCTCTCTCTCTCTTTTTTTTTTTTTTTTTTTTTTTTTTTTTTTTTATCCGAACAGGGTTCTTATTTCTAATTTTATAACTGAATAGTATTTTCCACTTTTCTATAAACTCCAAAGTCCTTTCATAAAAATTGTCAAAGTTGGCATTTCGAACTGAATTTCCGGGCGTGATAGCGCAAGCGAGGCAAAAAATTACCGCCATGAGACAGTAACCTCCCTTAAGATATAATATGTTTTATCTGAAAGTAGAAATAAAAACATTTGATCATAAATATCTTCAATAATCACGACTGCAATTGTCATGCTTTTACGTTTAAAACTTAGTCAGAAAGTTTTTTGTTGTTATGCAAGAAAGAAAATCTTTTTGAGAATCGACTTAAATGTCTCTTTAAATTCTTTATTTTCTGCGTTTGGCAACATATATTTTCTTTATATATTTACAAATTCATTTTCATTAGTATATTGAATACAATGAAAATTTGAAACTAGAAAAGTCCTGAAAATTTTCAGCATGATTTTCAGTATATTCAACATTTTTCGGTATTTGTTATTGTCATTATTTGTGTTCTTATTATTAGGGATTTTTTTTCAGTTCATCTTTTCAATGAATCTCGTAGTAAAGAATATAAAAAATGATATATTTTTTTTTCTTTTAAAAGATTTTCGTTTTCAAAAATAAATATTTTGTAAATCACAAAGATGATTTAATTTTTTTACTTTCTTCTATCTTCAATAAAAGAAAGTATTGTAATCGAAATTTTTTTCGACTTCCGGTTTATACGGGTCAGAGATTCCAAAAAAATATGTTTTTGCAAAATGTCTGTGTATCCGTATGTCGCTATTCTACCATCAAAAAGTGTATGAAAATATGCATAGAATTGAACCAAATTTTTTGTGAATGTTTTTGACTGTGGCAAGCAGGTCCTCTTTTAATTTTATTCCGCCTTAAGGGGGTGCAGAAATAGCGATTTTTGTGCCATTTTCAATATTATACCAACTAAAAGTGTGTGAAGTTATTCTATGAATTTAACTAAATTTTTCGTGTATGTTTATGGCTATGGCTAGTTGGTCCTCCCTGAATTTGAGAAAAATCTGCCGGAAGAGGGCACTGCAATAGCGATTTTTGTGACATTTTCAATACTGTACCACCTAAAATTGTATGAAGTTATGCATAGAATTGAACGAAGTTTTTTGTGCCAGTGTTTGGCTGTGGTAAGTTGGTTCTCCCTGAATTTGAAAAAAAAATCCACTGGAAGGGGGCGCAATAATTTCGATATCTGCGCTATTTTTATTATTTTACCATCAAAAAGTGTATGAAGTTATGCATAGAACTGAACTAAAATTTTTGTGTATGATTATTTTTGCGTATGACAAATAGATCGTCCCTGAATTTGAAAAAAATCTGCCTATCATTCTATTGTCCATCGGCCCGTCCAGAGACGAAAACTCGTCTTCACACTTATTGATTGACTGAAGCAGAAATTTAAGATGAAAATCAAAGTTGGTATAGTATTTAATTAAAATTATTAAAGCATTAACATGTGTAACTATTTTTTAATATTAAAATGTACGTATGAGATAGAAGAAAATCTTGTGATTGGCACATCCAACTAGTTTTTCTGTAGAATTCAAAACTTTTTAAAACTTTTAAAAAAATTACATTTCTCAGAAAATATATCGATCTTTAAACATGAGTAATATTTAAAATTTTTAAATTAAAATTTATATTTTTAAATCGAAATTGACTTAAAAATATTTTATTTTATTTGTTTATTCATTCATTTATTTATTTATTTATTATTAATTTTTTTTTGTTTTATTTACCCATCATACGTAGCACAGGGTAAGTCTTGCAATCGTTTTGAAAATCGAAACAAAAATTATGGATTTTACACGTTTCAGATACTGGGTCATTCCATGCCAAATCTACCGGTGACTCAACCTGATCCTTTCCGATTTCAATGAAACTGCTAGGGATCATTCTCTATGATAATATAAATTAGAGCATATTTTTATTTGGTGTTTATCGCTTTAAATTTTTATACTATTAATTATTTAAATTTTGAAAAATCATCACTTTTTGATTTGCATAAATATTTTCAATTTTGAATTTCTCAAGTTCTATCAAACATAGAAAGTTTTATGACCACTCATTTTAAAGAGGAGTTTATAAGGTTTAATTTGATATGCAAAAATTTTTTTAATTTTTTTAATTTGAAAAATTTTTAGATTATCATTTTTAAAAATTTTGAAAAAATTGTATGTTTGTTGTAATATTATAAGCTTTAAATTCTGAAATTTTTAAAGTGGGATCTCAAAGGGATCAGGAGTTATTAAATAAAACCAAAAATTACCATTAAAATAGCTATTTAATTCTATCTATTTTGTTATTTATTTATGATTTGTATAGTAATTTTCAGCTTTTATTTCATAATTCCTGATCCCATTGAGATCCCACTCTAAAATTTTCAGAATTTAAAGCTTATAATATCACAACAAACATACAATTTTTTCAAAATTTTTAAAAATGACTACCTAAAAAATTTTCACATTTAAAATTTTTAAAAATTTTAAATTTTATTTATTTTAATTATACATAGTCGACTTGCATAAATTAAACCTTATAAACTCCTCTTTGAAATGAGTAGTCATAAAATTTTCTATATTTGATAGAACTTGAGAAATTCAAAATTGAAAATATTTATGCAAGTCAAAAAATGATGATTTTTCAAAATTTAAATAATTAATTGTATAAAAATTTTAAGCAATAAACACAAAATAAAAATATGCTCTAATTTATATCATCATAGAGAATGATCCCTAGCAGATTCATTGAAATCGGAAATGGTCAGGTTGAATATTGAATTTTTTTGGTTGATTTGATATGGAATGATCCTACTGGAGATTCCCGAAAAACATATCAGAAAAAAAATTGCCGTCCCTCCGTCTGTCTGTGTGACTATAAACGCTCTATCTTCTTAACAAATTGAGATAGAGAATGATTGAGATGAAATTTTGTATGCACTTACAAGGAAGGTCTCCATACGGGCATACTCAGAAAAATCTGAAAAAATTACAGAATGTTCTTCTCATATAGTTATATATGTTTATAAAAAATTTTTGGCGGAACCTCCTTATAACGTCCGTGAAAAAATAAAAAAATTTTCGTTTATTTGGCGATTTATCTCCGGTTGGCGAAAAAACGAAATTTTGAAAAATACGCTTTTACGCTTCGAATACTAAAAAAAAAAAAAAAAATCTTTCTATGTTCAATTTATTTAAATAAGTTTAGTTTAACTAATTTTAGTTTTGCATTTTTACTTTACTTTAAGTGTAATTTTGTCATATACATTTGTTTATATGTACTTATAACAAAATGAAATTAATATATTTTATCATTTAAACACAATTTAAATTGATTAAAATTGTTCCAAATTGAAAAATACACTGTTAAAAATCTGCTGCATTTTGTTGCAACGCACTCCCTTGCTTGTGTAGAAAACGGTTACTTGGCCGTGAAATGGAGCTTTCTCATTGGTTGGAATAGAGATATTATATACAAGCGGTGGAGTGCGTTGCAACAAAATGCAGCAGATTTTTAACAGTGTATGACACGTTCAATTCACCATGCTATGGAGCATTCTCATTGGTCAGAAGAGAGATATTCTATAAAAGTAGTGGAGTAACGTTGCAGTAAATGCTACAGATTTTTAACAGTGAAGTCAATTAAAATCAATTTTCAGATTCGTTAAAATCGTCTGCTTTTGGCGAAGAAATGCACTGCTCGCCAAATCCCGCTTCGCTTTCAGCTTTTCACGCCAATTATTCCAAACTATTTTATTTTTTTACATATCTAATAATGTAATTCCGCCGCTAATTTTCACTCATCCTTTATTACCTACATGAGTAGTTTAATTCGTATTTTTTTCAAAAAATTCTGTGTATGCCCCCAATGGAGACCTTCCTTGTTAGTATGCAATAATGGAACAAAGCCTATTTAATATCAGTAACCTCGATTATTCGGAACTATTTTTTTTTCGGACTCTCGAAGAATTCGTTCTGATGAAAGGTATATAAAGTTTTTCGATTTTTTTATGGAATGGATGTAAAAGGCAATAAAATAACACAAATTTTGCATAAAGAACAATGTAGTTGCAGAGATATTTGTAATCCTGTTTTCCGCATTCTTCGATTTTTCATTACCATGTATTTCATCCAAATTTCAATTCAAAAATAGTTTTAATTGATAGTAGATTTTAATTGGAAATGAGATGCTTGATCCAACGCAGTAAACTGTTAATTAATATGATTATTATTTTTTGAGTTATAAGGATGTGTCTTTTACGCAATTTCGTTCTACTCGAGTAGCCTGGCGTTTTAGATAATTTGTCGAAATTCTTTCATCAGCAATTCATTAACCCCTTCGCGACGGGAGCCTTTTACGAAATTTTAAATGTTTTTCACCAGTTTTTAAAAACAGGAATTTCTGCCTTATTAAATCGAGAAAATGCTCCGATTAAATAAGGCAAATTTTATAGTAAAATTTTGCTGGTGGAGATAAACAAGAATTTTTAAGTCTTTTTGCGGCATGCCTATGTGTTGCTTTACCCCAAGGGGTTAATACAGCATTACATTTTGTACATTAAAAATATTTAAATGTACGTTAAAATTTTGTTTTGGAATTGTATTGTATTTTATAAATATTTCACACGTGTTTTCTTCTCACATTATGCATATCCATAATGGGTAAGTATTACGACTAGTTTTTTATTCATTTTTTTTATTCATTCATTAACGGCTCTACATAAAAAAATTAAGCGAAGCCGATAAAATATGGACCATTTTCATAGGTCATGACTTTCGCGAGAATAATTATAAATGTGTTTTACAAACCGATACTGGTTTGACAAAATCACAAAATAAATTATAACATGCCCAGATTAGAGATCAGATAATCTGATAAACAAATCAAACTCAATTTCATAAGCAGACTCGTGCTGAACAGAAATCAAGCTTATGTATATGTATATATATATATATGTTTTTTTCTTGTTCTTTTTTAAGCATATTCTACTCAGACCGAAACTGGATCTAGTTTTTTACAGTGGGGCAAGCAAGTTGTTTTGGAGAAATATTAATAAATAAATTAATCAATTAATGAATTTATCGGGACGCTAAACAAATTTAACGGACCTGTTCAACAAAAAAATTTAACGAGCCTGCCGTTCCGGATAGATAAAAAAATTAAGCAAGCCTACTGGTTCTATATAATAATCTCAGCCTGGTCGATAGCATGCGATTTTCGCAAGAATATTCATAAAAGTGAATCACGAGCCGATGATAGTTGGACAACATAAAAAAATGTAAAAAGTGTCCTGCGTAGAGATCGGCATCGGCAGTTATATGGCATCTGAGTCCGGGTTTAATTTTTTCAGAAAACTTGTATTGGGCCATCATTAGGCTTGCACTTTTTTCTGTAGAGTCGAGATGGGGCAAAACTAGATTTAATTTTTCTCAGAATGTGAAGGGCAAGGAGTATGTTCTGTAAAAATATTAATAGCGATAATGAACGTATATTAACATGATCTTTGTAAGTGCAACTTAAAGTTACTATCAAATTCCCAGCTCAACAACGTGAAATTTGACACACTTTCTGACTCATTTTTCTTTATGAAAGGCATATAATTGACAGGCCTCATGATTGAAGTAATTTAGAATCGAATAGCATTTTCTATTTTTATAAATAAATTACTTTTTGATTTATAAGCTATTCTAATCTTTTGATTGCTAGTTTTTCTGCTTTTCATTACTATTGCGTCTTGAATTTTAATTCAAAATGACAACTTTGGCAGTATCTTCTCAAAGATTTTTGTCTTTTACAAAAAATGGAAAATTCCATTGGATTTCATAGTTTCTGAATGAGAACGTTTGCCAATTTTATCTATTTCCGAAAAGAAATGAATTCAGAGATGTGTCAGAAGTAGCTTAATTGGATCAGAGTAATAATTTACAGTAAAATACGGGGGTAATCCATAAAATAAGTTTTATGTGTTTCGAAAAAGAAACAAAATATAATTGCCTAAAAAGAATTAATACAAAACATGCAGCAATGTTTTAAATACTTCCCCATATTAGAACCAACGAAATTAAAATGTTTTCACAACGTGGGATAAGTTTTTGAGTCTAGTGTCATACAAATCTGCCACATGAGAATGTGGCAGAGAGAATGAGCCAGGAACTTGTTACAGTTGTCAACACTTGTTAACCGTAAAAATCTTGTTGAAGTATTTGTTGCCTTCATCGTGATATCGCTACAAAAAATTCAAAGCTGCTTTCCCACGTTTGGTTTTGTGTTCAGGTGTAAGTTGATTAGCCACCCACCTGGCAGACAGCTTCCAGATCAACAGGTGTTTCGTGCATCGAGAATGTTTTTCGCGCTTTTTTTAGAGCGACACAATGAGAGTAACGAGTACTTCAACAGGATCCAGGCCAGCTGGATCCAACATTCTAAGTAACTATGCCTTTTTTTTAATACCGTGGAAAACTTGTTTTTTCGATGACCTTCGAATTTCAAAATCTACTTTTTAATGGTTTCAAAAGTTGGGTTTTTTAAGGAACTTTTTTAAATTTAACTACATCATTTTTATGAATATTTATTTGATTGTTGAGAAGTATAAGTGTCTAAGCTATTATTAATGCTGCTATTGAGTATTTTCTGGCTTTTGAGCACATAGTAACTTAAAGTAGACTGTAAAATTATCCCATTAATACTTAAGTTTTTTCACTGATTTTTTTATACGAGACGGACCTGCCCGTAAGTTATAAAAATATAATCGGTCCGGGCTCAGATGGAATTTTCAATACACACATCCGGCCGTACTGAGCCCGTGCTTGTAAATCCTCTTCATGTATATTTCTGGCCTGTCCCACTGGAGGGAAAGGCTAAAGAGACGGCACCACATTCTGCGAGCCACGATTTTATTCAGTTTTCGACCTACAATCTTTTCGCGGGAATTTCTATTTCTTTTTTGATCATTTTTCACCATGTTTCAAAACATTGTGAACTCTTTGACAAAAAAAATGCAAATTTCTATATGTTATTTAGTTCTGAATTTCTAAATTTAAATTAAATATTTTAAAGTTTCTAAATAAACGCGAAATAGAATGATAGAATTTATTTGTTTTTTCGTTTTATGAGGCCTACCTAAAGAAAAAGATTTTCTTACTTTTGAGGAGGAGAGGGGGCGCCAAATTGAAAATTTGCCAAGGGGAATCGTTTTTACTTCGTTGGTACCTCTTAAAATTTTGGTCACGCTACGCCTATGGTTATTTGTCATACCGATTTATTAGTAGTTGAGTGTTGTTCATTGAATGATTCAGAAACCGAGATACTCCGACTGATGGGGGGGATATTCATGGCATCCACTTGGCTATACCACTGATTACATTATTTAATTAAAATGTAAGTTATATTAAATGATACGGCATGTTTCAGCAATAACCAAACACAATAATTTAAAAAGAAACTGAAATCCGAATAATTCCTTACTAGGCACATTTACATATTAGAAATCCATAACCACAAAAAAATTTATTTTCTATTTTTTGTAAAATATATCATCGTTTCTTTAGATGATACAATGTTACAGAATTTTCTCCTTAAATTTACTTTATATTTTATTTATAATGAGTTATTTATTTTTACAATTTTACTATTTATTTTATTTACAATTTAATCTTTATGCTGTTAGGAGAGGCATCTGACACACCTTTGATTCCGCTAACTTCACATAATTAGGAGTTTATTGTAATTTTTAATACAAAGGTAAGAATTTCATTACTATAACTTATTTTCTAGAGTGATTTTAAATTTTCGTAATAAGTTTATTTTTTAAATGAAATGTAAAAACTGATATTAATTTTATTTTCTTCCAGATGCATAAAACCATTAATCTAACACATCACATCATTCAAAATATCTTCAATGTGTAAAACAAATGCAGCAAAATACTTATCAGAACTTTTTAAAAGGCAGCTTCTAACTTACAGCCTGGAAAACCTTTTATTTATGAACTATGGAAGAATTTCCACCAAAACAGTCTTTTTTGTGTGAGATATGCAACAAAGAATTTTTTTGTAAGAGCTATTTAAGCAGACATCTGTTAACTCATACTGGTGAAAAACTTTTTGTATGTGAGACATGCAACAAGAAATTCACTCGTAAGAGTGCTTTAAGGGAGCATCTGTTAATTCATTCTGGTGAGAAACCTTTTGAATGTGAGGTATGCAACAAGAAATTCCCTCTAAAAAGATATTTGAGCACCCATCTGTTAACTCATACTGGTGAGAAACCTTTTGTATGTGATATATGCAACAAGAAATTTTCTCAAAAAGAAGATTTAAGCAGGCATCTGTTAATTCATACTCGTGAGAAACCTTTCGAATGTGAGGTATGCAACAAGAAATTCTCTCAAAAGGGAGCTTTAAGCAAGCATCTGATATCTCATACTGGTGAGAAACCTTTTGAATGTGAGGTATGCAACAAGAAATTCTCCCACAAGCATAATTTAAGTACACACCTATTAGTTCATACTGGTGAAAAACCGTATGTGTGTGAGGTATGCAATAAGAAATTCTCACAAAACAGCAGTTTAAGTAGTCATCTGTTAATTCATACTGGTGAGAAACCGTTTGCGTGCGGTATATGCAACAAGAAATTCTTTCAAAAGGGAGCTTTAAGCAAGCATCTGATAACTCATATTGGTGAGTAACCTTTTAAATGTGAGGTATGCAACAAGAAATTCTCTCGAAAGGCAGATTTAAGAAGGCATATGTTAACTCATACTGGTGAGAAACCGTTTGTGTGCGATATATGCAACAAGAAATTCTTTCAAAAGGGAAACTTAAGGCAGCATCTGTTAATTCATACTGGTGAGAAACCTTTTGAATGTGAGGTATGCAACAAGAAATTCTCTCGAAAGATTGCTTTAAGCAGGCATCTGTTAACTCATACTGGTTAGAAACCCTTTTTATGTGTGCTATGCAACAATGAATTCTCTGAAATGTGTGATTTAAGCAAGCATTTGTCAATTCATAATGTTGAGATACCTTTTGTGTGTGTCATATGCAACTAGACATTTTCTCAGAAGTATGATGTCATATTGAAGAGAAACATTTTGTGTGAGATATATGTTTTAAAAGTATTTTCTCAAAAGATTTGTTTAAGGAAGCATCTGTTAATGTCATACTAACGAGAAATATCTTATGAAAGACAAACTTATGAAATAAATTCCAAAAAAGCTGTCTATAGCTATCTATCTTTATTTAAACTATTAAATTAGCAGATCAGGAGCTATAACCATGATCCCTGGCAAAACACTATTTTATTTTTGTGATACTTTACAAAAATATTACAAATCTATTTTTTAACACTTATAAGCCTGTAAAATGTCATAATGATTAATAGAATTTAAATTAAAAAAAACTTTTGTGAAGCCTGATTTCTCATAATAACATTCTTTGACGGTAAAAAGGATTTTCTTGAAAATATATTATCTGAAAATAGTAGTTTTGTAAAGGGAATGATTCCCTGACTTACCCATTGACTTACCTATTGAAAAAAATGTAAGTGTGTTTGATACATTAGTTGTTAATTTAAAAAATAATGATTTTTGAAATGTAAGTAAAGATTGGTAAAATATTTTTAAAATTTTGCTATTCTAATCAGGATTATATTAAAATAAAGTAACTTAATTTAATTGTCATGTCATTACTGATACCTGTTGTAATCTTTTAAGTTCCTTCATTTCAAAGTCACTTAATCTGATTGTTTATTCGTAAGGGAATAACAGGCTGGTATGAGTTTTAAATGTCAATAAATATTGGGAAAAAAAGGAATTAGATATCTGTTTACCACAACCAATTCTATCTCTAAATTTTGCCATCGTATTGAAAATATGCTTATGACTTCGGTATATCTCATGCCCATCAGACTATGACTTGACTCTTTTTCGAATTACACAGATTACCATGTAATCGATGTAAGGTACTGATGTCTACTATACGTTTGTTAATCAAAATGGATTATTTGAAGTCATTCGAAGTAACTTTGCTTCACTTTTTCGAAATTTTGAACCATTCTGTCATGGCGGAACCTTCACGAATGATTTCCGATAAGCTGCCAAACTCACACTTGTGCATCTGTCATTATTTCGAGACCAAATTCTTTGCCGTTAAAGGAGGTGGGTCAATAAGGGCCATTTTTCGCCCATCAGCACCTAGACGTCACACATATTTTTTTCATTAGTATACCTCATAACAAGTAAGAAAATAATAATATCTTGAATAAAAGTTTAATAATTGATGGAAAAATAAAATATAGATTTAAGTAAATATTATGTGTATTAATGAGCATAAACACACTTGTCATTAGTTTTAATCCATATAATCAATAGTAAATGCAACAAAATGCGTAAAATTAAGATAAATGGAGCTTACTAAGATTATTATTTCAATACATGAAATATCGGAAATAGTAAATGACAAATAATAACAATAATAATAATAATACAGTTTCAGACTTTTTGGACATTGTGTTTTAGATTATTTTCGTTATTGATTGCTTTACCAGAATCACTAATGGACCATCCAGCGGCTGCGTCTTGTACAGTATATCAACATATTCGATATTTGTTTTTTAAATTTTGGTTGAGCGATGGTATATTACAATAGTATTGTAAGACAGAAACCATAATATGGACACAACAAGCACCCTGCACTCTACGACACTTTTGCGTACTTTACACTGACAGTACCATTATGTTATAATGCTTAGCTGTGTTTTTATCCAAATATTATAGGTTTTAGAAATTGTGCGCTGAAAAATCAAATTTTGGTTACGAGAGCTGCCGCTTAGCATCATCTGTTGAAAACTGTTGCTGTTTAATTAAGAATCTTGGCACTTCATGTTTAATATCAATTTCGTGCAGAAGTTTCAAACAATCTCGGTAAAATCTATAAATACTCTCAATATCATTTGGCTTCAACCACTTTCTGATATTATATCAATATTTTTTAATGTGTTTGTAAGTATGCTAGCGTAATTGTTCTTTGTTTCCGCGAAGTAAGGAACGAAGACATCGAAAATGTAATTTAAAGTAATGACGAATACCATATGCTTAACAAAAGGTCTTTCTTTGTAAAGCCAGAAGGAATGTCTCTGAAATGAATAGTTCACACATTTCTAGATATAAACATACGTGCTTTCGAAAGCAATCATCACCGTATCATTGTTGTCATCCGGAAACAACAACCTTTCTACTGAAGGGCCTCGTACATATTTCAATAACTTGTGTTCTGGTGATGTGTTCCTTCTGCGGTATTTTAAAACAACGTTCTCAATCAAAGCCTGGTTTTCATATTTTACAGAAGATAATATTATTTTTCTTATATTGAATAATGTAGACAGAGCACCACGATAGAGACCAGTTCTAAGTTTTACAAGTAGCCAGGCCCGGACTGGCTCCTTTGGGGGCCCTCGGCTAGAGATTGAAAAGGGGCCCCTTACGGGAAATTTAGCGAAAACAGAATATTATATTTTATTTTTAGGTGCGTTCGTAATTATGTAAATACGTAGCACCTATTGTTGTCGCTCAGTCCGTCCGTCCGTCCGTCTGTCTGTCCGTCTGTCCGCATATAACAACGCAAAAACTACCCAACCGAATCCTTTGAAATTTAAAATACATAATTATAACATAATTTTGTCGAGTCATTTCAAATTTTATGAAAATCGGATGGATAGATCAATTACAGGGACATTCAAAAGGATTCCGTTACATTACGGTCAATAGGGAAAAAAGTTTTAAATGCATTTTAATCGTTTTAAATTTAAAACATATAATTATTGCGTAATTTTGTCGAGTCATTTCAAATGTTATGAAAATCGGATGCATAGATCAATTACAGGGACAATCAAAAGAATTCCGTTACATTACGGTCAATGGGGAAAAAGTTTCAAATGCATTTTAATGATGTTACATTCATTCGGACATAATAGAATTGACATGAATCTATGAAATATATACTAAAATATGCATTCTGTACAATCTGTGATGCAAGTAATTTTTATTATTAAATTACAGGGCCACACAAAAGTATTCCACTATATAATGCTATACGGGGAAACATGGTTTGGTACGTGTTTTAATTATTTTCAACTATTTCACATTTTATGAATAAGATATACGTTGCTGAGGTGTAATAAAAATTACTTCCTGCATATTTACAGAAACGTAAAGATTTAGACTACTATACTGTATCCGGAGTACGCTCTACTATATCAGCAAGATCTGAATATTTTTAAAATTTCGTTATCGTACGAACGCACCTCATTTGCTACGTTCACGTGCAATTTCCAACTTGTTTAATTTAGGCTTAGGTGGCAAAAAACCACATTTAGGCTATTTTGTCCCTTGGAAAATAGTTGAGTAAAATGTAAGGTTTTTGTAATGTTGTTAACTTACTTTCACAATATACGTTTATGTTATTTTGATACACCATACCTAAACTAATTTCATACTAGGAAAAAAAATAAGAATTATTCATTTTAAGTGGTTATTACTTAAAAATGAGCGTGAGGTATATTTTTAGTTTTCGGCAGACAAATGACTGTGTAGAAGTCATAATAATCTAATCCTATTGCGATAGCTAAGTAAATATTAAAAGGGACATAACAGTAATAAAAAAAGAGAGGCACGTGTGAGTGTTTCCTTTAACATATTTTTCAAAAAACTTATCCTTTAATTAATAAATCCAAATTCTTGATTTATAATTATTAAATTCTTACGTAGATGGTAGGATCAATAAATTTAAAGTAAAAAGAAGTTATTTATTTTAATTATATTAAAATGTTCAAATTAAATTATTTAAATAAAATGCAAAATGCAAAATTCTTTAAAAACGCGAAATAAAAATATCGGAGATATAACTAAAACTTAAAATTTTAAAAACGAAAAAAAAAAATGTTTAAACGAAATTTAAAATGCTGAATCATTAATAAGCCGCTCTTTTTTAAAATAGAAAGAAAACTGCAATTAATATATATATACAGTGTAAGGGACATCTATGGGACCGCAACTTTTGACCCTTAAATAGAGGTGTCCCTTATTCGGTGTTTCTTACTCAATGAAACCTCTAAATAAGGGACATCTATGGGACCGTAATTTTTGTCCCTTAAATAGAGGTTCCCTTATTTGGAGGTTTCTTTGTATATATATATTAATTCTAGGGAACTGCAAGAAGTGTAAGTCACCGATTTTGACGAAAGTGGTATCGTTGGAAAGATCTCATTGTGAGGAGTAAAAAAATGACTGTCGGAAATGAGCCGTTTTCGAGATATCCGACAATTTTTGTCACGTAGCTATAGCTACGTGACACTATAGTGAACACTTACTGGGAAACCGCAAAAAATTTTGGTCTCGATTTTAACGAAAGTGGTATCGCTGAAAAAATATTATCGGGAGGATTAAAAAACTCAGTGGAATCACCCGACGGAAATGAAACGTTTTCAAGATATCGACAATTTGCATCACGTAGCTAATGCACACTTACTGAGAAACTGCATTAAGTTACATAAATTGTCAGATATCTCGAAAACGACTCATTTCCGAAGGGTAGCTCAATTGAGTTTTTTACTTCTCAAAATGATATCTTTCCAACGACATCATTTTCGTCAAAATCGAGACATTAATTTTTTGCCGTCCTCTGTTAGGTGTTTACTAGTCCAGTATGTATGTAGCTTAAATTATCGGATACCTCGAAAACGACTCATTTACGATGGGTAGTTCGTTTTAATTTTTTACTCTTCACGATAAGATCTTTCCAACAATGCCACTTTCGCCAAAATCTAAACTAATTTTTTTGCGATTCCCCAGTAAATATGCACTAGTTACGTTACATAAATTGTCAGATATCTCGAAAACGACTCGTTTCCGACGGGTAGTTCCATTGAGTATTTTACTCCGCATAATGAGATCTTTTCAACGATACCACTTTCGTTAAAGTCGGTGACTTACACTTCTTGCAGTTCCTTAGTTATAGTCGCGGCAGGAAAAAATCGGCCTTTCAAAGACAAATTTCCTCTTTTCATTTTACCTTCGTTGTCATAATATTAAATGATGCTAGTCCCTCGTCGCGTTTTCTCCACGGTACTTCCGGAAAATAAATTTACCCATGGAAGAATAGTAAAAATAAAGAGTAGTATAGTTACTGTAATATTCCTCAAATTGGATCTCTCAAACAGTGTAGACAGAAAAAGAGCTGTCATTCGGTCACGTGGGGGGGCTGTTACCATAGTTACTAAACATAAGATAAGAGCTGAGCAGTGACTAACGAAAGAGAGCACATTTGTCCTTGAAAAGCCAATTTTTCAAGCCGCGACTATAGTATGAAAACTTCAAATTCCAGAATCACGGTTTGAATTGTGAATCTTCTGCTTACTAGTATGTTTTCCGAAAAGTCTTTCACATACATTTCCTTGAAGGACATATCTGACGCTTTGTTTGTTTGTTTGTGTTTTATGCTGGCCAATTATCTACACGTGGGATATAGGCCCTAAGGGGAGGAGTGCCCTCCTTGGGGGGTCTTTCTAAGGGAACCTAACACGTATTTACGCAAGAAAATGCAAGGTTCGAAGAAAACCACGGAAAACTCCGAACGGTTAGGGCGACGGTCGCGATTGGGTTCGAAACCAGTACCTACCGTCTACCAGTTTGGAGGTCAGAATCTCTCGGCCACTAGTGGGGCCATAGCTAAAGCAAAATGCCAACTCGTAACAGCTATATCTGGAGTACTACCTACCATCATGCTAAATATTATGCTATCATATGGGTCTTTTAAAATAATATTACAGAACATTGAACCTATTATTTGTTGTAGAGGTTTGCATGGACCCGGGTTTGGCCCGAGACCTGTATCCAGCCCGGTCTGCTGGCCGGGCAGGTAAAGAAATTTAGTGGGAGTGCTGGGCCGATAAAAAAAAATTAGGGAACCTGCCAATCCGATATAAAAAAAACTTAAGCGAAGAGGATAAAATATGATCCGCTTTCAGTGAATGACTTTCGCGAGAATGAGTATAAATATGCGTCATGAGCCGATGCTAGTTTGACACCATCCAAACAAAGACGCGGGCATCGGACAGTTATGTGGTATCAGAGGCAGGGTTTAATTTTTTCAGCAGACTCATACCTAAGGCCGTGATCAGGTGTACACTTTTTTTTCTACGTAGTAGAGACGGGCCAGAACTGGACTTAAATATTCTCAGAATGTGTAAGGCTGTTACTATGTTTTAAAAAAATATTAATAGCGATAATAAACTTCTGTTAATGTAATCTTCACTCTTAAAACGAAAGAGTGGATTTGGCTTCTCAGGAAAGAGCTGTAATTTATTGGATCGTGAATGAGTTGTTTTTTAAATGCTTTACTCATCTTGATTTAGATTGCTTATTTAAATAACTCATTTTGATTTAAATTTTTTGAAAACAACTCACTCACTTGAGTTGTTTTAACTCTTTATGAGAAGCTGCCTTTCTAAACGTGAGTTGAGCGAATTTCGGCTCAAATTGAGTTATTTTTTGGATGACATTTTAAGAGAGTTTGGAAGTATAACTTGGGGTGTTTTTATATCCACTTCTCAATAACGCGAAACTTTCTGACTAATTTTTAACTGTAAATGCATAAAATTGACATGCGTGACTATTAAAGGATTTGGGAATAGAATAATTTTTCCATTTTTGGTAAATAAATTAGCAAATGGTAAGAAATTTTTGTCACGTGACTGCAGGTTTTTCCCCTTTTCAATGATATCGCTTCCAAAAATTTAATTCAAAATTCTAACGTTGACAATATTTCTAAAAGATATAATGTCTTTATCAATTAATGGAAGACACCATTCGATTACATATGTTCTGAATAAGAAAAAAACAGCAAAACTTATACATTTCCGAAGAAAATGAATTTAGAAATGTGTCAGGAACTAACTCCTTTGGATTTGAAAGAAGTTCTAAAAAATGACAGAGAAATATTTTCACAAATATTTTTTATAATGCATCTTCAAAAGTTAATCATGTTTTTACCGTTTTTTTTATTTTAAAACTACATTAGTTTTATAATTAATATTTATTTGAATGTTCAAAAATCTAGGCTTCTAAGTAATCATTAATGTTATTATCGTGTATTTTCTATGTTGAGAAGATATCGTGATTTTAAAATATAGTTTTAAAATATAAAATATTTCATAAATGTGCATGTAATATTCTTTAAAAGAATCCTAATTGTATGTTAAGTAAAACTAATTTTTTGTGTGCAAATTGAGTGGAATCGGATCGTCTTTACAACTTAATCAAGTATTAAAAGTTACTTTACTACTTAACCAAGTTTTAAACATTTTTCAATGTTTAAAAAATGTCTCATTTTTTTTTTCTTTCCTTTTCGTATTGTCGTTTTCGTACAACTGCTTCATGTTGACCACACTGTGAAATTGCACTCGTTACAACCATACTATACGATATTGGCAAGTGAGCGTCGCGATGCACTCTGAATCTGATTCTATGAGTACTGCAGAGAGAACGATGTATCAGTCAGCAGCCCTATTCCATCTGTCCAACGAAATGACACGACGAAACTATATAAGTTACTATGAAAAAACTATCAATTGTTTAAAATTTACTGTAAACGCATATTATTATTGGAAAATACTGAATTTTTTTCTTATGTAAGTAGTAATTATAAAATCGTATATTCTTTTTTTGAGTTGCACTTCCGGGGCCCCTTTGGGCCGGGGGCCCTCGGCGATCGCCGACCAGCCGACCTGGCCAGTCCGGGCCTGATTGCAAAGTAAGTACGAGATGACCTCGTTATTGAGGAACGTATTTTGGACTTTACAAGTTTAAAGATATAGTTAAAATCAGACATAAATATACCCATGAGAAAATAATAATAGATTTCGAAAAAGTCGAAAAATTTCGTCCCAGTGTATCAAAATCGAGGCCTTCTTTTCTACATTTTTGATATTGGTTTAAATAATTTCATGCATCGCATTTCTTACACCGATGTATTCTCACTTACAGGACTTAAATCTTGCAGAGTCAATTTACCGATCAAGTAATATGAGTTTTATAGCAACGTTTTCTCGACAAAATATAGATATTAGTTTCTATAAAGGCTTGAGTTTCAATAGCTTTTGCTACAATAACCAGGTAGTTCTTACCTTTACATATTATACAACAAGTGATAGAGTTGTGAAAATGAGATATGAAAATGAGATGGTTTCTTGTCTCATCGACAGTAATTGTTGACGCATAATCTCTCATTGTTACATCAGAAGAAGAAATAGAAGTATTTAGAGCCTGGAGAGCACGAAATACATATTATTTGCATTTAGAGCTCTATTTAGAACAACTCTGTAAATCTCAGTTTTTCGAACATCTAAGTATTAATATAACTGTACTGTTAGAACAGATACGAAAAGTTTTCTGCGAGATTTTACAACAATGATATTGGTATCCAAGCATTATTTATTAGTAATTTCTTTAATAAATATTTACGAAAACAATTTTAGAAAACAACATTGACGTCTGAACAACGTTAATACTTTTTAAATACGGCAAAAGAAGTCTGAACGCGCTCCTATAGTAGTGCATTTGATTCTCTCACATGATACATTTTTTCTTTTACAGGTAGAAGCGCACACTGAACCCCCCCCCCCAAAAAAAAATGCTCATACATAAGCTTATAAAAAGCAGAATCATTGCATGTCAAAATTAATTGGGTTCATCGAACGCCTCTTAGTAAAAAATTAATTCAAAAGCACAATAAAACGTCAAAAATGCTGAATAAAGCCAAAACTCTCTACTTTCGGGCTATAATTTCCATGACTTACTATTTTATTTATCACGTAAAACTTATATTAAATAAAAATACATATCTTTAACTATACAAAGCCACAGAACAATCACCTGAATTCGAAACTTCTTTTTCCGGGTATATGATGGGCGAAAAATAGCCCTTATTGACCCACCTCCTTTATTTCTGAAAAAATTCAAGATATTTCTGATATCACTGGTCATCACAATGTTTTTGCCAAATGTATATATGCATTAATCAAACATTTTTTAAAGAAAATTGAAAGATTGACTTGATCTTTATTAAGTGTGACTAAACCTGAAATAAAACTTCCTTATTTCATGGTTATTGTGTGAATAAGTAGTGCAACTTTATGCGGGAAATTTCACTGGATAATTTAAAGGTGTTCTTAAATCAAGAAAGGCAACTTTGTGACACATGCTTCAATTTATTTTTGTTGGGAAATGCATGAAACTAGCAGGTGTTATTATTCAGAAACCGTCTAATTACACACTCAATTTTCAGATTTTTTAAAAACACAATAGATTTTTTATAACAAGCCTTCAAATTTGACACTTTTTAGCACATTTCCCGACGAAAGCAGAAAAAACGGTCGAAAAACGGGTGATCTCGTGCTCGAAATAGGTTAGAACTGGATAGGTAAATTAATAATCATAAAATGGAAAAATAGATCCGATTCGAAATCGCTTCCATAGTCAGGCATACCAATTTCATATATTTCTGTTAAAAAATGAATTTGTAAATGTGTCAAAACATTTTGCGCTTGTTAAGCATAGCAGTTAAGAACACCCTTAAGAGAAATACATCTCATCTTTATAATAACTATTCTTTATTAATTATTTACTTGAACTTTACTTTTAATATTTAAAAAAATATATCTAAATTTTTATTATTTTAGTTTATTACTTTATTTAATTTTTTTTAATACTAGCTGCCCTTGGCGATCAGTTGGTCTCCCTTGAATGTATACTAACCATTAAATCATGTTGCTTTCATTCATAATCTATTTTAATTGCACAATTCTTTGGACAATTAGATGATTCTGTTAGAGAAATGGACACAGATGTCATACGCACCACATTGGCGCCAATGCAACAAAATGGCAATTATATGTGCCTCACATGCTAACCCGGATATTGTCACTGATTTACTAAAAAATTGTTAGATTACTTTTATTTTCTTTTTGAAAATGATTGATTACATTGATTGATTAAAACATTATAAATAGTTTTATTCTATAATTATTAACTAAACTTTTTTTATTTACAGTGGAGCATCGTTTATACGACGCCGAAGGGACTACCGAAAAACGTCGTATAAACGATAACGACGTATAATCGATTTTCACTTCCAAAACTAGAATTACTTTTGTTTTCATTTAATTTTAATGTTTAACGTGATGATTTGCATGAATTTGTAAATTAAACAAACCAAAGTAAACGAATACAAAAAAAGGGGAGTGCAGAATTAGTAAGCAATTTAAATGTGCGTACCTTTATTTATGTTTCACCGAAAGGTTCCTCATTTACAGTAGACCATTTCCTTTTCATTTAAAGTCAAAAATCAAAAAACCCGCGTGGACAACTAAATTTCTTTTAGTTGTCCACGCGGGTTTTTCGGGTCGCCAATACTGATAACAGTTCGGGGGTCGCCAATACTGATAACAGTTAGAAGGATAGTCTATTTGCCACTTAAAACAGGTCGGGAAAGCTGACCATCCCCGAAAATAGAATGATCCCTTCCACAGTGTAATCTGTTACACGTGAGATGATTATTCAGACTAATCGAACACCAGCCCACATTTTTATAATGTGGAGTCCATTTAAACATGCTCTTTGGTGTCATTGATAGCTGCCAACTTCCGTTCGTTCGTAAAATACACAAGAAAAATAAACAAAAATAAACCTATACAAAATCGAAAAATCGACGTATAAACGATTTTGAGCGTCGTTTAAAAGATATATATTTACATTAAAATGAATAGGAATGAATCGGGACCACATTAAAACGTCGTATAAATGTAAACGTCGTATAAGCGATTGTCGTATAAACGATGCTTTACTGTATTATTATTTCCTTCTAAAATAATAGAAATTAGTTAAAAAATATGTATGCAACTGCATTTGTAAAGGAAGTTTTCGCCAAATCGGCGTCAGAAAAATAACGCACCTATGTGGTGCATATATGACATCCATTGTTGTAGTCGTAAAATAATCAAAGAGTATACGGTATAGGCAAAAGTTATACGCTGACTTCATGCACATTCACAGATAGGGAATACGCTAATGCTTTATTTGAGAAACAGAGAGTATACGGATCTTCTTTAAAAAATCTAGAAGCTATACACCGTATACCCTGCACTACATCTGTGATCACATCTGTGCTGATAAATCAAGAACTCGGTTTTTTCATGGTAGCCTGACGCAGATAATAAATCGCGAAATATTGTACCCGGGGCATTTTTTCGGTGTTTTTAATGATAATACAGCATAATATTTTAACATTTTAATATTTTTTTACAATGTTATTGTAAAATCATTGGTTTTATGTATTTTTGAATCACGTGACAAGTGGTAAATCGCTAAGCATCTGCAACTCATATCGTCGTATGAGAATTTGATAAACAACGGATTTACTTATGTACCAATAAATACTCGCCAAAATATGCCAAATCACTGCAGCGTCCGTCGGCCTAATCGTTCGGAGTTTTCGGTTTCGGTTTTCTTCGAACCTTCCATTAAAGAACATTCTAAGGTTACCTTAGAAAGACCCCTTTTCCAGCGCTTATACCCCTCAAGCAGATAATCGCCCGTTATAAATTAACACCTAAATAATATACCAAATCACTGTGAAACTTCAACAATGAAATATTTCAAAGAGTAAAAATTAGAAAAGACAAAACCAACAGTGAGCCTGACTGACGAAAAGAATGAACAAAAATTATATATTTTTTTCATAAATTCATACGAGAGCGCTTTTTACCAAGCGTAAAAAAAGAGCAAGAGTGAGAGAGAGGAAAAAAGTTTCACTTTTGAAAGGTTCCACTTATTTACACTTTATTTGTTGTCAATCATAAAAAAATTCCATATTTTAAACAAAACTATCTGTATTTTATCTTAATATTTTCTGAAAATATTATTTTATTAAACAAAATTAAATGTTATTGGAGGATATCATCAGAAACGTTTAGCAACATTAATTGTGTTTAATATAGTTCATCGGATTTAATTATGTGCCAGTACATACTCGCCAAAATATGCCAAATCACTGCGGTGACCATCTGCTTAACCGTTCAGAGTTTTCGTGATTTTCTTCGAACCTTGCCTATCCCTTTTAGAAAGACCCCCAGAAAGGACACCCCCAGGGCTTATATCCCTCGAGCAGATAATCCACCGACATAAGTAACACACCAAATCATTGTGAAACTGCAGCAATAGTATATATTAAAGTGTAAAAAAAAACGTAAAAACAAGCTGAGAGTGAATATGACTGAAGAAAAGACTCACAGAGAAACCTCCAAATAAAGGCCACTCCAAATAAGAGAGCACATTTATTTAAGGGACAAAATTTCCGATCCCAGTCCCGTGGTATAGAACGTGTATTGTATTAACCTCTAAATAAGGGTCACTCGATTTAAGGGACACTTTAAAATGAGATTAAAGGAGCTGTTTTTTTGCATTTCAGATATTGAAGTAGTCTACGATTAAAATGAATGTACAGATTTTTGGGAATTTATCAAACATATTGGCAGTCATGTTGATACAGAGGCAAACAACACAATTAACGAGCATTTATTTACCCAACAATTCAGATGAAGACATGACTGAGTTTATCTCCGTTGAAAGTAATGCTGGAAATTGTGAGAAAAACTCTGAAAATGTAGAAGAAAGGAAAATTGTGAAGAAAAGAACTTTATAAATGCTTTAAAATACGCAAAGTAGTTGAATACTTTTCCGTAAATGTTACTCATAATAAAGAACCAAAATTTATAAGTATGGTAAATCCATACTTAGAAGATTTGTAGTAGAAAAATTAGAAATGGAAAACAAACACTTTATGTTGATTACGGAAGTAAAATTATTTAAAATTTTATTGCACTTTTTGCATGTACACAAATGTTTACGTAAAAAAGTGCAAATAAACTTTTCTACAAATCATTTAATGATTTAAATATTAATTAAAAATTTAAATTTATTAATTATCCTTCTGTAGCTGGACAACGTAATTTATAACCTTCGGATACATTTAAACTTCACACTTAATGTTCAGGTCCTTCTGAACTATTAATTTTTTTAAAAATATAAAAACTCCAAATAAGGGACATCTCTATTTAAGGGACAAAATTTTCGGTCCCATAGGTGTCCCTTATTCAGAGGTTTCACTGTATATTTTCTTCATAAATTCATGTAATAAGAGCTCTTTTTACCCAGCGTAAAAGAAAGAAAAAAAAAGAAGAGAGGTTAGGGGGGGGGGGGTATTTCACAAAACATCCACTTAGTAGACTTTATTCGTTTCAATCATAAAAATAATTTCTATTTTACTATTAATGAAACTATATAATAATGATACTATCTCTATTTTGCGTTTTTAATCTTTGAAAATATTATTTTTATTAACCAAAATTAAATTTTATTAGGGATATTATCATAAATAATTTGCATCGTTAATTGTTTGTAATATAGCTCATAATCAGTTTTCTAAGCACAGAATTATTTTAATGGATTTTATATATTAAAAGCTAAAATAATATTATTATCATTTAAAAATACAATTTCATTAAAAATTTTAAAAATCGAAGACATTTATGTTATGTTAAATAATTATTGAAAATTTGTGTTGAATTATAAATTTAAACTTAAATTTATATCGAATATATACAAAAAATATGCATTTTGATCTGCAATAAAAGTTGAACAATTAAAGGCGGAAAAAATGAATATTTTCTGGTTTTCAGTCTAAAAAGGAGAGCAAAGTGCATCAATACTTTAGAAATATTTATTCGTACATCGGCCCAACAGCGTAATGGATAGAGCGCGCATCTAGTATACCAAAGTACTCGGGTTCAAATCCGGCAGGAAAAAAGAAGGTAAGAAATTTGTTTATAAAAGCTGTCTGTTATACGCGATTTCGTCTGAATAATAGGTAAAAAAGTGTGCGTGTTTTCTTCTGAAAAAATAATTTAATTTTTTAATTATTTAAAAATTTTTTAACATATTAAACGACTTTGAACTTTCTCAATGTCATCCAATATCACTTAGTATCATTTTCGTTTTAGTATCACTATCATTTATCAATCATATCATATATATTATAAAGCAGAAATTCTGAAACTTCCAAACGGGTGTTTTCAAAAACTACCCGATGGATCTTTTTGCAGATTATATCATTTGATAGGAAATATTTTTGCGGAGGTTTATGATACAAATATACAGGGATAACTCTGATTTTTCGTACTAAATTTCGTATTTTTCGGTAATTTTTGATGAAAGGGTTGCCAGTAGTTATTTTTTGGCGAAAATCATCATTACTAAACAAATTAAAAATGATATATCTGTTAGAAATATTACAAACATCTTGCAAATAAAAGCAGAAAATAACTATTGATAATAATAATAATTAATAATAATAATAAAGAAAAACCATTTAAAGACGAATGATATTATTAAAAAAATATCTTAAAAATAAAAGAAATATTTATAATGCTTAAAAAATAACTTAACGTGAAATATTACATTTGATGCAATATTTGGCGACTTATCCTTCCGTTAGAGTAAAAAAAATAACTTGAAAATTTGATTAAATGAATTTTGAACGATATTTATTTTCCTTTCTATTATTTTCTTTTTTATCAAATTTCTATAGTATATAACTTACTCCAGAAAAAGGCAGATCTAATTATAAAAGTAATTGTGAGTTATATATTTGTTTATTTGAGATTTCTTTTTACTTTTGTCGGCAAAGAATTAAGCCAAAAATGCATATGTCTAACATTAGGTCGCAATAATGTTGTTTTTTCCAAAAGAAGATAATTTTTGGAGTATATTTTAAGTATTCAATTGCAAATTCAATAAACATAAGTTAATATTTTAAAAATTGTAATCAAATATTTAAATTTAAGCTTTAGTGTGAAATTCTGTCACACACATCCACACACATATATATTGTAAAATAATGCCATTCTTTTTCAAAAGTTTTTCACCGCAATTTTGAAAATTGAAATCAACAAACATACTTTTTTTGCGCCATTTTGTCAAATTCTCTTCCAGGGAAAATTAGTTTTAAAATTTACAAACTGAACAAGGAAATCTATGCAATTTAAATGAAATTTATGCAATTTCGCGTTATTACTATCGGTAAATTCAACATTTTGAAATAAAAATTGCCTGCTGAAAAAATGGCACAGATGTCATATGCACCACATTGGCGCGATTGCAACAAAACGTCCATTATATGTTCATATGGTAGCTCAGCTATTGTATATTTATTAATAAACTATTTACTCTTATTTATTTTTTTAAATGATGTAAATTGTTTTATTTTATAATTATTAACAAAACATTTATTTTTATTTCCTTTTTAAAATAACAGAAAATAATTAAAAAATATATATGTAACTGACATTTTAAAATGAAGTTTTCGCCAAATTGGCGTAAAAAAGGAAAAAAAATACACAAATGTGGTGCACATAAGGCATTTGTGCCAAAATATTTTACAAGTTTGTTTTAATTAGCCATTTCTTCTTCAATTTTCTTCATATTTTTCCTGTGTTAGATAATATTTAAAATGATATTGGACTAATATTTAATAATTGAGCACCGCCAAATAGCATATTTACTATATTATTGAAAGTTTTATTGGCACAGATATTATATATCACTGAGGTAACTAATAGACTTTAAACTGGCATTATTTTGTCCGAGATATATTAACCGGACTGTTATAATTTAGTTATAAATAAAATGCTGATTTACTTTATAAATTGTATAAATTGTTTTGTTATATTCTTATTAATTAAACTTTTTTCATAAATTTTTATTACTATTTAAATAATAGAAAATAATTTAAATATACACATGTAACTGGTACTCGAAAACAATGTTTCCGCCAAATTAGCATAACAAATTATCGCGCCAAACTCGGCGCATATGACATCTTTGCCTTTTTGTTTATGTATTAAGGAGATTTCTAGATCATCAACGAGATCATAGAAAATTTGTCAGATTATTTTATTTGAGATTATTAAATTTATGGTTTTTCATTATGAAACAAACGAAAAGAAAATTTACTATTGATGCAATTACAGAATTAACGACTGCTTGGCGTTATTTTTTAAAAAAATCGAAAAGGCGATTTTTTAATTATTTGTTTACTTTTTTTGTTTACATTATTATAAACATTTTTTCATTTTTATATACGCATTACCTTGGCGCCTTTTTTAAAATCTGACATCAATTTGGCAAACACTGCGTTTTCAAATACCTGTTACATGTTATATTATTTTTAAATAATTTCTATTATTTTAAAAAGGAAACATTAATAAATAAGTGAAGTTTAATTAATAATTATAGAACAAAACAATAACGAAAGAAAAAAATAAAGAAAAGTAAAGAAACAAAAAGTTTATTAGTAAATAAACAACAACCAGATTACCGCGCAATCCATAAAATCACAATTTTGTTGCAATCGCACCAACGTGATCCATACATGACACCTGACCAAAATATTATTGGCTATATTATTTATATTTTTTTATATTATTCAATACTACTTGATTATCCCTTCGACCAAAAAACTGCCGCCAAAATAAAAGATTAAATGTCAATAATGGATGATCGTAAATGCCATATTCATTTCAAATTAAACATGTTACATGCGTTTCTTACGTCATTAACTACTTTTTAATTCGACGTTTTATTTGTATTTCTATTAATATTTTCGTAATTTATTGATTCTTTGGTTATTTAAAATAAAAGTTCTATTCGTTTGTATAATATGGTGAATCGTTTTGCAACATGTATAATTTGGCGAAATTTATCTATGGAACAATAAAATAGTACCAAATTATATATTAAAACTCTATCTGGATATTTAAGTTCACAGAACTGGCGTACTTTTCAAGTCTCCGTAGAGGCAAGTTGTCGTTAATTCTGTGTTTTAGCCTTATTATGTATTTTTCATCTGTAGTTATTTTACTATCCCTAAAAAAGCAATATTTGCAATGTGCAGGAAAAATATTTGGAATATCAATGATATAGAATTAAAAAAAAATATTTGCAATTAATTTATCAATCATTCAGGTTAAAAAAAATACTTTAAAACTGGCTAAGAAAAAAATATACATTAAATACCGACAGTAGAAAATTTTGTTTATGATGATTATGTTGCAGTTTTAATTAACATTAAGCCTTATCAACAGAATTTTATCAAAAATTAACTATTAAATACTACTTCATTACCCCGTCGAACAAAAAACTATCGCCAAGATATAAGATTAAATGCCAATAATAGATGATTGTAAACTTCACTTTCATTTGACAATAAACACGAAATAAGTCTGATACATTTGTAACAAATCGTTATAAGCAATACTAATGTTTGACGCCAAAAATCATAATGGAATTGATTACAAGCTGAATTTTTATTTTTCTACAAAATTTAGCATCAAAATTATTCCCGATTTAATAGCTACATGTTTGCAACTGCAGGGCTGCCACAGGCGACTATTTTTAACTCTAACTGGCACCACTTTCTTTAAACAGAAATCCTTAACGTATATTTTGACAACACTTGCAAGAAAAATTTATTTTGAAATTTATATTAGGAAACTAGTGGTGCGAACGGAATATAAAAATAGTCGCCTGTGGCAGCCCTGCAACTGGTTTTAAAAAATGAAGAGGCAGTGAAACTGATGTAATTTTAATTTTACCCAAATAATTTAGCTTTAAAACACACCTTTTATGCTTAATTGTTCTAATAAATATATAAGTTAAACACACTTTTTTTACATTTTTTGCTATGTACTTTGCTGGAACAAACCAAGGTAGATAGAAAACTGTAGTAGAGTTGCAACAAGAGGACGGTTATTAAAAAAAGTAATGCAACATGTAATGAGGTTGTATTTAGGCTAACAGATCTGCACATAATGCAAGTTCAGATTCGGAAGTTTAAGAACCAACAAATAATAATGTGCTATTTGAAAATTAATAGTGTTTGATAATCATTGCAATGCTTTCTGACAAAATAATGTGATGAGTAGAGAACATTTTGATTCCTGCTATCACAACGGTCTCATTTTCATATCAAACTCTACTATAAATGATCAAATAAGAGAAATGGTACTTAATTACCCAAATTTTGTCCAAGGCATACAATAGTGCAATATCGCAATGGCATTGGCACTGGTTCGTTTTCAGCATTGCTGAAGGACATTCCAGGTGATTGGTCTACACTTCTTTAAAAAAGAAATTTCAAATCATCATTTTGTTTGAGTCAAGATTTGTTTGGAAAAATGGACCAGCGCAGCGGGCATAGCCTGCTAGTATATTATAAAGCAGAAGTTCTGAAACTTCCAAACGAGTGTTTTCAAAAACTACCCGATGGATTTTTTTGCCGATTGTATCATTCGATAGGAAATATTTTTCCGAAGGTTTATGATTCAAATTTACAGGGATAATTCTGATTTTTCGTAGTAAATTTCGTATTTTTCGGTTATTTTTGACAAAAGGGTTGCCAGTAGCTGTTTTTGGCGAAAATTATCATTACTAAACAAATTAAAAATGATATATCTATTAGAAATATTACAAACATCTTGCAAATAAAAGCAGAAAATAACTATTGATGATAATAATAATAATAATAATAATAATAATAATAATAATAATAATAATAATAATAATAATAAAGAAAAACCATTTAATGAGGCATGATATTATAAAAAAATATTTATTTATCTTAAAAATAAAAGAAGTATTTGTAACGCTTAAAAAATAACTTAACGTTAAATACTACATTTGATGCAACATTTGGCGACTTATCCTTGCGTTAGAATAAAAAAAATAACTTGAAAATTTGATTAAATGAATTTTGAACGATATTTATTTTCCTCTTTATTATTTTCTTTCTCTTTTTTATCAAATTTCGATAGTATATAACTTACTCCAGAAAAAGGCAGATCTAATTATAAAAGTAGTTGTGAGTTATATATTTGTATCTTTGAGATTTTTTTTTAACTTTTGTCGGCAAAGAAGTAAGCCAAAAATGCATATGTCTAACATGAGGTCGCAATAATGTTGTTTTTTTCGACAGAAGATAATTTTTTGGAGTATATTTTAGTATTCAATTGTAAATTCAATAAACATAAGTTAATATTTTAAAAATTGTAATCAAATATTTAAATTTTAGCTTTAGTGTGAAATTTTGCTACACACATATATATTCTAAAATAATGTCATTCTTTTTCAAAAGTTTTTCACCGCAATTTTTAAAATTGTTATCAACAAGCATACTTTTTTTGCGCCATTTTGTCAAATTCTCTACTAGGTAAAATTAGTTTTAAAAGTCACAAACTGAACAAAGAAATCTATGCAATTTAAGTGAAATTTATGCAATTTCGCGTTATTACTATCGATAAATTCAACATTTTGAAATAAAAATTGCCTGCTGAAAAAAATGGCACAGATGTCATAATGCACCACATTGGCTCGATTGCAACAAAATGTCGATTTTATGTTCATATGGTAGCTCGGCTATTGTATATTTATTAATAAACTATTTACTCTTATTTATTTTTTTAAATGATGTAAATTGTTTTATTTTATAATTATTAACAAAACATTATTTATTTATTTTTATTTCGTTTTTAAAATAATAGAAAACAATTAAAAAATACATATGAAACTGATATTTTAAAACGAAATTTTCGCCAAATTGGCGTAAAGAAGGAAAAAATGCACAAATGTGGTGCACATAAGGCATTTGTGCCAAAATATTTTACAAATATAAATATTTTACGGAATATCGGAGCGGTCTAAGGCGCCAGATTTAAGCTCAGCTTCTTGAAGAAAGAGATCGCGTGTTCGAACCCCACTGCTGACAAACGTGTATGCTTTACAATAATATTTCCTGTATTATAATTTTGATTAACTGACTTCAGACAATCTTTAACTTTTAACTAAAAAGAGAAAAATAAACTTTTCTGTCAAAAATTGAACCGACTTCAAAAACTAATGAAGAGTAAAAAATAATTTCCTTACATAATTGTAATTAGAAATTAAATTAAGAGCGTAGTGTTTATTCTGTGTATTACCATATTTACGTACATTTGATTTTCTGGAGTCGGTGCCAAGAAGGACAACGTCTGTCGGGTGCGCTAGTTAATAATAAATAATATTTGTATCATAGATTGTACAGAATGTATATTTCAGTATCTATTTCATAGATTTATGTCAAGTCTATTATATTCGAAAGTGTTTAACTTCATTAAAATGTACTTTAAATTATTTTTTTCAGTTGACCGCAATGCAATGAAATACTTTTGATTGTCCTGTAATTAAACTATACATCCGATTTTCATAAAATTTGAATTTACTCTATACAATTATGCAAAAATTATATATTTTAAATCTCAAACAATTTGATTGGACAATTTTTGCTCTGTTACGTGCGGACAGACAGACGGACGAACAGACAGACGGACGAACAGACGTAGGGATTGAATGACATTTATAGGTGCTACGTATTTACATAATTACTAATGCATCTAAAAATATTTAGATGTTGGCACAATAGTATGCAGCATTTCAGATACAGTATAGTAGCCGAAATCTCTTGTCTGTCCCTGTAAATACTATCTGCTTACTTTTATACAGGAAATAACTTGTAGTAATCCTCAGCAACGTACATCAATTTCATACTACGTTAAATAGTTTAAAACGATTAAAACGCGCACCAAACAATACCTCGATATATAATTATGTAATGGGATACTTTTGTGTGGCCCTGTAAATCAATAACAAATATTCTTTGCACCACAGATTGTACAGAATGTATATTTGAGTGTATATTTCATAGATGCATATAAATTTTATTATGTTCGAAAGACTATAAGGCCATTAAAATACACTTGAAACTTTTTCCCCCCATTGACCGTAATGTATCAAAATCCTTTTGATTGTCACTGTAATTGAACTATGCATCCGACTTCCATAAAATTTAAAATCACTCGACAAAATTATCTAATAATTATATATTTTAAATTTCAAACGATTCCGTTGGGTAGATTTTGAGTTGTTATATGCGGACGGACGGATTGAACGACAACTATAGGTGCTACGTATTTACATAATTACGACCGCACCTAAAAAAGGGACTTTTGGAAGGTGGTTGGGGGAGAGAATATAGAATATTAATTAAATATCGTTACAATAAATTCACAAATGGAGCAGAATGAAAATTAATTTAAAATTTTATGAAATTTGACAGTAGAAGATGATATAAGGGAAGTGCAAGGGGAGACAACAGACAGAGATTTTGGTAATAGGAGATAATTTTGGTCAACATATTTACTTATTCTTATATCTATGTATATAGACATATACATTGTTACAAACATATGATTATTTATTTCATATTATTATTTATTTATTTATTAAGTCAGAAAATAAATGAATTTAAAAATAAAAAATTATAAAGATTAAACAATGTGTGTTTGTTATCAGACGGAACAAATAAGTTGGAAGCAATTTCAAAGGCAAGTATTTAGATGATAGATTCTTTATTGATAAAATATTTTTTAACGAATTTAAAAAAAAAGATTTTAAACTTTTTTGGTAAAGAATGGAGTATTTTAAGGGGATAATTCAAATGATTCCTTTTTAGGTACGTTCGTAACTATATAAACAAGTAGCACCTATAGTCGTAGTTCATGTCCATCTGTCCGAATATAACAAAGGAAAAACTACCCAACCGAATCGTCTGAAATTTTTAATATATAGTAGTATAATTTTATTGAGTCATTTTAAATTTCATGAAAATCGGATGCATACTTTAATGACAGCGACGATCAAAAACATTCCGTTACATTAAGGACAATGGAAAAAATATTTTCAAGGGAATTTTATTGATCTTATACTCTTTCGAACATTATAGAATTGATATGTATCTAAGAAGTATATACTATAAATACATTCTGCACAATCTTTTGTGCTAAGAATATTTGTTATTAATTTACACGGCCACACAAACGTATAAAGATAGAAAACCAACGATTATAAATGCACAAATAAAGTATGAGAAGGTAGCAAATAGCTATTTCGAATCTACTATCGAGATTCTTCATCAGTGCAAAGCTCAGCGACCTAAAAAATAGCAAAACTGAGCACTGGTATAGGGGGGGGGGCTCTCTGTTTGGAGTACGGGTTAATACTATTAAACTATTTCACATTTAATGAAATTCATATACGGTGCTGTGATTTACTACTAGTTACTTCCTGTATAATAGAAAGCAGATAGTATTTACAAGGACACACAAAAGATTACGGACACTATACTATATCCGATGTACTATATACTATTACACTAAAATCTGAATATTTTAAGAACTTTATTATAGTACGAACGCACCTTATCTGCTACGCTTCACTTTCAATTTCCAACTTGATTTATACAGGGATCGGGAGAAAAGGCCAAGATTCTCGTCCTTGTATCAAACGTCTTCACTTCTGCATTAAAGATAACAAGTAAGAAAAATAATGCGTTAAGCGTAGATTATGAAACACTTTTCAACCCTTTCTGAAATCTTTAAGAACACTTCGTTATCTAGGGAAATAAAGAGTTACTGTCAATAGCCAAATATGTAATCCAATACTTTTAAACAACCCTGTATTTGATCTGTCGGTTGATGTATAGATTATATAAAGAGGAAATTTAGTTTAGCAAGAAAATGCATTGCTAGTTGAAATGTAGCTTTTGGAAATTTATACAAATAGATGGAAATATACTTGACTATTATTTTTCAGCCCTGTAAATTACCTAATACCTTTATTACTCGAAAATATTTTACTAAAATTTAATTAAAAAATAATCTTTAAACTACTTAAATCACATTTCCAGAAATTATCATCCATAGGCGACCCTGTATCCAGTTCTTTGCGTGATGCTGTATATCATTTTATGGTACTACGCTGTTATCTCGTCGACCAATTTCGCCAAATTATACAAATCGCTAAACTAATAGCCAAATTATATATATTAGTGTAATTTTATTTTAAATAACAAATAATTAATAGAATATTAATAAAAATACAAATAAAAAGTCGAAATAAAATCATTTAATGACGTTTTAAGCACGTGTATCATATTAAATGTCATTGAATGTGACATTAACGATCATCCATTATTTGCATTTAATCATATAGTTTGGCGATAGACTTTTGGTCAACGGAATAAACTAGTAGTACCCATTTTATCTATAATGTACAAGCACTTCTCATTAAACTGAATGCAATTCAACGTGCTATGCATAATCTATTTAAAAACCACCTTTAAGTAAATTACGCTCATATGCAGTAACATTTATGAGCTCTTTGTGTAACCCTGTATATCTAAATTGTGTAACTATAATCATTTTTACACAACATATAAAGCGCATACATTTTGTGAAACCAAAATTTGTACATTATAATTAAAAATGCATTTAGTCTATCTAACAGCCATCATCCATAATATACAGTAATTCGGATAGAATACTCTATTTCAAATCTTTTGTGTCCCTGTAACTGCTATGTATTATGCCTGAAATAACTCATATTAAACCTCACTGACGTACATCAGCTTGTTTATACATGCAATCGTTTATCATAATTCAAATATGTCGCAAACAATTGTCCCCTTTATTATGCAATGGAATTCTTTTGTCTGGCCCTGTAAATAAATAATAACTACACTAAAATGACTGCAGGTTTCACTGCATATTTTACAGAATACATATTTTAGTGAACTATTCTCTTGCATATATATTTGAATATATTTGACCAGGTATAACAACATTAAAATTCATTTTAAAAAAATTTTACCCATAGGCTGTAATGTACCGGAAAACTTCTGACTGTCCCTGTAAATAAAGTATTTATGATAGAAGTCTCATTTTCAGTTGGGTTCGCGCTAAAGTAAACGTATTGTCTTAAAATTTCATGGTAATCCGAGTATATTTACAAGAGCTAGAGCGTTGAATGATGGTCAGACAAACCGAAATCATAAACATTTTTCAACTTTGTTAAAAAAGCGTTAAAAATAGGTTTTGCAATAATCTTTCTTTATCTCGAATGTACGCTCCCCCTTAGGTTCGGCTTGTCGAGCTAAGCCATTTGGTAGGCCTCCCCATCTAGCTTAAAATATAACCTCCCCTTAAATATTCTTTTTTTTTTCCTTTTGAAAAAGAAAATTTTTACAAATGACACTACGAAATGTATACGTAAAAATGATATTTTGCCCTCCCTAATCAATAAAAAGCATATCTCAGGGAACCTCAGAAATTCATACTCATTTTATTCAATTATATTTCTTCAAATAATGCAAAATAAAACCACAAACGATTTTCCACATTCACCATACTATACAATAGAATTATTTTGAGCATCGGTACTTCTGGGCTATCCCGTCGACCCATTTCGCCAAATTATAGAAATCGCCAAACTGTAACCCAAATTATATAAATTAATATCATTTTAATGTTAAATAACGGAAGAACAAATAAAAGAGCAAAACATAATTTAAAAAAAAATTGAATTAAAAATCACATGATTATATAACAAATACGTGTATTGTAGTCAACGTCAAGTGAATGAGACATTTACAATCATCCATTATTGGCATGTAATCTTATAGTTTGCCGATAGTTCTTTGGTCGACATAAAAACAAGTAGTACCTGAGCGTCCATCTGAACAAAATACAAATGCTAAAGTCAATCAGGATAACTTTGGACCAAGAGAGGAAAAAAAAGATTAAATTAGCTACATCACTTGAGTTAACGGCAAAGTTTTGGTCTCAAAAATATATACAGATGCACTGGTGTGAGTTTGACAGCTCATTGGAAAGAATTCGAGAAGGTGGCAAAATGGATAAAAGTTTTGTAAAAGTGAAGAAAAGTAACCCTGATTGACTGAAAATCATTCATTTTCAATAACAAATGTGGCATAGTAAATCTCAGTACCTTACATCCCTTAAATGGTTATATGTGTAATTCCAAAGAGTTAAGTCATAGTCAGATGGGCATGTCCGAAGGCATAATTTTTTTCAATATACGATGGAAAATTTTAGAGATAGAATTGGCTGTGGTAAGCAAATATTTCATTCTTATTTTCCCAATATTTATTGACATTTAAAACTCACACCACCTGTTATTCCCTTAGGATTAAACAATCACAACAGGCGATTTTGAAATGAAGCAACTTAAAAGATTACAACAGGTATCAGTTATGACATGACAATTAAATAAGAATATTTTCTTTTATTTTTTATCCTGTTGAGAAAAGTATAATTTTAAAATACTGTTTACCAACCATAACTTGTATTCAAAATGTCATCGGACAGTTACCACAATTGAAAATGACATACAGTGTACTAAACACATTAACACACTTTTCAATATTATGGGTAAGTCAAGGGGACTATACTCTTTACAAAACGAATATTTTCAGCTTCAATATTGATAAAAAAAATCAATTTTACCATTGAAAAACTTAATGTGAAAAAGCAGGATTAAAAAAAGTTTTTCTTCACTTAAATACTACAAATCATTATAAAATTTTACATGCTTGTAAATGCAAATATAGGAATTTTGCAATATTTTCAGATAATATAAAGCAAAAAAGACCTAAACACCTGCTATTAATGTGTTGAAGGATAAGTCGTGTTTCATCCAACTCTCACCCTATGTTCCATGTTCCCAAAGGCTAGTGTAGGAGTATTGGTCGATGATGCTTGGTCAACAGGGATACATGAGTGGGACGTTAACCCTATCGTTTCACATTCAATTGTGTCAGCTGAGCTGAATGCTCCGAAAGAATTCCCCTTTGGATCTATATCGTCTTGGAATGTAAATTAAGCCAGTATACGATGCCGATTTTTCTGTACCAAAGGAAGGCAGGGGTCTACGATATTTTTTTTTGATAAAGCCCAGGCGTCTAACTCAATGGCTTCTACTGATGGTTTCGCCGTCATTCATCCACTTTATACGAGTAATAACAATGTTGTATTCCGTACAACCCAGGAGACGTGCCGTTTCGAAGTTACACATTCTGAATCGTTAGGCGACTGAAATATGCTCTCAATCAAAGTAGCTTAGATATGCGGCCTTTACTCTCACAGGCAGACGTAAACGCAAAAATTATTTTTTGGACTCCTCAGCAGCTTTTTAAATATCATTCCCACCGGATTACATGCTTTCCACGCCATCCAAGCGAGTTCATTGCAAAATGTGAGGGTGGTCAAAATGTTTTGGCTCTTGAGTGTAGATATAAATTTCTTTAATGCACATGTGTGTAATTTAAGTGCATGTGACTGAGTACATGTTAAGAGATTTTAGCGCATGCTTAAAACTTTTAAAACGACGAAAATGGATATTTGTATTGGTCGTACCAGGAAGACCAAAAAATCCTCTACTTTGATTTTTATACAATTTAAGAAGAAAATTTTGCAGTAGGTCACCCACATTTTTTTATTTAGCTTTTCTCATTGCCGATTCGAGAAAAATGGAATTTCCAATAAAAAAGAATCAATTTCCTTACTTGTTCTTTCAGCTGAAGCCATTTTGCATTGGTTCACAGAAGGCCTTATTACATATTCGTATGGAATGCTAAGAACACAAAAATAAGCGTGAATACCCCATCTATGTGCGTTTATGTGTGATTGAGATGGCCGGAAATTTCTACCACACATGAAAATCTGAAAATTTGGCTGAGATATTCCAAAGCTTATCCTGGTGTACATGAGGCTCAAATTTCTATTTTTTGAAAATTAGCCGAGAATATTAATTATAAACTCATGAAATACACGATCTTTTTCACAAAATGACGAAATCGCAATCACATTTCAACTTCATTTCACGGACGAAATAAAAGAAATTAATCCATTACTGCCTGAATTATTTTCTTCGTTAAAATTCAAATTTTGCACTTTCCCACCACTTTTAAAGAAAGACTAACTTTTATCTTCATTTATCGAGGACTTTGTCTCGAGAAAGTAAATATTTATTTATCCTCTTTTTTAATGGTTTGAAATGCGCTTATTTGAATTTTTTTAAACTGTCCACATATGGGACGCTAGGCACTAACGGGTTAAGAATTTCCAGGAATAAGAAAAAAAATAATTAAGATATCAATTTCAAACTTTAAGAGCACATATAGAAAAATATTTCAAACTTATGCATAAAATGTTTGAAAATCATATGAAAAACTGGTGGAACCAGAGAGAAAAGTAGAGCTCGATCTAAAAAGTGGATACAGTAACAAATTTGTAATTATTTTCAATATAAAAAAAAGTGCGTAGAAAAGATATGGAATCAAATTGTCTGTAAAGCTCATGAAATTACCCAAATTTTTGTTAGCTGAAAATGTGGACTGGGCTTTACTGGTACCTTAAACTCAATCATCTAAAACGAAGGTTTTTTTAACACACTCCATATCCCAATAATCCATAACCAATTAAAAATTTTGGGTTCATGACCATAAATTATATACTGATGTACTAAAGAATGGGAACCTAAATGCACCATTCAGTACAAAGTGTGGACAAAATTCAATTCCAGCGGTTTTCGAATAGTGGAAGATGAAAGCTCCAAGTAAACTCAAAATCTTAGACATATACGATTCAACAATAAACTAAATATTGCTGTTCAGAAGTATTTTTCTACATCAATTTCTCAACAACCTGACTATACGAATGTTACACCTTAATTAATACTTCATGGTTTATATTCGTTTAGCGTTGTGGATATTAACTGATTTGAGACAACATAAATATACTTTTAATTATGTACTTTGCCCAGTAATCATTTTGAGGAGATAATAGTGTGACTCTGAATATAAAACACCAGTAAAACTCAATCCACATTTTCAGCAAACAAAAATTTGGTCAATTTTATGAGCTTTACAGATAATTTGATTCATTTTTTTTCTACGCACTTTTTTACATTGAAAACATTTGGCAATTTGTTACTGTATCATTTTTTAGATCGAGATCTTTTCTCTCTGGTTCCACCAATTTTTCATATGATGTCCCAAAATTTTCTGATTCTTTCAGGAACTTGATGGTGAACCAACTTCAACTAACAAATTTAAATTAACATTAGTATAAAGTTAAAGTTATTAGTAGACATATTAATTTGGAAAAATACCGGAAATAGCGCCAAGTTGGCGTCACGTTTGACTGATAGTTTTGATCGCTATACATGACGATATATCGCCAAGTTGGCGACGTTTGATGACAGAACCACCTACCGTGATAGTCCCCCTACAGATTCGCGGTATCTATGCAGATTTTCATTTGTCCATTGGTATCTATTCACACATTTTCATTGCTCGATTTCGAAATCGTTATTTTTTATAAAAAAAGAAATGATTTTTTTCTAAATTATCTCTTTGTAATGGAATTATTTGTATTATAGTAACTGTTTTGACATCGGAAATTTTCAATAAACATGTGATGTTGTTTTAACTAAAATTTAGCTACAGTTGACATTTTTGTTTATGAAAGATATGCATTTTGTGTTTCGAATGACGTCAACAACAAAAATGCAAAAATCTATCAGGAGAACCTGAATTTTTATTTATTTATATAAAAAAAAGAACACGCCTTATCACTTCTTTTTAAAATTATTATGCTGTTTTTTATTTGATGGCAACATGAAAGAAATGATTAAATTAGCAATTTAAAAGGGAAGACTTCTATAGTATTGTATTATAGAAAGTATAGCGCTATATAAATTTTAAGTGAATGCCATTTCTTAATTATTGGATATTTTTTGACAGAATTTTCAAAAGGCAATTACCTAAATTAAAATTTTCGAACAAGCTATTACACGTCGCTGAATGTTTTTGGTTCGGGTTATAATGGAGTTGTTTGCCCTTTTTGTCTTTTTTCACGAGAAAAGTGACTGAGACTATGCGAGATGCAGAAAGTGGTGGCCCGTGTCGGAGATTCATTTTGAAAATGATAAATTTCAATGTGGGTTTTTAGCGATTATAGTGTTTAGAAAGTCCTGTATATGCAGCCGAAGGCAATAAAGACCAATCCCTGAGATACATTTTTAGAGATTCGTTGTTATTTTTAGAATTTTAATATGAATAGGGGGTTTTAATCATTCGCGGTTCGTTCGGAAAAATCTACGAACGGTTTAGCTTATATAAAAGACTTCAAGTCACAAAAAGGCTTTATTGATTTATAAACTGGAGAGACGAAGTAGTTGCAAATCTTTATCAGCTATTAGCAACGCTGGATCTCTCCATTCCCGTCACCAGCATTGTATTTTTCAAAATATTCACACACACACAAAAGAAAAAGTGAAAAGCTCATATTTATTTTCAAAGTATGTGAAATAATTTAGGTTGAACGCTCCTCTTAATTTGGCACCTCCTATTTAATCACTTTGCGCCTCAATTCAGGTGCATAATATCTTGGGTACCAAGTGTGTTAAGCCATCCTTACAAATACGTATAGAAGCTTTTCCTTCTTCTTATTTGCATATAAAAAATATCGTACTAAAAAGACTCCCACACAACTCATACAAAAAATAGTTTTTATTTTTCTGTCAAAATATGTGAGATAATTTTGATTTAAACTTTTCTCAATTTGGCGCCCTTTGTCCTCGGCTCGCGGCGCCCAGGGCGACCGTCCCCCTTGCCCCCCCACCCCCCCCCCAAGTAAGCCACTGGGTATGTAGAATATTAATTGAATATCGTTACAAACAATCTACAAACAATGCTGAAAAAGTAAAAAAATCTCATGACTTATTTTATAATTTTAAAATTTTACGAAATTTGTTGGTAGAATAAGTAGATCTTCGTTATATGAGAGAAGGGCAAGGGGAGATAACAGACATATAGATTTTTTGGCAATAGGAGATAATTTTAGTCAATATATTTACTTATTCTTACATATATACACATGCACTGTTACAAACATATGCTCATTTATTTCATATTATTATCTATTCATTAAATAAATCAGAAAATAAATGAATTTAAAAATAAAAAATTATCAAGATTAAACAAAATGTGTTTGTTGTTAGATGGGACAAATAAGTTGAAAATAATTTCAAGTGGAAAGATTTAAATGAGATTATTTATTGTTAAATCTTTTTTAACAAATTAAAAAAAAAGATTTTAAACTTTGTGTGCTAAAGAATGCAGGATTTTAGGGAGAGAATTTAGATTATTCATTTTTAGGAGCATTCGTAATTATACTAGAAAACAGCACCTACAGTTGTCGTTCAGTTCCATCTATCCGCGTATAAGAGATCAAAAACTACCCAACCGATTCGCCTGAAGTTTAAAATATATAACTGTTGTATAATTTTGTTAAGATATTTTAAATTTCATGAAAACCGAATGCATAGTTTACTGACAGGCACAATCAAAAGCATTCCGTTACATTACGGTCAATAGAAAAAAATATTTTCAAGGGAATTTTAAGGATCTTATACTCTTTCCAACATAATAGAATTGATATGTATGTATGTGCATAAAAATACATTCTGCACAATCTGTTGTGCTTGTAATATTTGTTATTAATTTAGACGGTCACACAAAAGTATTCTGTTACACAATGGTATAGTGGGGGGGACATAGTTTGGAGCGCGTCTTAATACTTTTAAACCATTTCACATTTAATGAAATTCATATACGCTGCTGAGGTTTACTATTAGTTACTTCGTGTATAATAGAAAGCAGATAGTATTTACAAGGACACATAAAAAATTTCGGCCACAACACCATATCCGATGTGCTATATATTATTATTACACCAAAATCTGAATATTTTAAAAAACATTGTTATAGTACGAACGCGCCTCATTTGTTACGTTTGACGTGTATTTTCCAAATTGATTTATGTAGGGATTGGGTGAAAAACCGAAGTTTCTCATCCTTGTATTAAACTTCCTTACTTCTACATTAAAGATAATAATTAAGAAAAATCATGCGTTAAGCGTAGATTATAAAGCACTTTCCAACACTTCCTTAAATCTTTAAGAACACTTCGTTATGTAGGGAAATAAGGTGTTACTGTCTACAGCCAAATAAGTAATCCAATACTTTTGAACAACCCTGTATTTGATCTGTCGGTTGATGTATACTTTACATGATGAGGGAATTTAGTTTAGTAAGAAAATGCATAGCTGATTGAAATGTTTCTTTCGGCACTTTATACTAATAGATTGAAATATACTTAAATATTTTTTGTTCCGCCCTGTAGTTCACCTAATACCTTTATTACTCGAAAGCGTTTTACTAAAATTTAATTTAAAAAATACTCTTTAAACTATTTTAATCACATTTCCAGAAATCATCATCCATAGGCGACGCTGTATCCAGTTTTTTGCGTGACCCTGCATATCATTTTATCTATAAACTACAAACATTTCTCAGTAAAATGAATGCAGTTCAACGTGCTATGTATAATCAATTTAAAAACCACCTATAAGTAAATTACGCTCATACACGGTAACATTTACGAGCTCTCTGTGTAACTCTGTATATCTAAATTGTGTAACTGTTAGCATTTATATACACCACTAGGGGGGCCCCGCCCCCTGCTCGCTATGCTCGCCAACCCCAAGCGTAATCGCTTCGCGATTCCAAATTATTGGCTACCCCTGCTTGCTGCGCTCGCCAATAGCCCATGGTATGAATAAGCAGTTGCAGACATTTCAAATGATGTGTCACACGACTGGTGTTGTAAAGAAATTAAAAATGTGCCCCCCCTGGGAGGCAGAGGGGGAGGCGACACAAAAGACATCCATAATATGAATAAGCAGCTGCAGACCTCTCAAATGATGTCACACGACTGGTGTTGTAAAGAAATTAAAAATGTGCCCCCCTGGGGGGCAGAGTGGGGGTGACACACAAGACATCCATAAAATGAATAAACAGTTGCAGACCTTTCAAATGATGTGTCACACAATTGGTGTTGTAAAGAAATTACAAAATGCGCCCCCTCTGAGGGCAGAGGGGGGTTACGCACAATATATCCATAATATGAATAAGCAGTTGCAGACCTCTCAAATGATGTGTCACACAATTGGTGTTGTAAAGAAATTAAAAATGTGCCCCCCTGGGGGGCAGAGTGGGGGATGGCACACAACACATCCATAATATGAATAAGCAGTTGCAGACCTTTCAAATGTTGTGTCACACAACTGGTGTTGTAAAGAAATTAAAATTGTGACCCCCCCTGGGGAGAGCAGTGTGTGGGGGTGACATACAAGACATCCATAATATGAATAAGCAGTTGCAGACCTTTCAAATCTTGTGTAACACGACTGGTGTTGTAAAGAAATTAAAAATGTGTCCCCCCTGGGGAGCAGAATGGGGGATAACACACAAGACATCCTTTAAATGAATAACCAATTGCGAACCTCTCAAATGATGTATCAAACGACTGATGTTGTAAAGAAATTAAAAATTTGGCGAAATATTACAGTTATCGCCAAGTTAGCGTCACTTTTGACAACTAATTTTGGTCGCCAAATTTGGAGATATACCGCCAAGTTGGCGACAAACTTGGCGATTGTTGGCGATGGTAACCTTTCCTCTCTTTATGGTAACCCATATGGCGATGCATAGACGGAGCCCTTTCCTGCTTGGTCTATTCGACTCATGGAAGGAGTGGACAACCCGGATTCGTTAGTTCCGGAAATCTTCCACATCAGCATCATTCCAGGAGTCATTCTTTTTAAGGCTAGTTTTTTTTTACTATAGAAGAATATAATGCGCATACATTTAGTGAAACCAAAAAGCATTTAGTCTATCCAACAGCCATCATCCATAATATATAGTAATTCGGATAGAATATAGTATTTCAAATCTTTTGTATATCCCTGTAAATGCTATGTATTATGCCTGAAGAAACTTATATTAAGCCTCAGTGACGTATATCAACATGTTTATACATGCAATCGTTTACCATAATGGAAATATGTCGCAAACATTTCTCCTTCTTATTATGCAATGAAATTTTTTTGTCTGGCCCTGTAAATGAATAATAACTATTCTTTTCACTGCATATTTTACAGAATACATATTTTAGTAAACTATGCAGTTGCATATAAATTTGAATATATTTAACCAGATGAAACAACTTTAAAATTCATTTGAAACAATTTTTTCCCGTAGGCCGTAATGTAGCGGAAAATTTTTGACTGTGTCTATAAATAAAGTAATTATGATAAAAGCTTCATTTTCAATAGGGTTCGTGCTAAGGTAAACGGTAATAACATCTAAAATTTTCATGTCAAACCGAGTATATTTACGAGAGTTACAGCTTGGACAGACGGCCAGACAAACAAAGTAAAGCATAAACACTTTTCAATTTTGTTGGAAAATGTTAAAAATATTTTTTCAATAATTTTTCTAAATCTCGATTATAAGCTCTCCTTAGGTGAGGCTTGTTGAGCTTAAGCTACGAGGGTAGTTTGATAAGTCCGTGACTTTGAAATGAAAAAACCAATATACATACCAAAGTGCATTTTATTTTTCGACATAATCTCCTTTCATAATGATACACTTTTTCCAACCATGTTCTAACTTTTTTAATCCTTCCAAAAAATAAGATTTCTCAAACTCCTCAAAATAAGCATTTGTGGCAGTAATGATCTCAGAATTTGAAGAAAATTTTTTTCCTCCAAGCCACTTTTTTAAATTTGGGAAAAGGAAAAAATCACTGGGGGCCAAGTCAGGTGAGTAGGGTGGATGTGGGAGCAATTCGTATCGTAATTCAACCAGTTTAGCCGTTGAGATTGCAGACGAATGTGCTGGAGCATTGTCGTGATGAAAAAGCACTTTTTTCTTGGACAAGTGGGGCCACTTTTCTTTTAGTTTTACATTAAACCGGTCCAATAAATCAGCATAGTACTGTCCTGTGATCGTTTTTCCCTTTTCCAATTAGTCAATAAGGATTATGCCCTTTGAGTCCCAGAAAACTGTTGCCATAATCTTCCCGGCCGATCGAACGGTTTTTGCCTTTTTCGGAGCACGTTCATTTGGAGAAGTCCACTATTTAGACTGTTCTTTTGTTTCTGGTGTGTAGTAATGTATCCATGTTTCATGAACTGTAACATAACGCCGCAAAAATTCGCTTGAATTGCACTTGAACTTCTCTAAACAGTTTTGAAATGGTTACACGAGTCCGCTTTTGATCCACTGTCAGTAATCGCGGCACCCATCTAGCTGATAACTTTTTCATACCCAAATGTTCATGCAAAATATTGAATACACGTTCATTTGAAATGTTTACCTTCTTAGCTATCTCACTAATTTTCACGCGGCGATCTTCTAAGACGATATCATGGATTTTATTGATCATTTCTTCGGTCGTGATTACAACTGGACTGCCAGAACGCTCTGCATCTGTTGTGTTCGTACGGCCACACCGAAATTCTGTAAACCACTTGTGAACCATACCATGTGAGGGAGCGGAGTCTCCATAATATTTTCTCAACTTTTCTTCAGTTTCGGTTAATGATTTACCGCGCAAAAAGTAATGTTTTATCAACACACGAAATTCCTTTTTCTCCATAATCAGAACTAATTCGACAATCGTTTGCTTTCGAATGCAATAGAACACAATGTATTTAAAATATCGTTTGCAATTTTCACGAGTGTTGCCACAGGTAATGAAAAATTGATAGCATAATAATAATTATGCGATCAGACTGCCACCTTTTTTAAAGTCACGGACTTATCAAATTACCCTCGTATTTGGTAGGCCTCCCCACCTAGCTGAAACAAGCTCCACTTATAAATTAAACTTTGTTTGCTTTTGAAAAAGAGGATTTTTACCATCGACACCACACTAAATGTAAACGTATAACAAATACTATGCACTCCCTGTTCTACAGAAAGCATGTTTAAGAAAACCTCGGAAATTCATAGTCGTTTCATTCAATAATATTTCTTCAAACATAATAATACAAAGTAAACGCACAAATGATTCTCCACACACACCATATTATAACATGAAATTATTTTGACCATCGGTACTTCTTAGTTATCCGGTCAATCCATTTCACGAAATTATAGAAATCGCGAAACTGTTCGCCAAATTAAATAAATTGATGCAACTTTTTTGGTAAATAGCGGAAGAACAAATAAATTAGCGAAACATAATCAAGAACACAAATAAAAAATTTATTTAAAAATCACTTGATGACACTACAAACACGTGTGTTGTAGTTAATATCAAGTGAATGTGACATTTACAACCGTCCATTATTGGCATGTAATCTCATAGTATATATATAGTAATATTATAGTTTGCGGATAGTTCTTTGGTCGACGGGATAAACAAGTAGTACCTAAGCGTCTTTCTGAAGAAACAACAAATGCTACACTCAATCAAGATAGCTTTGGACCGAGAGAGGAAAAAACGGCTAAATTTGCTACATCATTTGAGTGGACGACAAATTTCTGGTCTCAAAAATATAGACAGATGCAGTAATGTGTGTTTTCAGCTCCTTGTAAATAATTTGTGAAGGTTCCACTGTGACATAATGGATCAAGGTTACGTAAGAGTGGAACAAAGTTATTCTGGTTGACTGTACATAATCCATTTTCAATAACAAATGTCGCATAGTAGACCTCAGTATCTCACATCAATTACATGGTAATATGCGTAATTCGAAAGAGTTAAGTCATAGTCAAATGGGCATGAGGTATACTGAAGTCATAAACATTTTTTAGGTGTGATGGGAAATTTTAGAGATAGAATCTGATGAGGCAAGCAATTATTTCCTTCTTTTTTTACCAATCTTTATTGACATTTAAAACTCACACCAGCCTTTTATTCCAAGAATAAACAATCAAAACGATCAGATTAAACTAGCTTGAATTAAGGAACTTAAAAGATTACAACAGGTATCTGTAATGACAGGATAGTTAAATTAGGATACTTTCTTTTAATATAAACCTGATGAGAAAAGTTCAATTTTAAAATATTTTTTCCAACCTTTACTTATATTTCAAGTATCATAAGACTGTTGTTACCTTTTGAAATATTAACACACTATTTTTTTTTTCAGTATTACGGGTAAGTGAGGGGGGCCTACTCTTTTCAAAACAAACATTTTTAGCTTAAATATTGATAAGAAAATCAAATTTACAATAAAAGAACTTTATTGTGAGAAATCAGAATTCACAAAATTATTTTTTAAAATTTAAATACTTTCGATAACTATGATATTTTACAGGCTTATAATTGTAAAAAAATAGAGATTTGTAATATTTTCAAATAATAAAAATAAAATGGTGTTTGCCAGTGCTCATGATCGTAGCACCTGATCTGCAAATTTAATGGTTTAATTAGTCAAATTTTTATTGTTCACTGTTTTTTGTGCACTGTAGTAAACGGAAAGAAATATTTCTTTACTTCTGGAATATGCTACGATTAGTTAACAGCAATTAAAAAATTTTAGGAGCAAAAGATGGCACAGATAGCTTTTTTGGAATTTTTTTTAAATCTTTCATAAAATATTTTTCACTAGTATGACATTAACAGATGCTTTCTTAAACAAATCTTTTGAAAAAATCTTGTAACATATATCTCTCTGTTTCTCTTGAATGTGAATTAAGGCATACCTATGAGAAAATTTCTAGTTGCATATCAAACGCACAACAGGTTTCTTACCATAATGAATTGACAGATGCTTGCTTGAATTACACATTTAAGAAAATTTATTCTTTCATATCTCGAATACAAGATTCCTCACCACTATGAGTTAACAGATGGCTGCATAAGTTGCCCTTTTGAGAGAATTTCTTGTTGCATATCTCACATTCAAAAGGTTTCTCACCAGTATGAATTAACAGATGTTTGCTTAAATTGCTCTTTTCAGAGAATTTCTTGTTGCATACCTCACATTGAAAAGGTTTTTCACCAGTGTGTTTAAAGATATGCCTTGTTAAATCACTCTTTTTAGAAAATTTCTTGCTGCATATATCACACACAAACGATTTCTCACCACTATGAATTAACAGATGGCTGATTAAATTGCACTTTTGAGAGAATTTCTTATTGCATACCTCACATTCAAACGATTTCTCATCACTATGAGGTAACAGATGGCTGCTTAAACTGCCCTTTTGAGAGAAATTCTTGTTGCATACCTCACATTCAAAAGGTTTGTCATCACTATGAGTTAGCAGATGGCTGCTTAAATGGCCTTTTTGAGAGAATTTCTTGTTGCATACCTCACATTTAAAAGGTTTCTCATCACTATGAGTTAACAGATGGATGGTTAAACGGCCCTTTCGAGAGAATTTCTTGTTGCATACCTCACATTGAAAAGGTTTCTCACCAGTATGAGTTAACAGATGCCTGCTTAAATGTCCCTTTTGAGAGAATTTCTTGTTACATATATCACACATAAACGGTTTCTCACCAGTATGAGTTAACAGATGTCTGCTTAAAGAACTTTTTCGAGAGAATTTCTTGTTGCATTCTTCACATTCAAAAGGTTTCTCATTACTATGAGTTAACAGATGGTTGCGTAAATGGCACTTGCGTGAGAATTCTTTGTTGCCTACCTCACACAAAAAAGACTGTTTTGGGAGAAATTCATCCATAGATCACAAATAAAATGTTTTCCAGGCTGTGATTTGGAAACTGCTTTTTTCAAAAAATTCTGATAAGAAATACTTTGCTGCATTTGTTTTACACATTGAAGATATTTTGGGGGATGCGATGCGTTAGATTAACGGTTATATGCATCTGCAATAAAATAAAGTTAATTCATATCAGTTTTTACATTTCATTAAAAAAATAAATGAATAAACTTATGAAAATTTAAAATTAATATAAAAATAAATTGTTATAACATTACAACCATAGTATTAACAACTAAGAAAAATCATATGTTAAGCATAGATTATGAAGTTCTTTCCAACACTTCATGAAATCTTTAACAAAACTTCGTTAATTAGGGAAATAAGGGTATATAGCCAAATATGTATTCCAATACTTTTGAACAGCCCTGTACTTGATCTGTCAATTGAAGTACACATTATAAAATGGGAAAATTAAGTTTAGAAAGAAAAGAGCTTAAAATTTCTTTTTGAGCAATTTGTACTAATAAATGGGAAACATACATGAAAACTTTTGTTCAGTTCTGTAGGTTATCTAGTACCTTTATTACACGTTAGTAAGAAGCTAAAATTCATTTTTAACTAAAATACTTTTAAAACAATTGAAATCACTAAGTTATAGATTATCATTTATAGGTGTCCATTTACACAATTCTTTGCATGGTCCTGTATATCATTTTATCTATATTCTGCAAACATTTATTTCTAAATTGAATGCAGTTCAGCGTAAAAATGTATACCTTATTTAGGAACGACCTTTAAGTAATTTGCGCTCATACTCAGTAACGTTGGCAAGCTCTTTTGGATAGCCCTGTATATCAACTATAACATTTATACACACCCTTATAATGAACAAAGATTTAGTGAAACTTAAATGCGCATATCATAATTAAAATGTATTACATCCATCCATCAGCCATCATCGGAAACATATACAGACCGTCGGAAGGAATATACTATTTGAAACCTTTTGTGTGTCCCTGTAAATGCAATGTACTTCATATTATGCAAGACAGTATCGTATAATTTATATAAAGCCTCAGTGACACGTATCAGTTTTGTTATACATGAAACAGTTTAATATATTTTTAAAATGTCGTATAGTATTCCCCCCCCCCTTTATCATTATCCAATGGAAATATTTTGTGTTGCCCTGTAAAAGAATAACAGCTATATTTTCACCGCATATTTTATAGAATAAATATTTTAGAGCATCTCTTAAATGCATGTAAATATTAATATGTTTGACTGGGTGTAACATCTTTAAAACCTTTTTGAAACGATTTTTCACCTTAGGCCATATTGTAATGGAACATTTTTGACTCTCTTTGTAAATAAATTAATTATGGGAGAAACTTCATTTTCAATAGGGTTCGTGCTAGGGTAAACCTAAATAACGTTTAGAAATTTCATGGCAATCCTAGTATATTTGGGCAAAACCAATTTTCTTTGTGTTTTTCAAAAAAAAAAAAAAAAAATTATATTTTGAGAATCTAGATTTTACTAAATAACAATAATATTGTTTAAATATGTGTTTAATCTGTACAAAATTAGCATTCGCAGAGAAAAAAATAATTTTACACTTAAAATATAACTTTTTATATTCATATCTAGCATAAAAAATGTAACCTCTGTTACGAGACAATTTTTGCGTAGTTTATGATAGAAATACTTCAACAAAAAATATAATTTTTATATTTTACTTTAGCAAAAATGTCCTTTAGTTCAAAACAATACTAATAGAAAGATGAATAATAAATAATAAAATTTAATCATAATTACATGCATAGTTTTATTTCGTTTAAAAAAAAAAACTATGTTAAAGTTCATAATTATCACTGATTTTAGTTTTAAAGAGAAGATTTTTTTAATTGAATTTAAAGTACATAAAATATTCCTTGTTTTAAGTATATTTCGTTTATTATCGGTTTACAATTATTAAAATAAAATAGAGAAATTCATGTAACAGAGGTTACAAAAATTTATAAGATGTAAACAAACTGAATAAATAATATATACTAATGCAAAAATAAATATAAAAAGTTATAAAAATGATAGGAAAGTTTGGTAGTATGAATAAATATATACATATTATCACAATAACAAATCTATATTTAGTTATAAAATGTAACCTCTGTTTATATAACATCTGTTACCAAAATATGGTAACAGAGGTTACATTTAAGGAAAAACAATTTTCTTTCTTAAATAATAATAATCTAAAAAATAGTTATATTGCTTAAATAAACTTATTTTACTTAGAGTTTTGTGATTTAAAAAAAAATTTTATTTTTAAAACATTATTTAAATCTAAAATGGGAGTAACAGAAGTTACAAAGAGAAAACACACGCACCTTAGAACTTGATAATACTGCTCTATACTCTAAACATGTGGCAGACAAAGTGAAAATGACACTTGTATTCTCTTCTAGAAAGTTCTTTGAGAAATATAGATTAGTAGCGATCTCTGATAGACAAAATTTTTATTATTTATTCTGCTAAATGTAAATAAATTAACAGAGGTTACATTTTCATGGACAAACGTTAAATTTAACTTATTAAGTTAAAAAATACATATCTTAATTCATTATTACAAATTTATAAAACTACTACATATGTTAATTAAATAAAAATCGTTATATATTGTTTTGTTCATAATATTTAGAATTGTAATCTGTATGAAGTTGTCTCTCCAATCATTTGGACAGCTAAATTTCATAGATAAGAATGGATAAATTGCATAAATAATGCATTAATTACACAAAAATTGACTAGATCAAATTGTAGACTAATTAAAAATAGTTTTTTTTCTGAAAGATGGCATAAAATTTTTTATAATTTTTGTGTATATTTATCGAAGAAAAAAATTAAAGTTATGGACATGAAAAGCACCTGCATTTTTGGTTTCACCCATTTAGGAGAGTTAGGGCGCGGACAGATGACCAGACAAACCGAATGCATAAGCACTTTTCAACTTTTTTGGAAAGTGCTAAAAACTGCAGTAGAATCCCAATCATCTGAAGTTAACGGAATCCAAGATGTGTCAGATGCCTTTCCTAACAGTGTGAAGATTGAATTGTAAATAAAATAAATTGCAACATTAAAAAAAACTTATTATAAATAAAATATAAAGTAAATTTAAGCATATTTTTTTATAATTTAATATCATCTAAAGAAACGATGATATATTTAGCAAAAATAGAGGGAAAATAAAATTTTATTGTGCCTATGGCATTTTAATATCCAAATGTGTTTCGTAAAGAATTCTTCGGATTTTTTATTTTTTTATTTATCTAATGTGTTTGCTTATTTCTGAAATTTGCCGTGTGATTTAATATAACTTACACTGCAATTAAATAACATAATCAGAGGCATAGCCAAGTGGATGCCATGGATTTACCCCCTCCCCCCCCCCTCAAACGGAGTGTCTAGGTTTCTGAATAGCATAATCAACAACACACAAAATTACGAAACCGGAATGACAAAGAACGCATAAAAAATTCCATTTTAGACTGTTATTAATTGGTATAATCTTAAACGGAATAATTCAAAATTACATCTTTTACCAAGACTATGAATTTTTCTGTTTTAGGCAAATTTCCACCATAAACATGTTTCGTTTTAACTGTATCATCTGAAACTATTATAACGTTTTCAATCTGTAGTGTACCTGTGAAGGATTTAAATTTATTACAATGGAATCAGTGAAGGTGACCTATCTTAGAGATAAAGAAAATCAGGATTACATGAAAACAATCGGAAGGCCTCAGGTCCGCTCTTTCATATTATGAACTTTTCTTCCATCACTTCAGTTTTCCCCCTCCCCTTCAAAAAGCAATTTTCGATTTTTTTTTTTTTTTTTTTTTTTTTTTTCAATTTTATCGTTTTATCATTACCGATCAGATTTCTTGAATGGTGCCTTCTGATGAATATTAGTTATAATATTTTAAAATTTTAAAAATAGGGGAATGTTTTATACCGGGAAGACACGTGATGGTTGGAATTCTGAGGGGAGAAACAATTTTTTTTTTAATTTGGCCTTCATCTCTCATTTGATATATCATTGGAAAGTTCTCTGAACATTATTTCAAATTATATTCCTCCAGGGTTTCTTAGGTATTTCGCCATTTCTCAGCAGCAAATTTAGGTAGAAGCGAGAAATTCAAGATAGCACACCTACTAAAACAATAGTTAAACATAGGTACTTCAATCAATTTACAGCTTTTTTTGTATTATGTCGTCAACAATGACTTTGAACAGGATAATGTAACATTATATTAATAAGAGAACAATGACAGATGTTTGATTAGATATTTAGTTTTTTTATAATTTTTGCAATATGTACTTCGTTTGACTGAAGATTTCTTCAGAGAAACCAATCAGCGTAGCGAGCAGACTCCTAGTACTATATATAGTTCCTAAAACTTCAAATCTATTTAAAATGGAACATTTTGCAATTGTGTTTCATTCTTGGCAGGTTGTTAATAAACACGGAATCATCTTGTAAATGGAAATATTTGACGGTCCAGAAGAATAAGTAAACCTGCAAGTATACCTGCTAAGACGAAAATGAGTTTTGATGGGTCCAACTGGCGGTGACAGTTAAGGGAAAACACCAGTTTATGCAAATGCAATAACGGCACACTGATTGAATTCTGAAACCCTTATGTTTGTTCATTTTGTAATTTTATGTCAAACGATATTATAATTTAATATGCTGGCTGGAATTAATAAAAGTAACTCTACCCACACGAAAATGTATTTTAGAATTCCCTAGGAAAAGCTTTATAGAATCCTATAGAATTATGGCCCTTTTTCTATAAACTAGTTTAAAAGCTGTAGAAGTTTAATCGAAATACCTGTAGAAAAAAATTGTTCCATAATAGAAATTTCTGCTCTACAGACATTTCTATAGCTTTTAATTTAGCATATAGAAAAACGGGCTATAATTCTATGAAAATTATTCTGTAGAACTCTAAAAGCCATTTTCGTAAGGGTATTCTTGAACTGGTTATTTGTGAACTTTTATTGTCATTTTTAAAAAACCTTAAGAAATCTGAAATATGATTTATATTCTGTTCTAAAACATGCCGATGATGTCTTTTCAGCTCAAAAAAAGTTTTCGTCAAACATTGAGCAAGAAATAAGATACTAGGGCTTAAAAGTTTGTTGACAAATTGAAAAGAGAAGATTTCCTTGCAACAGAAAACTTTGATGTATATATTTCTTTAAATCATACAGATTCTTTGTCAAGGTTGGCTATTCGATGTAGAGACATTATACATCCCACCATAAATCTCAAGAATATTTCTGGAAATCAATGTTTCTTTCTCATTTAAATTCTTTTATCTTGAGCCTCGTTGATATTTAGAGAAAGATCAGAGAGACATTGGAAGGTTTCGATGTTCACTGGGACTTTTACAAAATAATGGCAAATTTTGTCATTGAATTTTCCAACGGGAGCCATTTTTAAATAATTTAATGTATTTTGAAGGACAGATTTTTTATGCATTTGTGCAGTATTGTAATTTTGTTTCTCCCTATTGTATGAGACATTTAACCTCTTGACTGCCACCGGCTGATTTTTTCAAACACTAAGCTGCAGGTTTCACTGCAACATAAGCAATATTTAAATTAGTATAGTTCTACAAATAAAACCCAGTTCTAAAAAATTAAATTAGGATTGATGCTATTAAAGATTATACACCGATATTAATAACATATTTTGTATCAGGTTGGAAAAACATTTTTTTTTCATATTTTTAATAAATTACAGAGAAAACAACATTACAATATTACCCTTTGGCTGGGCAGTCAGGGGGTTAAGGCAGTTATAGATCAATGGGAAAGTTTGTAATTTTTGTACAATTTCAAAACGATGCGAGAAAATCGGAAATGGTTTTTACACTGATACTACAGCATCAAATTTAGGGAATACCCCATCGAAGCATCGAAATGTCTCTCCAAAACATTTAGAACTTTATTCTCATGAATCGCCTACAAGTGCTATCTCTCTCTGGAATTTCAAAGTGCTCTTTCGATAGTTGCAAAAATCACTCCCACAGAAAAATGTCTCGGTCATCTAAAATGACAACAATTGTGACTTGCGAATGCCTAGTTTAACCATTTCGAGCGCAAGTTTTTTTTTTTTTTTTTTTTTTTTTTTTTTAATTTTTAGAAAAACTTACTTCTAATACTTTTTGTGCTTTTTACTCATGATTCTTCCAGGAAAGTAACTTTTATTTTAAATTTACAGAGTGAAATACATGTTTAAAATAAAAGAATTGCAAACAGTGAAAAGAGAATGAAGCAAATATTAATACTTATTGGTATTACTAAGTGCCTAAAATAAATGCATAAACATATACCGTAATTTCTGGAAGAAACGCCACAGCGGCGAAAAGCCGCATCGCGGAAAATCACTCAAAAAAATTTAGAAAATGGTCGTAAACGCCGCAGGTGAAATTTCCGCGGGAATCGCGGTTAACATGTTAAACAGAAACACATTAATAAGCTGTATTAAGAAATCATAAAAATGAAATTATTAATCAGAAATTAATAAATAAATACAAAATTAATTATATTATTTAAATACCGTATTTTCGGGAATAAGCGCCGCGAAGCTTACGAGTTTAAAAGTAAAAATATGCTTAGTGCGGCGCAGCGAATATGGTGATTTTTTTTCGTAACAGTTTGTTTGTATTTATGTCGGCCAATTATCTACACTGTGGGATATAGGCCCGTTTTCGTAACAGTACCATAAAATACCGTTAATCCGCCCCCCCAAATGTGACGAAAAATCATAAAATAATTAGCGAGGGGCGCTTACACGGGATTTTTCCACGATCGTTTCACAAAAATTTCAGGAATGAATCGTGAATCTTTGAATGAATCATGAATTTTGATAATTCAATCAATACTTGAAAAAAAATTGGTTTAAAAAAAACGTAAATTCTGTCGAAAAACGCAGAAAAAAGGAGAAATTTGTAAAAAAAAGCATGAAATCAATTAAAAAAATCTTTTAAAAAAGCACATTTCATCAAAAATTCATGATTCATTCATTTCACTTTTTGCGCTTTTTACTCATGATTCTTCCAGGAAAGTAACTTTTATTTTAAATTTACAGAGTGAAATACATGTTTAAAATAAAAGAATCGCAAACAGTGAAAAGAGAATGAAGCAAATAATAATAATTAGTGGTATTACTAAGTGCCTAAAATAAATGCATAAACATATACCGTAATTTCTGGAAGAAACGCCGCAGCGGCGAAAAGCCGCATCGCGGAAAATCACTCAAAAAAATTTAGAAAATGGTCGTAAACGCCGCAGGTGAAATTTCCGCGGTAATTGCGGTTTACATGTTAAACAGAAACACATTAATAAGCTGTATTAAGAAATCATAAAAATGAAATTATTAATCAAAAATTAATAAATAAATACAAAATTAATTATATTATTTAAATACCGTATTTTCGGGAATAAGCGCCGTGACGCTTACGAGTTTAAAAGTAAAAATATGCTTAGTGCGGCGCAGCGGATACGGTGATTTTTTTCCCTAACAGTGCCGTAAAATACCGTTAATCCGCCCCCCCCCCCAAAAAAGTGACGAAAAATCATAAAATAATTAGCGAGGGGCGCTTACACGGGATTTTTCTATGATCGTTTCACAAAAATTTCAAGAATGAATCGTGAATCTTTGAATGAATCATGAATTTTGATAATTGAAGCAATAGTTGAAAAAAAATTGGTTTAAAAAAAACGTAAATTCTGTCGAAAAACGCAGAAAAAAGGAGAAATTTGTAAAAAAAAGCATGAAATCAATTAAAAAAATCTTTTAAAAAAACACATTTTATAAAAGATTCATGATTCATTCATTTCATCATGATTCTTCACTGAATCTTTGGAACGGGGGAAAAAATCGGATTCAGAACAAATTTTCTGAAAGTTATAAAAGAAGGGGAGGGGGAAATTCAGGAATTTCATTCGAAAATGCAATTTTCGTTTATTCGTAATCTAATGCGAAATTTGCGTAATTTTTTGCGGCCTTTTAATGAAAATTAATATTTTTCGCGATATTTTGACGAAATCGAAATTTATTTGTTTTTGCAACCATTTGTCGGAATTCGCGATACATTTTATGTCCGAAATTTTGAAATTATGATCGATTTTTTTTTTTAATTTTCGGAAAAACTCAGAAAAATATCACGCTTGTTTGAAAAAAAAATTGCTCGTAAACGCCGCATCGGTAGAAACGCCGCATCCCTTGAAATTTCAGTTTAAAACACGTAAACGCCGCGGTGTTTCTTCCAGAAATTACGGTACTAACATTGCTACATGTATAGGGTAGCAAAAGTATTTCTTAAAACAAAAAAATACACCATTTAAAAGACATGTATTTTTTATAGTACAACAGACCTGAAAGGGTTAATATTAGATACTTCATGGATGAAAGGAGAGTTGTGCATGAAGTGGGAGTTGATAAGGTTCTGTTTTTTAAGAATCAGAAATCCAAAGCTTAAATTGAACCGAATTCACTTACTAATCATTGAAATTGGAGAACGCTCTAAGACTGTTTTGAACCACCAAAAGTAAACTGCGTTTGAAGTAAAATAACAGAACCCGATATTATTTTTTACACAACTCAACATTTCTAAAAAATGTTAATCAATCGCAAATAAAATTGTTTTAAAAAATTAGCGTCCTTGAAGTTTACAACCAGATATCGAAAGAAACTGTTTGGGCCAAACAGGGTATCAAAAATGGCAGAACATAAAACTGAGAAACCCAGGTGAATTATGGCTGTGCTAGACAACTGTAACCAGATTATTTTTTCCAACAAACTATATTTGTTGTGCAAGCTTGTTATAGCACTTGTTTCTTTAGCCAAAATTGAATGTTGTTATTTTAAATATTAAACAGCTAACTAAGCTTACTAAGAAATTTCTTTGAAATAAACTAAACTTATAAACTAACCAATAATAAGTTAAATGATTTTAAATAAAAATTCTGATGTAGAATATTTTAATAAGACTAGAGTAACATTTTTTGTAATTCTAGGGTTAAATTTAACTATTTAATCCTAATTTTAATGCATGCAAATGCATATGTTGTATGAAGCTTGACTAAAATACATTTTATTTTTCAGTATGGGCTCAGTATTTTAGATCATAGAGTCTGTAAAATCTCTGGTATATCATCATATGTAACTTCGTTGTATTACTAGCTACTACTATGGAGATAAATATTACTTTATTTTATACATGCTATTCTTTTAAATTAAGAAATGAAATGGGTACTTATGGATGGAAGTTATTGAAAATAATTGTATTACCAATGCACACACTCAGTCAATCGTATCATGTGATTACAAGGACATGGGGAAAAAAATCATTTTAGACTTCCATTAAAAGAAGTGTTATAAATCATATTTTTAAGATACTGTGTCTAAATATGATCTTTTGTTCGTTTTGTCTATGCTATGAAATTCTTTCACTTGAGACGGGATTATGTTATAGAAAGATTCTCCTTTTACAGGTTTTACTGTGTTGTAATATTATATACATATCTAAATATTTGTAATATAATATTATCTCCTAATTTCACATGTATAATAAATACATAAAATATTAAATATATAAATTAATAAAAATATTTAAGTATGCAGTATATTTTTTTATGTGTGTAGATATAATACGCGTTTATATACCCACAAATGAGGAATAAGTAACTAATGAGAGTTAAAAAAAGAAAACCAGTCAGATGAAGTCTTTTGTTGTTTTTTGTACTTAAAAAAAATAAAAACGGAACCCTTAAAAGAACATTCCAGTGTCTGTCTGTCACAGACATTTTACTCCTAAACTGGGGAAAGTTGAAACAAGGCTGATGTAATAAACCCATCTATATATACAATAAGATCACGTGGGCCATAAAACCAAGCTTTTTTTTCCCTTTTTTGAGAAGGCTTAAAAACCAGACTAACACATTTATTTTAATGAAACATTTTATGCATTTCATATACACTGGATTCCTATAGATCAAGCATGAATGATAAGTTTTTGAATTATATGCATTCAAATTTAGTGCTTCTGATGTCAAATTACATTTTTTATGTTTTATTTAATATCTTCTGAAATTATACTCCTAATGAACTAATTTTTTATATCGCGCTAATACTAAAATACCAAAACATAAATATGTTGAATTTCCATTTTTTTATGATTTTATGATATGAATTATGCAATTATTATTTGAAAAGATAATGACTTGCAACCCACATTTTTTTAAATGAATTTAGATGTATTAAGACCTGCTTTAGGGCAGTCCAAAATAAAAAGATTTTCTTCCAAATAATTTCCAAATTATGCTTAAATAATGCAAAATGATGGTTTAAGGTGTCATTCATAATAGAAATGACTGGATAGGCGGAAACTTCGGTACCACTTAGTTATCCCATTCACAAAATTACACAAATCGCCAAACTAATAGCCAAATTATATTTATTGATATAACTTTTATTTTAAATAACAAACAAAATAATAATAATAATTAGTAGAATATTAATTAAAATAAAATAAAAATTACTTAATGACATTTTAAATACTTGAATTGTAAATAATGTCACTGAATGAGACATTCACGATCATTCACTATTGTCACATAATCTTATAGTTTGGTGATAATTTTTGGTCGACAGGATAACCAAGTAGTCCCAAAACTTCTTATGCTATCCTATAATTTGACAATCTTCAGTGACTGCTTGAGTGGTGCTTAAGATGCCTTGATTAAGAAGGGGGCTCTATTGGTCAACAATCGAGAACGGAGCTTTATTTTGGACAAAGCCTCTAAAATATGCCAGTTTTAAAACAATTAATTTCCCAGAAACCTATCGTATGAATATTATAAAAAAATTGTTTTTAGGATAATTGAAAGGTGTTGATTTCATTTATGCTTTCAGAATTTAAAGCTTCTATAGAAAAAACAAAATTAGAGTTAGTTTTAATACTTAGAAGTCCCTCCCTAAGCAAATTTTATATACATCTTTTAAAAGTAGACTTTATATTAAATCATAAGGTATCAATAATTTCTTCAACGATAATTTGTTGAGGGGTTAGTACAGAATGTTTACTTTTTTTTCCACAACTGTACAAATATTATTTTTTACATATTATTAAAATTAAAGAAATAATGTCCAATTTTTTTAACAGTACTTAACTTCCATTAATGAACATTGCTTTATTTCTTCAAAATCGAATTTCATATTATCTGTTTTCATAAGTTCTTTGCCTTTTGAATGGTATGACTTACTTTTTCTTGAGATTTTTTTTTCATATGCTCAGTTTGCTCTGTGTTTTTAATATTTGTTATTATTATCTATAGAACTTTCTGTTTATCGTTCTTCTCTTTCCAAATGACATTTAGAATACAAAATGCAATATGAATTATTTTACAATGTTAAAATTACACTTCCTAGTAACTTCACACACTGTAAATGTATTTTTTTCATCATTTTATTATAAAATATATCCCATAAAGCATATTCAAAATTTAATATAGAAATAGAAAATTTGTCTACCATACAAGAATTAGGCAAAGCCTAGCCATACACCAAATTATCCCTTCTTGGAAAACAAATTACAATAAATAGACTTTAAAAATTTATTCTTTGTTTTTAAATAGATCAATCTTTTAGATGATCTAGAACAAGTGTGAACTAAAATTAACAGTTTTCCCCCGTTAATAATCATTAACAATTTAGAGTTACTTTAATTACAAAATACAGAAACTTTAATAGGAGAGTAAGCAAAAGAAATGTATCTTACCATTAACTTATTTTAATATAGAGGGCAGGTCAATAAATTTTAAAATGCTCTTTCATTATATTGCTATAGGTCATTATATTTCAAAAATTTGCCGCCTTTTAACAGAGAACTTTAATATCGTACGGGTTCACATAAATGCAAAGAGACGCCAAAGCCATGAATGAATCACGGTGACTGATTTTGAATGAGGAATGAATCATATCAATAAATCTGCTGCAACAGTAAGTTCAAGTTCTGACTTTTTTGTAGGATTTAATTTATTCATTTGATTTTTGTTGTAAGAATCTTTCTTTGTAAACTAATTTCTTATTTAATAAAATTAATATTAAAAACTGAAGAATATTTATGAAAAAATATGCTTCTTTTTTATGTAACACAATTTTTTTTCCTTTTTTTTTTTAATGACTGTTTCTAATTATGCTGTATCTGACAACAATTCTATGAACATCAAACAATTAAAGACCCTAAATATAGTTCAGTTCAACTAGAATATTTGTAGATGATTAAATTAAACCTGCATGTCCATTAATGCATATAATTCTATTGTAACATACATAAAAAATATCAGTTTTTTAAAAAGAGACAGAGAGTATCTACTGATGCTGCCACCATAAATGAACTTATTGTGGATGGAAATCTTTTTTGTCTTATATTAAGGAAATTCTTGCATATAAAGATAGGAAAATTTGTAGTTTAATAGTAAATTTTTTTATGTTTAAATTGAAACAGAAAGTGTTTAGCGGAATTTTTTAAAAGTAAAATTTATGCTGAAGGTACAAAATAGCTCATTTTAAATACAGTAGACTCCCTCAAACACGCAACCCTAAAATCTGCAAATCTCTAAAATCCGCACATAATTTACAGATGTAAACAATGAAACATTCAGTACAGATATAGGGGGGAATTTGACTTTGTAATTTTTATATCAATTCCTTATGTATTTTAATTTGTAATTTTCATTAATATTACTGAATTCACGTGTTTTATGAAATAAGAATAAATTTATTTTGGAAAAAAGTAAGATATTGCTGATATCAGTGGTAATCACAATCTTTTTACCAAATATATTTATGTATATACTAAACTTTTTTTGGTTTTAAGTCTGGCTAAACCTGAAATAAAGCTTCCTTATTTTATGATTTTGATGTGAATTAATAATGTATCTTTATAAAGCAAATTTCAAATGAAAAATATATGTAATTTTTATAATAAATATTTAATCTTACAATATTGATTATTTAACTTGACCTTTAATTTTAATATTTTAATCATGTTAAAAATTATTTAAAATTTTATTATTTTAGTTTATTACTTATTTTAATGTTTTATTGGTCTGTAACCCTTTATAATAGCTTCAATTTCATTGTTAATTACATTCAAGTTACTGTTTAAAACATGTAAACAAAGCAATGTCCAGAAATCCACAAAATTCTAAAATCTGCATAACCTCTGGCCCCAAGCAGTGCAAATTTGAGGGAGTCTACTGTAATATTATAGAATCAAAAACTATGCATAGCCATTTAAATACGACTGTTTTCTGAAAGAGTTTTTTTGTCAATTTTTATTCATATCATTTCATTAGAGATTATTTCACATTTCGAAAAATGCATTTTTTAGTTATTGTTGTCACATTTAAAACAGTAAATCAAATCCCTAACCCTAAAATCCACACATCATCACAAATACAAACAATGAAACTTTGAGTTCAGATACAAGGACACAATTGCAGAATTTTTTTATTTAAAACGTTCCGTATATATTTTAGTATGTAATTGTCGATAATATTATTGAACTCATGCTTTTTCAACAATTTAATCATTTAAAAAAACATCGTTTTTTTTTATCATTTTAGTTTATTACTACTGTCCTAAATATTTTATTACAGTAGACTCTCTGAAATCTACACAGCTTGGGACCAAAGATTGTGCAGATTTTTGGATTGTGTAGATTTCTGGTTTTTGCTTGGTTTACATTTTTTAGACAAAAATTTGAATTTAGTAAGGCAATCAAAAGTGTAATGAACGATTATAATGTAGTAAAATATTAAAAGAACTAAGTAAAATAATAAACTAAATAGATAAAAAAGTAAGAATACTTAATACTGATTGAACTATTAATAGTAAAGGTCAAGTAAATAAAATTAATAATGCATATTTGAATTTGCATAAAAAAAATAACAGTATATTTTCCTTGAATTATTCTATGACACTTTTCTTATGAAAGGTATTCTCTATTAATTTACATTAAAATCATTTTAATAAAAACAAAAATGCTTGATTAATAGGGTACATAAATATATTTGGTCAAAAGTTTGTGATTACCAGTTTTATCAGCAATAGCTTGATTTAAAAAAATTATATATGCTCTTTTCATAGAAAATAACAATTTTATTTATATTAGCAGAAAATACATACATGATGAAATAAAACAAAAAAAAAAAAAAAAAAAAAACTACAACTTTGCACCTATACCTGAAGTGAAAGTTTCATTGTTTACTTCTATAATTTATGTGTGCATTTTAAGTATGCACATTTGAGGGAATCTACTATAATAATAAAATACAGTGTAACAACATCGAACAGCAAACCCATCCATTTAATCAGTCTATGATAAGATGGAGTCATTTTAGGCTTAATTTTGAATTGAGATGAGTATGAGAAATTTTATCTGCCCAAATACAAACGTTTTCTACCTAATACCTTTTCTGTTTAAAAAAAATTTCTATAAAAGATTCAAAATTTCAATGCTTTGCACAGTTTAAAATCATTTCTGAAATCGAGTTGAAAGCAACATTGCAAAACAAGACAGTTTGGTATTGGGTCATTTCCTTTTGTGATTCATTCACTATATATAAGTATATATGTGGTACTACTTGGTTGTGCCGTTGACCAAAAAACTATCACCAAACTATGAGATTAAATGCCAATAATGATTGATCATGAATGCCACATTCCTTTGAGATCAAACATGTTACACATGTAATCTATACAAGAAAAAAACAAATTTTCTGTTGAAAATGTCTTTTAGATATATTTTTAAAATAAAAAAATTCATGTTTTGATTCAATTCGAGATTACTTTTACAGGCTCAGTTATAAAATTTAAAATCTTCAAAAAATTTTTAAGCTATATTATTATTACTTTTTTCATGAAATTTTAACGTAGTTTTATGAGTTTTTTATAAGCTCAGCTTATATCAATTTATTTGAAATTTTGATTATGTTGCAAATAATAATAAAGACTATTTCTTATCAAATATAATTGTTAGAATACGTTGGAAAAAGTTGCTGTTAATATTTTGATCTCTTTTGACTTATCGGTTTTACTCATTTTTTGCTCTAGTAGCACAGCTTTTATTATTATTATTATTATGTGGTAACTTTCATGATTTTAGCAAAACAGTAGCATTTTACGGGGATGGCCAGGTATCGTAGATGAGCAGGAATGGACCCCTTAAGGAATTTCTTTAAAAAAAATTATTTTGTAATTATAGGTATAATTATTATATTCCAGTATTTTTATATTATATTAACCTTTACTCACAATTTAACTTATCTCTAGGTGCATTTTCCAATAAAAGAAAAAAAAATTTAAATAATAGAAATATGTCAAAAACCCAGTAATGGACACCCCTCTTAAAATCTTAAAAATAAATACAATTTTGTAAATGGCCATTGGTATATGAAATTCAAAGTTTTATATTACGATCTAAACAAAAACATTCAATTTTTAAAATAAAATAAAGAAAATTAAATAAGTAATGTCAGCTCTTAGCATTTCTATTAAAATTTTCAATGAAAAACAATGAAATTTTTTTTCTGCTTCCTAATTGCTTTGACGAAACGTGTAAAAATCTAATCCAGATTATAAAGCTTACAAGGGGGAGTTAAGAAAAAAAGAAATAAAAGATTAAATATTATTTATTAATTTTTTTAAACCAAAAACTGCAAGGCAGCCCATTACTGACACATCTAACCTACAATTTTATTGAAAAAAAAAAAAATACTTTACTTGTAAAATACTAATGTGTCATTCATTCTTAAGTACAAATACTTATAAAATAGAAGTAACTGTAATGGACATCTTTAAGAAGTGTTTTTTAATTAATAGTTAAAATTATTGGTATTACTTGGTTATCCCGTTGACCAATTTCACCAAATTATTCAAGTCACCAAACTCATAGCCAATTTATACACATTGACATTATTTTCATTTTAAATAATGAAATAGTAGAATATTAATAAAAATACAAATAAAAAGTCGAAATAAAAATCACTTAATGACGTTTCAAACATGTGCATCGTATTTAATGTCATTGAATGTGACATTCACGATAATCCTTATTGGCATTTATTCTTTAGTTTGGTGATGGTTTTTTGGTCGATGGAATTACTAAGTAGTGCTAAAAAAAAAAAAAAAAAAAAAAAAATGAATCCATTTTGTTTGTTTGTAATATTTAGTTAGTTCATTAAAGTTTTGTTACAAGAACAATTCTTTGTAAATTAATTTCTTATTTAATAAAAACAATATAAAAAGCTTCAGAATATTTATTAAAAAATGTACACGCTCTTTGCATAACATCATTTTTTTAAAATTGTAGTTTAAATAATGCTGTACCTAACAACAATTCTCTAAACATCAAAGACCCTAAATATAATGTATTTCAACTAGAACATTTGAAGATGATTAAATTAAACAGGCATGTCTATTAATGCCTATAAATATACGTAAACTTTCATAGATAAATCTGTTTTTTTTTTCTTAATAAGAGACACAGAGAGTATCTACTGATGTAGCCACTGTAAATGAACTTATTGTGGATGGAGACCTTTCTTGAGTTATATTAAGGAAATTATTATGTACAGTCAAGGATCGATAATCCTTGCACTCATAATCCGCAATTTTTTTAAATTTGCGTTACTTTACAAATATAAACAGTTAAGAAAATTTATAAATTCATAATCCAAAAATGTTTTTTTAAAACAAATATAATAAAAAAATTGAAAAAAAAAATCGTAATAAAACATCTACTTTTTTAATGTAACTCTTTTATTTTAATTTTATTAACAGTAAAAAACAAATTGTATTACAGAACATATGTAATATGTATATGTAATTATGTTTATTTAAATGCACACATATATGTATCAATTTTTTAATAAAATAACTTTAAAAAGGCAATTTTTAAGCTAGCATATTGTATTATTTATTAGATTTCATATTTATCTTTTCATATTATACTGATTATAGACGTAAAATACTGTACAATCCATAATATTCTATAATCCACAATATTTCATAATCCACAAAACCTTTGGGCCCAACTTGTGCAGATTATAGAACTTTGACTGTATAAAGACTAGTCGTAGGGAGCCACCATAATACTTACCCATGATGGATATGCATAATATAATATATGAAAATAAAATGTGTGTAAACTACTCATAAAATGCATCGCAATTCCAAAAAAAAATTTAAACTTATATTTAAATATTTTTAATGTACATAGTAATGCTCTATTAAAGAATTGTTGATGAACCAATTTCGACACATTATATAAAATGCCAAATTATTCAAATAGTACCAAACAGCATGAAAGAAACATCCTTATAACTAAAAAAAATAATAATAATATTGATTAAAGGTTTACTGTGTCAAAAGTAGCATCTCATTTTCAATTAAAATGTATTTTTGAATTGAAATTTGAATGAAATACAGGGTCATGAAAAATCGAAGAGTGTGGAAAACAGGATTTCAAATATCTTAGCAACTCATAATCTGATCAACTTTGTTTCTTATGCAAAATTTGTGATTTTTTTTTATGTCCAATCCTTAAAATAAAATAATTCAAAAAATTTTATGTACTTTTCATCAGAACGAATTTTTCAAGAGTCTGAAAAAAATAGTTCTGATTAATCAAGGTTACTGATATTAAATAATCTTCGTACATTTCTTACATATTAAGTACATACAAAATTTCTAGTCTCTATCTCAATTGGTTATGGAGATAGAGCATTTACAGACAGACAGACGACAATTTTTTTTTTTTCTAAAAATATGTTTTATAGAATCTCCAGGGTCTGAATGTATATCTGCAAAGATTGCAAGATTTACTCTACACTATGTATGATGGGTAAGTAATATGAAAATTTGTAGTTTTATAGAGAAATCATTGAAAATTAAACTGAAACAGAGAGGGATTTTTTTTTTTTTTTGGGGGGGGGGGGGTGGTAGGGGAGGGAATTATTTTAAGTATAGGTACAAAATAGTTCTTTTTAAAGAGTTTTATAGGATCAAAAGTTATACATAGCCATTTAAATATCACTGTATTTTGAGAATTTTTCTTGTCAATTTTTATTCACATGATTTCAATAGAGATTATCTCATATTTTGAAAAAGGCAATTTTTTAACCTATTGTTGCCAGATTTCAAACAGTACAAATAATACAGTAGACTCTCTCATATCTGCAACCCTAAAATTCACACATCATCACAGATATAAACAATGAAACTTTTAGTTTGAATACAAGGACAAAATACAAAACTTTTTTTTATTTATGTCATGCTGTATATATTTTAATATGTGATTCTCAATAATATTATTAAACTCATGCTTTTTAATGTAGTAAAAACATTTTTACTTCTAAACAGAAATCCAGATATTGTTGATATCATTGCTAAAAACATTTTTTTACCCAAATATATTAATGCTTCTATCAAACATTTCTGGTTATTAAGACTGCTTAAAGCTGAAATAAACTTCTTTACTTTATAATTTTGATGTCAATTAATAGCATGTCTTTATGAGGAAATTTCATTCAATAAATCTCATCTTTATTAGGCATTAATTATACATTAAGAATTATTACCTATATTTTTAAAAAGTAAGTCATTTTAAAAATTATCTTTCTTTTTATCATTTCAGTTTATTATAATACTTTACTTAATTATTTTAATACAGCTGACTCCCTCAAATCCAGAAAGCTTGGGACCACAGTTTGAGCTGATTTTTAAATTAACAGTTTCCTGGTCTTTGCTAAGTTTACATTTTTAAAACTGCGATTTAAATGCAATAAGGCAATCAAAATTATAATGAAAGATTTTAATATAGTAAAATATCAAAATAATTAAGTAAAACAATAAACTAAAAGAATAAAGAGTAAGATAACTTAAAACTGATTGAAAGTAAATAATTAATAATTTATAATTTATATTTGAATTTACATGAAAAAGAAGAAATACATTTTCCTTGAATTACAACACTTATCTTATGAAAAGTACTTGCTGTTAATTTGCATTAAAATCATGGTAATAATAAAAATCCCTGCCAGCTGGGGCCTACTGACAAAGGTAGATTTCGATTTTAGATACAAATTTTCCCAGCAAAACCTAAATCAAGATTAGAAATAAACCCAGTTTCATCACTAAGAATGAGCTCCAGAGACCTGAACCTTTTGTGAAAATTATAATATACATGCATACACACATGCGCATATATATGGAATAGATCTAAAAATGACAAAAACAAAACAAGAGAATTTCAAAATGTCAGTATTTACATAGTCTCATTTTTATCATGTTTCAATAAGTTTTTACGAACTCACATAACTTAATATATTCATCTGCTTTTTGTCCATTATATTTCCAATATAACATAATTTTTACTTACCCATCATATGTAGTATAGGGTAAGTCTTGCAATCGTTTTGAAAATTGAGATTTTTTTTGACGGAATTATATGTTTCAGATGCTGGAGATTCCGAAAAACTTATTTTTAGAAAAAAAAATTTGCCGTCCATTTGTCTGTCTGTCTGTAAACGCTCTGTCTCCTGAACAAATTGTGATAGAGACTTGAAATTTTGTGTGTACTTAGTACAGAGTGAAAGGGACGAAGTCTATTAAATATCAACAACCTCAATTATCCGGAACCATTTTTTTTGGACATAATTTTTTTATTTTTTTATTTTAAGGAGTAGACATAAAAGGCAATAAAATAATACAAATTTTGCTTAAGAACAAAGTTTATCGTAGTTGCCGAGATATTTGTAATCCTGTTTTTCACATTCTTTGATTTTCCATGATCCTGTATTTCATTCAAATTTGAATTCAAATATATATTTTAATTGGAAGTGAGACACTTAATATGGCATAGCAAATTGTTAGTTAATATGATTATTATTTTTGGAGTTGTAAGGATGTTTCTTTTACGCAATTCGGAACTACATGAGTAGTTCATATATACAGTAGACTCCCTCAAATCCGCACTCCTAAAAACACAACTCTCTAAAATCTGCACATAATTTACGGATGTAAACAATGAAACATTCAATTCAGCTGTAGCTGCAAAATTTGACTTTTTTAGTTTAATATCCATTCCATGTATTTTTTATTTGTAATTTTTGTTAAGGTTATTGAATTCATGTTTTTTATGAAGGAAAAATAATTTATTTCTGAAAAAATCAAGATATTGTTGACATTATTGGTACCGTGTTTTCGGGCGTAAGAGCCGCGGCGCATACGAGTTTAAAAGTTAAAATTATGCTTACTGCGGCGCTTCTGCCGGGGCGGCGAATACGATGTATTTTTTTCCCCTTGCATCCATATTCATTACAAAAGTGATTTTGATCGGAATTTTTCTGAAAATTGTGAAAAGTCAATCATCAGGAAGAAGATTGCGAAAGAAATGCGAAGCATAAAAATATCGCGAAATTCGACAAATGATAGCCTAATTTCTGTCAATCATTCGCAGAAAAAGCAAGAATTTTATCAAATAATCGGAAGGAAAAAACACGAATTTTATCAAAAGTTTGCGGGAAAAGCGTGAATATGAAAAAGAAAAAATGTGTATTTCATGAAAGGATCACTTGAAAAACTACAATTTTATTATCGTAAAATCCGCCCTTCCCAATCAAACGCCAGTCCCCACTATAAAAAAAAACGCTAATTTCGCCAAAGAATCACGAAAAATAACCGCAAATTTATTGAAAGGATCGGAAAAAAATCATGAATTTCGCGGAAGTATCGTTAAAAAACCCACATTTCGACGAAAGTTTGCAGTAAAAACGCGAAATGTGTCAAAAAAATACCTAAAAACACAAATTATGTCAAAAGACTGAGATAAAATTGTGAATTTCTCGAAGGACGCCAAAAAGAACGCCCAAAAGTATTGCCAAAAATGTTAGAAAAAACGCAAATATGTCGTATCAATAAATAAAAGGTAAAAAAAAGAAAAGAAACAAGATAAATTCAGGCGAAAAAACGCAGAAAAAAGAAGAAATTTTTAAAAAAAGCATGAAATCTATTAAAAAATCTCGAAAAAACGAACATATCTTAAAAGAAATGATTTCTTGATTCATTCATTTTATTATGACTCATTCATTTCATCATGATTTATGCGTCTCAAAGGCGAATGAGAACAGAACTGAATCATGATGAAATGAATGGTTCATGAATCTTTGATGGAGTCCTTTTTTCGAAATTTTTAATAGATTTCATTCTTTTTATGCCTTTTTTTACAAATATCTCCTTTTTTCTGCGCTTTTTCGACAGAATTTACGTTTAAAAAAAAACGCAAATCTTTTCAAGTATTGCGTCAAGTATCAAAATTCATGATTCATTCAAATATTTATGATTCATTCAATTCATCATGATTAATCCCTTGCTCATCCCCATAAAAAACGCAAATTTTTTCCAAGTATCGCGAAAAAACTGCAAATTCGTCGAATATCTCGATAAAACTCTGCAAATTTCGTCAAATATCGCGATAAAACCTTGCAAATTTCGCCAAATATCGCGATAAAACCCTGTAAACCTCGTTACAAACTATAAAAAACTTATTAAAAAATCGCGAAAAAGAGGCAGCACGAATTCAGATTTAATTTTATCATAAAAAATATACTAAATTTAAAATTGGATTTATATTACAAATGTTAAAAAAAAAACGCGAAAAAACACTGAATATAACGCAATTTTTAACATTTTGATGCATTTTCGTAAGTGCGGCGCATACGACGGTGCGGCGCTTCTGATGAATATTTGTTTTGTTTTAATGCATTTTCGGAGGTGCGGTGCTTACGGTGGGTGCGGCGCATACGCCCGAAAATACGGTAATCACAATCTTACCAAATATATTTATGTATTAATCAAGTTTTTTTGGTTTTTAAGTCTGGCCAAACCTAAAATAAAGCTTCGTTACTTTATGATCCTGATGTGAATTAATAATATACCTTTATGAGGCAAGTTTCATTGAATATTTAGGAAAAACACATTTCATCTTTATAATGAATATCTAATAGTACATTATTGATTATTAACTTGACCTTTGCTCTTTGTATTTTAATTACATTAAAAAAATTAACTAAATTTTTATTAGTTTGGTTTATTACTTATTTTAATATTTTAGTATATTATAAGCATTCTTTATTCTTTACTACATTCAAATTACTTTTAAAAAAATATAAACAATACAATGACCAGAAATCTGCAAACCTCTGGTCCCAAGCTGTGCGGATTTGAAGGAGTCTGCTGTATTTTGTCGAAATTGGTTTGTCAGCAATCCATTAATAGAGCATTACTATGCATATTAAAAGCATTTAAGTTTTGTTTTAGAATGGCAATGCATTTTGTATATAGTTTACACACGTTTTATTTTCATATATTATGCATATCTATGATGGGTAAGTATTACAGTGGCCTCCAACAACTAGCTTTACTTAAAAAAGAAAAAAAAATATGTTAAGCTATTTTTTTATTTTCCTTTTGGTATGAAATCTTGCTAGAAAAAAGTTATGACATGATATTAATTTTTTTTTTTTTTTTTTAATTTGTCAAACTATTTTTTTTTTCAATTTTCGCTCACAAATCTTAAAGTTATTGTTGCAGTAAGAATTTGATTGTGTTTTTTTAAACTTTAATTGTTGGCAACTGCTATAACGAAAAATGTTTATTTTTTCCTGTCATGGTTTTGCAAAATCTGGTTTTGTCAGAGCCATGTTAAAACGGTATTCCAATTTTTAAACCCTGCCCGTTTCTATCTCCTTGGGCCAATTTTGCTCATTTTCAGTCCACACCGAGATATTAACCATCTCAAAGTATTTAGCGAGTTTGAAGGTGATTTGTGCATAATTGTGACTTTTATCGTGCAGACAAAAATTTAGTACATACATATACATAAACTTTTATTATGGGAGTGGTTTTGGGTTCCTAGGATCAAATAATGAAAAGTTATGAAATTTTTTTTCAAAAGTCATGCCATGGTAACGACTGCAATTGGTAGTTATTTCTTACGAAATCTACCTAACAAAACAGCTTGATTAATAGGGTACATAAGCATATTTTGTCAAAAGATTATTATTACCTTTGTTATCAGCAATAGCTTGATTAAAAAAAATTATATACAGTCAAAGTTCTATAATCTGCACAAGTTAGGGAGAAAGGTTGTGCAGATTATGGAATATTGTGGGTTATAGAGTATTATGGATTATATGTCATTTTATTATTCCTAGACAGCATTTTAATTCTGTAATAAGTATAATATGAAATCTAATAATTAATTTAATATGCTATTTCAAAAAATGCCTATTTAAAGTTATTTTATTAAATGTGCATTTAAATAAAAATAATTATATATGTTCTGTAATGCAGTTTGTTTTTTACAGTTAATAAAAGTTACATTTTTTAAGAGTGCTGTTTTTATTGTGATTTTTTTCAATTTTTTTATTATTTGTTTTAAAAAATCATTTTTGGATCACAAATTTGTAAATTTCCTTAACTATTTATTTCACTGTTTACATTCGTAAAGTAACGCAAATTATAGGAAATTGCGGATTACGTATGCACGGATTATAGATCTTTGACGCTCTTTTCATAGAAAATTACAAGTTCATTTATATTATTATAAATTACATATTAAAATACATATGAGATGAAATAAAACTAAAAAAAAAAACCTACAACTTTGCTTCTACATATGAAATGAAAGTTTCATTGTTTACGTATATAAAGATGTGCAGATTTTAGGGTTGCATATTTGAGGGAGTATTTTATAATATTTCAAAAGTATTCATTATAATTTTGATTGTACAGTACAGAACCATTTATCTGCAATGGTTGGGATCAGATATTTTCTAGACAACTGATTTTTCCAGTTAACTTGTTGTGCATGAAATCAGCATCCATTTGATAAGTTTTACGGAATATATGTGGTTGTGGTATTACTTCTAATTTTAAATTAATTATTAGATTACTTGAATTAAGAATTAGATGCAAGTAAGATCAAATGTTAGAGTTTAAATGGAGGTAATTTATGAGAATTCCTTGGAAACCAAAATTATTCTGTTTTCTCAGCATAAAAATGAAAACATCATAATATAACTATATGCTTCCATTTCAAATACTAGATGCTGTTATCAAACAAACTATGCAATTGTTTCAAGCAATGTATGTGTCAAACTGGCAGTATATGGCACTTTTTCTACAAAGATTCTAACATCAGTCCATTAGAAATATCACTGAATAACTGGTTCCATAATGCATTACATTTTCAAAATACTGTTTAAAAAATGCAAACAAAGCAATCACTAGAAATTAATAAACTTCAAAATTCTGGTCCTAAGCTGTACAGATTTGAGATTGTCAAATGTATTTTCTTTCTATTAAAAAATTTATGTACACATAAACATTAAAATGAAACAAAAAATTAGTAAAAATTACATCACATTTAAAACAACACATGTCTCAACAGCAGTTAATTTGACCTTAAGGCCCCACACTAGGCACAGAAAAAGACCCGGATAATGTTAAATCTATGGGAGCATTCTTTTCAAATATGTCACTCAAATTTTAATATTTTACATGATTTTTTATGCATAGGATAGCTTAACTTCCACATGCAGCTTAGTTTTTATTTTTCCAATTTTGGTTTCAGATTTTTTTAAAAATTACTATAAATTTCAAAATTGGTTCTGAAATTGAAACTATCTTAATACAAACAATATATCAGCAAAATTGAAAAAGTAAAAACTAGGCAGGTTGTAGATCATCCACAGCTATCCTATACAAAAAAAAAAAAATAAGATAAAAATATTAAAATTTGAGTGAGATATTTGAAAAAAAGTCCCAATAGCTTTACATTATCATCCGTGTCTTTTTCTATGCCTAGTGTGGGGCTTTAAGAACCGAAAAAGTCCCTCAATAAAAGGGAACTAAATGAACACGTGATCAGAGAAGATTGCGACTGCTCATTTAATTATGTGTCAATATTCCACAATATGGTACTACTTGGTTATTCCGTCAACCAAAAAAATATCACCAAACTCTAAGGTTAAACGCTAATAATGGGTTACTGTATATGTCACATCAACTTGTTATAAAATATGATACACGTGTTTGTTACGCTAGAAAGTGATTTTAAATTCGATCTTTTATTTGTATTTTTTATTCATGTTTTACTAATTGATTTGTTATTTCAATATTTAAAATAAAAAATATACTTGTATAACTTGGCTAAAAGCTTGGCAATTTCTATAATTTGGCGAAATTGGTTGACAGGATAACCAAGTAGTATCCAAAATATTTTTAAATGAAAGCAAATTTTCACATTCGTTTGATAATTTTACCATCCAGTTTGATTGTGTTAAAATAATAGTATATCTATATACTCCTCATTATATGGAGTTTCTTTAGCTGTGGTTTATTCTATTGAACTGTTTAAATGACAGACCAGATGTTATGACCAATAAGGTTATATGAGCAAAAAATGGCCACCAGTTGTTGCCCAGATTGACCCCAGATGGGTTAAGATGCTTGGCAAAAAAGAAGGGAAAAACAGAGAGAGAGAGGGAAAACCGGGGGATTTGAACGAATATAAAGCTCAAGAGAAAATGATTTCCAACTTACGCTGACTGAAGATGTCCTAGATAGGATGAAAATGTTATCAGTTTTAAAATTTTGGATTATATAAACTTTTATTGTGATATTGACAATTGTATTATATGATATATAAAATTATTTTCGAGATTTTTTAAAGAGATCTAAAACTAATGCCTATAATTGGTATTTTTAATAAAGTAAATTATATATGAAGGCATTATACGTGTGATTGTGGTTATCTACAATTTCTTGAATATGAAATCTAATAATTTAATACATTATGCTTTAAAAGCTCATTTATTAAAGAATTTATATATTTAAAGAATAATGCATGTGCAGTCAAAGATTATTAATCTGCACTAGTTGGGACCAAAGTTTGTGCAGATTATAGAATATTGTGGATTAAAGAGTACTGTATGGTTTTGCTTTTTCCAGAGAACATTTTAAAAACGTAATCAGTATACAGTTGAACCTCGAAAATCCGGAACCGTCGGGACCGCGGCGATTCCGGATTTTCGATTTTTCCGGATTTTGGAGGTATATTAAAAAATCTTTTTTTATGGCTATATAATACTGTAAAATCCCGTTAATCCACTCTTCCCGATCAAACGCACCCTCCCCACTTTATAAAGAATTTGAAATTTTCAAAAAATACCGAGAAAGCGCCCTCCCTCCCGATTCTCAAAGGCGATTGAGAGTGAGACGAATCATTATGAAATGAATGAATCATGAATCTTTGATGAAATGTGCGTTTTTTCAAGATTTTTTAATTGATTTCATACTTGTCTTGGCTTTCTTTTTTTACAAATTTCTCCGTTTTTTCTGCATTTTTTCGACAGAATTTATGTTTTTTTTTTTTTTTTTTTTTTTTTTTTAAATGCAAATTTTTTCAAGTATCAAAATTCATGATTAATTCAACGATTCATTCATTTCATCAAGATTCATTACTGTAAATTTTGTTGAACGCTTTTTAACTTTTAAATTTTTGTAATAATAAAGTCTTTAATTAACGGCAAGTCATTACAATATTAACCTGAATACATCTATATATATATATTTTTAGTATAGTTATCAGAATTTAACTGCAGCTGATGAAAATTACAGCTATATCTTATTTTAAAAATTAATAAAACTAAAATCGGAAAAATGTCCGGATTTTAGAGATTTCCGGAATTTGGAGGTCCGGATTTTCGGGGTTCAACTGTAATATAAATATGAAAATTAATAATGTAATATAATTTCAATAATTTAATTTCCATAAAAGCTCATTTATAAAAAAAAAAAAAATACATATTAAAAACATAATATGTGCACTGAAATTAGATATGAATTTTTTTTCTTCTTCTGCAATCAATTACTAAAATCTGCAATGTTTTTCCTTCACTATTTGTCAAAGTGTGCAATAAATTTCAGTAACCGACTGGTAAAATTTGCTATGTGATTTGAAGATCTTACAAAATTCACTGTATATTTCAGCAATCATTTTAAAAATTAGGTATATTTTCCTTCGATTCCTTATCAAAATACCTGTTTTTTTTTTTTTTTTTTTTTTTTTTGGAAATCATTTCATGAAAATTCATGATTTTTTCCAAAGATCGTTAGGTGAAATTTGCAATTTATTTTTTTGCGATCAATTCTGAAAATTTGTGTTCTTTTCTGCAGTCATTTCACTCTTTATTTCAACAATCGTTTAATTAAATCATGTTTTATTAATGATTGATTGATAAAATCAGTAATTTTTTTACTTCAATCAAGTGTCGTAGTTTGCGATATTTTTCAGATATAGATTGACAAAAACCATTATGTGGTACTGTGACATTTTGCCAAATTTTGTAATATTTTTCCATGATTGTTTGCCAAATTTTGTGTTTTTCTGCAACTACTTGTCGAAATTTGTGATATTTTTCAATAATATATTGGCAAAAATTAGTGATATTTTTTTTCTATGATTGTTTCATGAAATTACCAAACTTTTTGACAATTGCTTGGCCAAAAATTCTGTTTTTTTTCCATAGTTGATTGACAAAATTTGTGACCATTTGCCTAAGATCATAATAATTTTTAGCGATAGATCAGCAAAATTCCCAATATTTACTGCTGCTAAGCAACATGGAAAATTGCAGATAATAGGAGTTTGGTTTATCGATCTTTAATTGTACATTGAAATTTGACCTGCCATGAAAATTAAGTTTTTTTCTGCAATTGTCTGATGAAATTCCTGACAATTTGTTGAAGATTGCAATATTTTTTATCAATAGATTGGCAAAATTCTTGATATTAACTTTCGCTAAGCTATACAGAATGTGGAAAATTGCAGACAATGGTGCATGGATCATCAATTCTTTATTGTGTTTTCTTGTCATATTTAAGGGAATTCTATTATTATGTTTCCAAACGATGCATTTTTAACTGAAATATATTTTGTTATAAGCACCGAAAAAAAAAAACCTCAGAAATATATTTGTTATTAAGTTTAATAAGCATTCAGTAGTAACAATTATGCCATGGGATGGAATGAGACAGGTACTCTTACAAGTTAAAGCATGAAAAAAAGAAAATTCTTTGTTAAAACTGTTGTTAGCTTTCTTTTTTCAAAAACTAAAACAATATCACTTCACCTTTTTTCACGAAAACACGAAACATGTCAACTCTTTAATTTAATTTTTATTTGTGACACCTTCTAAGTAAATAAATATGAAATGTTTTTATACGTGAAAATTCTTTGGTCAAGAAAAAAAAAGTGACACAAATAAATCAAGTTTCGGTTCAAAATTCAGATACAAAATGGTCATTTTGACAAAAACACAATCAAAATAATCCTTCCATAGCAGATATTTATGCTTGGCACAATTGGTGCTGTAATGTAGTAAGTATGCACAAAAGTGACAGTTTTCCAAATTTATTCAAGTGGCTTATACATTTTCTGAACAAAAAATTCACTCAATGAATACAATGAAAGAAGTATGACATAGAATCAAGACATATTTTAATATGTACAGTTGAACCTCGAAAATCCAGAACCGTCGGGACCGCGGCGATTCCGGATTTTCAAATTTTCCGGATTTTGGAGGTTTATTAAAAAATCTTTTGTTATGGCTATATAATACCGTAAAATCCTGTTAATCCGCTCTTCCCGATCAAACGCCCCCTCCCCACTTTATAAAGAATTTGAAATTTTTAAAAAATCCCGAGAAAGCGCCCTCCCTCCCGATTCTCAAAGGCGACTGAGAGTGAGACGAATCATTATGAAATGAACGAATCATGAATCTTTGATGAAATGTGCGTTTTTTCAGGATTTTTTAATTGATTTCATGCTTGTTTTGGCTTTTTTTTTTTTTTTACAAATTTCTCCGTTTTTTCTGCATTTTTTTCGACAGAATTTACGTTTTTTTTTTACCTAAATTTTTTCAAGTATCAAAATTCATGTTTAATTCAACAATTCATTAATTTCATCATGATTCATTACTGTAAATTTTGTTGAACGCTTTTTAACTTTTTATTTTTTGTAATAATAAAGTCTTTAATTAACGGCAAGTCATTACAATATTAACCAGAATATATCTATATATATTTTTTTAGCATAGTTATCAGAATTTAACTGCAGTTGATGAAAATTAGAGCTATATCTTATTTTAAAAATTAATAAAACTGAAATCTGAAAAATGTCTGGATTTTAGAGATTTCCGGAATTTGGAGGTCCGGATTTTCGATGTTCAACTGTATTTATTTTAAGTGTTTGTTCCAAATGAAGGGAAAAAAAAAGAGAGAGAGAGGGCTTCAACATATTAACTGCTGTTAGTGCAAAATAAATAATCCTTCAACTGCTTCATTGTAGCAACTATATAAGATGAAATATGACATTACAAATAAAATAAAATGTAAGTAGTGTCATTGTTGGTAGACTGTGTAACTTCTAACATGAGAATACACAAATAGGTATCATTTTCCAAATGTACAAAAAAAAAAAAAAAAAAAAAAAAAAAAAAAAGTTTAAAAAATTTAGTGCAACCAAAACATGTAAGGCTATCCATCTAACATTTTGAATACATTGGAATGCCAGATTCTTGGCTTGTTAAATTCTCTTAATATTTTTGGGGAATTTCGATGAAATTTATATAGGATATCAGTATGCGGTGAATTATATTTAAAAAACATTTACTTTCAAATGATCAGAAGAATCTATAAGCAATATATTGTTTTAAATTTAAAGAAAGTACAATTTGTTGTTTTCAAATTTAAATTCGTATAATATTTGCCGAATAAGAACAAACAAATAAATAAATAAAATTATCAACTATAAAAAAAAGCATTTTGATAATGCTTGAAAATACAAATAATCTGCAAAAAGAAGATCAAATCCCGATTTTTAGAAATTTTAGCAGAAGCGTGATCAAAGAAACTATTTAAGCACAATCTTATTTTAGTAAAGGGAGTGGGATAAATAAGCCGATTTTTTAATGTTTACCTGCTAAAACTAAAACGGCGAAAGACAAGACGCCAAGTGCAGGAATGAATCGTGGATTTTTACATCATGCTTTATTCAAAACGATTCATCCCTTAAATGAAGAAACTCCCACTTAATTAACCAATTAATGATTAAGCTGCTATTTATTAATAAAAATGTTGCAATGACAGTAAAAATATTACTTTTTTTAATCCCTGTTTATAATGTTAGTTATCAGACCAAACATTATCAGACACAAGCTTTATAAATAAATTGTGTCAAAATTTAAACCCGATACCTTTTTTAAGTGCTATATTCGCGGATTTTGACTAATGCTATCTAGGAAGCTAGGTAGGTAGTGTGTGTGTGTGTGGGGGGGGGGGGGGGGCTTTGGGACCTATGAGCAACTAGGCTGTTATCCCGAATGATCTAAACAAGTCAAATCCATCGGTATAACGGGGGCGCAAGATCACAAACTAAAAACAATCAGTGCCGTGGATAAACCATAGAGTCGAATTACGAAACCCACTCGACAAACAAAACTTCTTAAAAAAAACCACCAAAAGAACGAAAAATGCTATCTATTTTTGTTCTTATAAATAAATGTTTTTGAACCAGTCCTCTGCAGAGATTTATTGAAAGGTTCACTATGGCGTAATCTGAATGAATTCTTTCGAGTCGACCATTTCTTTCGATTCATTCATTGTGTTTGCGTCACTTTACTATTTACCCTTGTGATAAGATCTAGTAAATAAGTATGTTCTGATATTAACAATAGCTAATTTTTTAAACCAATTTTCTGGTACATCCTCATTACTAAAATAAATTAATGGTAAGCTATTTTTATTTATTTATTTACTTTATCGTTACTCTTCTTCCGAAAAATTCTACAACATGTGAGTTGAAGGTACGATGGCACAAAATTTTAAGTGTCACGAATTTAATTTTTGCGTACATTTACAATCATTCAAAATATTCGGCACACAGATAAACTGAATATTTCACAAGCTGGATTGTAAATATGAAGCCCAGTACTTTAAGGCAGGGCTTTGCAACGCTTCGGCCGCTGGCGAAATGGCGCCCTTTTGAAAATTTCTCGCTACTAGTTTTTTTTTTTTTTTTTTTTTTTTTTTTTTAATAAAATTACCTTGTAAAGAATACTTTATTTAAAATCCTTGATATTGTCATGAGAGATGTTTTAAATATTAAAAGAAAGGCAACAAACAGCCCAAAATTATTAAAAAACTAATCTTGTGCTATTCCATTTCTTTACTAATTATTGATATGGAAATTATGCTGATAGGAATTAATAATTGTCGGAAGTAACTTTTTTGATATGTTAGAAAGTAAAATGTATAAAAAAATAAGATCGGTCCTTCTCCTTCATGCATGTAAGATCTGCATTTTTGTTATTGTTATTGAAGTTGTTTCGCTGACCACTAGGCTGTTTTATAAGATGGGATGAAAGTTTTTTTTTCTCTCCCAGACTATTGAAACTTTAGATAACTTTGTTTTTTTTTTAAATCTATTTCTATCAATGAAAGATCCTTCAGACTCTCTTGTTGAAACCACTCATGTTTTTGTTTCTGTACTTTTTACAATGGCAAATTTACACCCCTAGAAAAATTGTAGTTATTGCAAAGTATTTCTGTCTCCAAAAAACTTAACAATATCCTTGATTACCATTTTATTTTAATAATAGATTTTGTCTCATTTTCTGGCAATTCCAATTAAAAGATGTTTGAAATAAAGGCTTGCAAAAAGATGTATTATTGGAAATTTATTGAAATTTATATGATTTTTTTTCTTTTATTCATGGCACTTTTGATCTGTAGGGGCCTTATGATTCATTTACATATATATATATATATACATATATATATATATATAACTACTAATATTGAAAGATGATAGCCTTGCATATTGCCACCTTGAGCCATGTCAATAATGGAGCCCTTCATTGGTTGGCAAAAGCTGAGATGCACCCCTGCTAAGTAAAAGGTTGGACAGTCCTGCTTTATGGCATTACATTTTATAGGTGTTAAATATTTATACAATTTTGCATAACATTTGAAACAGAAGCTTTCCTTTTGATAAACATGATTTTTTTAAAATTAGAAGTAAACTTTACACTATTAAAATTACCATTTGAGTTATTGTTTAACAAAATATTTAATTTATAAAATTTTAAATTTCATGGCTGTGAATGTAATTTTCTCATATTCTAAAACAAATAATTTAAAATTAAAGAATATTTTTGGAGGAGAAATTTTATTGTTGTATAGGTACTACATTTTACTTGTCAGAAAAATATTAAATTATAGAAAAGTAATAAGGCTTAGCAAAACACTAAACCATCATTAGTATAGAAGATAAAACTACGAGTTAAAATTGTTGAGAATGTAATCACACGTAACTGTATTTAATACCTTATAGTAAATTATATTATTAATGAATTATATTAAGTGGCAACAGTACCATTGTTGTTAGCTTGATTTTGTGGAAGTGTCTATGTTATTGTAATACCCTGTTCACACTGAGATAATTGAGTCACTTAAATGTGTTGAATCGGGATCCCCAGAATTAGGTTTCATTTGTTCGCATTAACTAACCATTGTAAGTGACTTAACTTGGCCAAACTGACATCTGGTTCTGAAATTTGTAACTGCAACTTCTAATTTCTTTTTTGTTTACACAGCAAATATCCTGCCATATTTCAATTAAAAAATTAATTCCACCATGCTTCCAATTTCTTTTGCAAGAGGAAATAACAGGTTCAACATTTTCCATTTTTTTTGCCTTGGATTACAACCCCCCCCCCCCACACACACACACACACAAACACATGTGTTAAGCAACTGGGGTAAACAAATAACAACTTGGAATAATTTATAATTATTTGTAGGATTCAACTCCAGTAATTTAATAATCAGATATAAATATTGTAAAATTCAGAAATAATAATTAAATATTCAGAAGGCAGATTTCCACTCAACTCATAGATAAGAGAGTATAAAAAATTTAAGTGAGTTTCAGAAACTTGCTCAATAAAGAATCTTGATTTCAGGTATGACGCTGCAAACAACTTCAAGTTAAGTGACTTAACTTTCTCAGTGCGAACAGGGTATATGTGCCTTCTATGTGTAGTCTTTAGAAAGAAAGGCTTGTGATTTTTTTCATCTGACTCTGACTAATTATTATATCTCAAAAGAAAAAAAATCAAATAAGAGACTTTGCTGAAATTTATGACTAATTTTCTTTAATCAGGGGAGGATATTTTGTCCTAAACAATGTTTTTTCCATCACATAGATTTTGAATAGGGCTGCATCGTATATTCAGTCATACTAAAAAATATCAAACTATTCAGTCTGCCGAATCTAAAACTATGCATTCAAACCGAATACTTAAAAAACTTCTTAAAAATATTTTTAAAACTTTATACAAGTTATACCTAATTATTTACAAATAATTAAGTTTCTCATAATAATTGGGCAGAATCATCTTTAAACAAAAGAAAGTGCTTTTATATTTATTTGCTGTTTTGAAAATGTTACAATATACTCCTTCAAGTCCGCACAGCTTGGGACCAGAGGTTGTGCAGATTTTAGAATTTTCTGAATTTCTGGTCATTGCTTCGTTTACAATTTTTAAACAGTAATTTCAATGTAATTAGTAATGCATTCGAATCTTTAATGAATGCTTACAACATAATAAAATATTCAAATAAGTAATAAACTAAAATAATAAAAATTTAGATAATTTTAATGTGTATAACATATTAAAAGCAAAGGTTAAGTTAATAATCAATAATGCATGATTATACATTCATTGCAAAGATGAAATGTATTTTTCCTAAATTATTTAATGAAGCTTGTCTCACAAAGGTGCATTACTGATTCACATCAAAATCATAAAATAAGAATTTTATTTTAGATTTAACCAGACTTATTAAACCAAATTAGCTTGCAAATGTATTTGGTAAAATGAATGTGACTACCAATAATATTAGCACTATCTTGAATTGTTTTCAGAAATCAATTTATTCTTCCTTCATGAAAAAACATAAGGTCAGTAAAAATAACAAAATTTACAATTTAAAATATGTTCTAGAATTGATATATAAAACTAGAAAAGTCAAATTTTGTCTCTCTATCTGAACTGAATGTTTCATCGTTTACATCTCTAAATTATGTGCAGATTTGAGTGAGTCTACTGTAACCTTTAATGACGATCTTCATAAGACTTAATGATGTAGAAATGCACACATTTCCTGGTAAAATAATCAGTTTTTTCTTTATCACAAACTGGTTATTTCGAAATGAAATGAAAAAACTATCGAAGGTAATAATAGGCATGAATGATAACTCAATGTTAACAAACATCACCATCACCCTCCTCATGCGCAACTGTGCTCATTCATGCTCAATCCAATCAGTGAAGTTTTTGTAAGCAATATTGAGTCTCACAATTCACAACTGTGGTCATTTCAGATGACTGAGACATTTCTCTGCGGGAGCAATTTTGTAAATATTGGAAAGAAATCTTTGAAATTTCTGAGAGAAGTAACTCCCCTAGGCGATTTATAAGCATAAAATTCTAAATGTTCATTTTGATGCTTCGATGGGGGGGGGGAGATACAGCCCTTAAATTTGACGCTAATCACTGTAAAGACCATTTCTGATTTTTTTCGTATTATTTTGAATTCGTACAAAAATTACGATTTTTCCCATATTTCCCTAACTGCATTAATGAATAAAAGCAAAATTACATTACTAAATAATTACATAAAAATCTGTTTTCCAAAATCCATTAATTTATTTAAAATTGGCTTCTGTTGAAAAAATCAATTACAAAAATTACCAGTATTTTGTAAAAGCCCAGGTGAGTATCACAACCTTTCAATATCCTTCTGCTCTTTCCCTAAATATCAACGGGACTCAAAATGAAAGAATTCCAACGAGAAAGAAAAATTGATTTGTGGAAAAATTCTTCAGATTTATCGTGAGATCTCTGTACATGGAAAAGACAATCTTGACAAGGAATCTATATGATTAAAAAAATGCGTCAAACTTTTCTGTAGCAAGGAATTCTTCTCTTTTGAATTTGTCAACAAACTTTTAAGCTCTAGTTTCTTATTTCTTGCTCAGTGATTGACCAAAAACTGTTTTATAGCTGAAAAGACATCATCAGCATGTTTTAGAACGGAAGATAATAAATCATAGTCAGATTTTCTAAGGTACTTTAAAACTGAGTATAAAAGTTCACAAAAAAAGAGTACTTTTATTAATTCCGGGTACCACAGTACGTTTTAAGACGTTAAGTACGTTTTCTTAAGATTTTTTAAAAGTGAGTATAAAAGTTCACGAATAACCAGTTCAATAATAGAGTCACTTTTTTAAATTCCGAGTAGCACATTACGTTATAATATTGGGTTGGGGAAAAAGTAATTTCGCATTTTTTCGTATTTTTCAAACTGAATTTATTTATATAAATTAAAAAAAACTAATCAATAATATGTATGTTGTTTTGTTCGAGGACCTTTTATCATTTTCTGGTAAAATTATAATTCCATCACTGTATCTGCGAACATCTGCGAGTTCTGGACAAAAAACTGAACAAGGTGATTTTAACTAGTCTCTTTTGAAGCCAGCTGAACACCATTAAGAGTTCTACAGGGGCAAGAGAATTCGTAATCGGTCGGATTCAGGTCCACACTATACGGTGGGTGCATCAAAACCTCCCAGCCAAGCTCTCTCAGTTTTTGCCTAGTGACTAAAGATGTGTGTGGTTTAGCGTTGTCGTAATGTAAGGCAACGCCTTTACTAGTGATCAATTTCGGCCGGTTTTTTTTAATCACCTCTTCAATCTCATTAGTTGTTCACAGAGAATAGTTGAATTGATGGTTTGTCTAGGTTCGAGCAGCTCATGATAGACAATTCCTTTCCAATCCCACCAAACACTCAGCATCACCTTCCTCGGTGTCAATCCGGGCTTTGCCACCATTTTTGAAACTTTGACCACAATCTTTTTCCCACATTGTTGTCGTACGTATTTCACTTTTCATCACTCGTAATAATTAGTTTAAAAAATGGCTCGATTTTATTCCGGTTCAGTAGCAATTCACAAATGGAAACTCTGCTCATTAATTTTTTCACTGTAAGTTCATGGGGAACCCAAGTATAGAGTTTCTTTTGGCATCCAATTTAATGTAAATGGTTCAAAAGTGTTTTATGGTCGATGTTTAGTTCTGTAGTAGTGTCGCGGGAAGTCTACTTCGATTTTGTTTTTAATTGCATCGACTTTCTCAACGATTGGCTAGCCAGGGAAAGGTTCATCTTTAACATCGAAATTTCCGGAACGAAAACGAGCAAACCAATTCTAACTTTGGAATTTACCTAAGCACTGATCCCCATAAACGCCACTCAATTTTTGATGAGCCTGCGCTGCATTTTTCCCTTTTTGGTAGTAAAAAACTAAAAAGCGACGAAAACGATCTTCTGGAATCTCTATTTTTAAAACGCAATAACTTTCGACTGATTAAATAGGTGACGCTTCCTTTATATCTAGAATTTTCTAGAGACTGTTACCTTTCAAATGCTGTATAGTATGGCATAACTGAGAAAGTATTACTCAAGATATGCGACATTAAAGCTATCTACTGGGAAAAAATGAAATTACTTTTTTCCCCAACCCAATACTACAGTAGACTCCCTCAAATCCACACAGCTTGGGACCAGAGGTTTTGTAGTTTTTAGAATTTTGCTGATTTCTGGTCACTGCTTTATTTACATTTTTTAAATAGTCATTTGAATTTAATTAATGATGCAATCGAAACTATAATGAATGCTTACAGTAGTACAATAAAATATTAAAATAAGTAATAAATTAAAATAATAAAAATTTAGATAATTTTTAACATGATAAAAATATCAAAAAGCGAAGGTCAAATTAATTATAAATAATATATGATTAAACAGTCATTATAAAGATGAAACTTATTTTTCCTGAAATATTCAGTGCAATTTGCTTCATAAAAGTACATTACTCATTCATAACAGAATCATAAAATAAGGAAGTTTTATTTCAGATTTAGCCAGACTTAAAAAAAAAAAAAAAAACTTGATTAATACATAAATATATTTGGCAGAAAGATTGTAAACATCTTGAATATTTTCAAAAATACATATACAAAAAATTCCTTCATGAAAAAATAAGAATTCGTAAAAAAGAAAAATACAAATTAGAATATATATGAATTGATAAAAAGTGAAAAAATCAAATTTTGCCCTCATATCTGATCAGAGCCGTCCCTAGCGAAAGCGAGGCCGGGTGCAAGAACTTTCGAGGCCTTTTTCTTCTAGTCCGCGAGGCCTTTATCGGACTTTTCGTGAGGCCTTTATCGGACTATGTTGACATTATTTTTCAGGGTTTCATTCATATGAGTACAGTAAACTCTATTAGTCTCATTCTGTTTTTCTCTCAGAGTTAGTTTTCGAAACTGTTTAAATTAGAGACTTGAAATTTTACATACTTATAGCTGAATACCTCCAATCACATGCAAATCTTAAAATTTTGAGAAACTGTTACATAATCTTCATTAAATGGATTAATTTAATCCCATCCGACTATTTATGCGATTTATATTTTAAAAGAAAACCTTAATTTCCGTTTTTTTCTTTTTCATAACAGGTTAGTTTGTTCAGTAGAAGCACATTTACTTACTATTCAAAAGGTTCCTGGTTCAAAGCTGGACGTAAGAATTTGAAAATTTTTTCCCTGGAATAAATTTCATTATTCAAATAGATTTTTTTTTCAGTTTAAGATCAAAACTTAATGAAAAGTATTTTATCAATTACAGTACAACGCTGATTATCGGAGCTCCAACTAACCGAACTTCCAATTATCCGAACAGCGTATTTCTCCCCTAAAAATTTTAAACCGAACTCCGAATTATCCATTGGCTTGTAATACAATTAACATAAAGAAAGAAACTAACTGATTGTGGATCAGAAAATGAGGAATGTAAAACAATGCAGGAGAAGGGCAGTATTCTAAGCTATGAAGAAAAGGAAATTAACGAGATGTTAAATAGTACATGACCCTGCTGGATAACAGATTTTAAATGATGATGAGACTATGGATGAGAATTGGGATGAAAAGAAATCGAAGAAAATGAAAACACAAGTGCTGAAAATAACCCAGGTGTATCACATAACGAAACCTTCGAATGTTTGGAAAAAACTATGAAATGGCTCGAACGATAGAAAAACAGTGATATTTTTCAACTAATGTATTTAAGAAGAATTGTAAATATAGCAGCATTGAAAAGAATGTCTTCGTTGAAGCATGCATCATTCAAAGCAGGGTGGTGGCTACAGTTTTGCTTTGTTCTTCTGTTAATACTTTTTTATTCCACATATTATGCAACAATGTCGCAACACGTTTACAAAGTGAAAGTATAACTATAGCTACAGACAGAGGACAGACTAAACGATTACAAGGAATATCTTCTGCTGTCCACGCCTAACTTTTTATTGATGAAAGTTTCACATTTTAAAAATAACCGTTTTGGAATACCTAAATTTAATCGTAAAATGAATTACTTAAAAAATTGATAAGGTATTTGTACCCAATATGGACAGTGCTCTCAATATGGACACCCCTATTATTTCTAAAAGTAACAATTTTGATCAAGAAATGGCGTTACATATCCATGAAAAAAGCAGTTGGAAAGATAATAAAGCTTGGAAAGTGCAAAAAAGCGCGCTGTTCGCCAGTTAGAAGGAAACTTGTAGTTTCGTGGTGTGCTGATCGAAAATACAGGTAATTTTAAATTGTTATTAGATATGTTAAAACTAACTTAAACATTAAAAAGTGGATTGTTTTAGAAAGCTGATAAAACATATTTTCGATCGCTATAGCATATATTGCTTAAAAATGTTTTCTTTATTTATTTATTACAAGATTTAGTAAAACTACGTCCGATTCCCAATATGGACAACTTATGTCCCCATCGACTCCAACTGTAAGAAAGAAGAAGGCACAACGTGAACAGGCAATAAATTAAATAGGCATCACAGTAGTAAAATCCTTGTTCAACAAGTTGCCATCTGAACAATATTGCAAGAAAAAAATCCTCTAAAAAGGTCTTGCAGGAAAATCAAAAGAAGCCTTCCCTCAGTAGAGTATTTGTTGGCGATCGCAGATACCAACGGTATGACTTCCTCAACAAAGGAGAGCTGGTACTACTTCTTATGCAGTATTGATGCTGTTTCAGACATGCGGCCATGCATCAATGCGGCAGATAAGTCCATGCGGATACTGTGGGACTTACACTCGTAATGAAGAAGTTTTTATTTGTCCATCCAGTGAGGACTCGGTAATAACGATTGTAAATTGTGCAGACAGATGCAATAAAGTTAAGCTAATCCAACTATATTATTTTATTAAATTTTGTAGTAACTGATGTGCTTTGCATGGGTCTTCGAAGAGCCACAACCAAAAATGACTTCCCCCTTTCTAAAGTCATGTTCTGAAGATATATACAGTGCTCCCTCTCTCCCGCAATATTTTAAGATAAATTTTTATCCTATCTCCTTTAACATACCTTAGAATAGTGGTTTTTCCATACACCCTATTGAGTAGGTCAATAAGGAGCCACCTGTCCCTAATGCTACATCCATGTCCATAATAAGGACAGGTGGTTAAATGTATGAACACTTGTAAACATTTTTTGTTTTTATCATATAAATTAAACCTGAAGGATTACAAAGTTGTTAATTTTTATAAAGATAGTCAACAGTCCAGAGATAGTGGTCATATATTTTTGGAGTCCTATGACGTGTACACGGGGGTGAAAAAAATAAATTTTCCTTAGGGTACCCATATTGGAAACAGGTACCGTATTATTATTTTATTTATTTATTTTACCTGAGCGCGAGGCCCTGTGCGGCCGCAACTGTCGCACATCCCTAAGGACGGCTCTGTATCTGAATTGAAATCTTCACTGTTTGCATCTGTAAATTATGTGCGAATTTTAGAGAGTTGTGGATTTTAGGGTTGAACATTTGAGGGAGTCCAATGTATTTGATATAAAATTATAAAATAAACAAAAATAATGGTCTCGAATCTCAATCAGTGTGACGTTTATTGCATTTGTATAAACTGGTTCCCTTAACTTTTCCCTTAACTGCTAGCACCAGTTGGTATCGTCAAAAACCCATTTCCATCTTAGCAGGTGTACTTGTAATACTTATTCTTCGGGACCGTCAAATGTTTCCATTTACCTGAAGATTCCATATTCCCCAAATACCTGCCAAGAAAGATACACGATGGCAAAATGTTCCATTTTAGATAGATTTCAAGTTTTAGGAACCATGAATATGTAAAGTTGTTTCTGTTTAATCCTGATTTTTTTTGTAATATTCTATATTATTGATTTTCATATTATATCATTACATTTATTCAAAACATATATTAATTCTTTATAACTGTAAACTGCATAAGTTATTGTATAACTCAACTCATCAAATAAGTAACTATACAACTCAACTCATCAAGTAAGCAAGTTTATGACTTAACGATGCCAATGGCATGCTGAAGTAATTTTAATAAAGTTACCTGCAAACTATAACAAATATGTATTTTATTTACGTATTTTATATTCTTTACCTTTTAAGATAGGTCACCTTCACTTAATTCATTGCAATATATTTATATTCTTCACAAGTACACTACACAGAAAATACATTGTAATAGTTTCTGAGAATACAGTCAAAACGGAACATGTTTATGTTGAAAATTTGCCGAAAACAGAAAAGTTCATAGCCCTGGCAAAAGACATGACTTTGAATTATGCCATTTAAGAGTATACCAATCAAAAACTGTCTAAAATGGATTTTTTCATGGATTCTTTGGCATTCCGTCTTAGTAGTTTTGGGTGTTGTTGAATGCATGATTGAGAAACCCAGATATTTGTTTGAGATGGAATAGTTCACAGCATATGTTTTCTATGTCATTGGTTACATTATTTAATTACATTGTAAATTATATTAAATTATACAGAATGTTTTAGCAATAAACACTAACATTTAGACAAAAAAAATCTGGTATCTGGACAATTTCTTTCTAAACACATTTGAATATTAATATTCCATAGCCACAAAAAAATTTATTTTCTCTCTGTACTTTGTAAAATGTATCATCGTTTCCTTAGATGTTATTAAGTTACAGAATTTTCTCCTTAAATTTACTTTATATTTTATTTATAATAAGTTATTCATTTTTACAATATTGCTATTTTTTTATTTACAATTTAATCTTTATACTGTTAGGAAAGGCACCTGACACACCTTTGATTCCGCTAACTTCACATAATTGGAAGTCTACTGCAGTTTTTAATACCACGGTAGAAATTTTATTACAATTTATTTTCTACATCAATTTTAAATTTACATATGTTTATTTATTTATATTTTATAAAACGTAAAACTGATATTAATTTATTTTATTGTAGATGCATAGAACCATTAATCTAACACATCACACCACTCAAAAATATCATCAATGTGTAAAACCAGTGCAGCAAAAGTATTTTTTATGAGAGCTTTTTGAAAGAAGCAGCATCTGACTCATAAAACCTATATTTTCGTGATTATGCAAGAATTTCTCTCAAAACAGTCTTTTTGTGTGAGATATGCAACAAAGAATTCTCTCATAAGCATCGCTTAAGTACAAACCTATCAATTCATACTGGTGAGAAACCGTATGTGTGTGAGACATGTAACAAGAAATTCTCTCGAATGGACCATTTAAGCATACATATGTTAACTCATACTGGTAAGAAACCGTTTGTGTGTGGGACATGCAACAAGAAATTCTCACAAAAGAGCAATTTAAGCAGCCATCTGTTAACTCATACTGGTGAGAAACCGTTTGAATGTGACCTATGCAACAAGAAATTCTCTCAAAAGAGTCATTTAAGCAAGCATCTGCTCATTCATACTGGAGAGAAACCTTTTGAATGTGAGACATGCAACAAGAAATTCTCTCAAAAAGGCAATTTAAGCAGCCATCTGTTGACTCATAGTGGTGAGAAACCATTTGTGTGTGATATCTGCAACAAGAAATTTTCTGTAAACAGTTCTTTAAGGAAACATCTGGTAATTCATACTGGTGAGAAACCTTATGAATGTGAGGTATGCAACAAGAAATTCTCTCAAAAGCATCATTTAAGCACCCATCTGTTAATTCATACTGGTGAGAAACCGTTTGTGTGTGATATCTGCAACAAGAAATTCTCTCTAAAGCGAAATTTAAGCAGTCATCTGGTAATTCATACTGGTGAGAAACCTTTTGAATGTGAGATATGCAACAAGAAATTCTCTCAAAGGGGAGATTTAAGCAGGCATCTGTTAATTCATACTGGTGAGAAACCGTTTGTGTGTGATATCTGCAACAAGAAATTCTCTCTAAAGCGAAATTTAACCTATCATCTGTTAATTCATACTGGTGAGAAACCTTTTGAATGTGAGGTATGCAACAAGAAATTCTCTCAAAAGCACCATTTAAGCACCCATCTGTTCATTCATACTGGTGAGAAACCGTTTGTGTGTGATATCTGCAACAAGAAATTCTCTCTAAAGCGAAATTTAAGCAGTCATCTGGTAATTCATACTGGTGGGAAGACTGGTGGGAAACCTTTTGAATGTGAGGTATGCAACAAGAAATTCTCTCAAAGGGGAGACTTAAGCAGGCATCTGTTAATTCATACTGGTGAGAAACCTTTTGAGTGTGAGGTATGCAACAAGAAATTCGCTCGAAAGACTGATTTAAAGAAGCATCTGGTAATTCATACTGATGAGAAACCTTTTATGTGTGAGATATGCAACAAGAAATTTTCTCTAAAAAGCCCTTTAAGCAAACATTTGTTAACTCATACTGGTGAGAAACCTTTTGAATGTGAGGTATGCAACAAGAAATTCTCTCTAAAAAGCCATGTAAGCAGGCATCTGTTAACTCATATTGGTGAGAAACCTTTTGAATGCGAGGTCTGCAACGAGAAATTCTCCCTAAAAAAACATTTAAGCAGGCATCTGTTAACTCAGACTGGTGAGAAAACTTTTGAATGTGAGGTACGCAAATAAAAAATTTACTCGGAAGAATATTTTAAGCAAACATCTTTTATTTCACGCTGAAGAGAAATCTTTTGTGTGAAAGATGTCTGTCAAGATATTCTTTCAAAAAAATTGTTAACGAAGCATCTGTTAATTAATACTGGGGAGAAAAATTTTGTGTGTGGTAAACAAAAATAAACTCCAAAAAAGCTGCCAAAGTGTTACATTTTGCTGCTATAATTTGCTAATTGCAGATAACTAATCGTACCATACTACAGGAATAAAGATAACTTTTTTTTCCATTTATTACAATGCACAAAAGAACAGTGACAGACAAAAATTTGCCTATTAAAACAGTAAATCAGCACATCAGGAACTATTTCATGAGCCATGGCAAACATAATTTTATTTTTATCATTCTTTTTATTATTTGAATAATATTATATATCTCGTTTTTTGCACTTATAAGATTGTATAACGATTTTATAACGATTGATAGTATGTAAGTGAAAAAAAACCTTTGTTAAACCTGATTTCTCACAATATAAATCTTTGGTTTTAAAATTGATTTTCTTGTAAACATATAACCTGAAAATAGTAGTTTTGTAAAGGGAATGGTTCCCTGATTTACTCATAATATTAAAAGAAAGTAGTGTGTTAATGTATTTGATACATTAGTCGTTAATTAAAAACTTATAATAACTGTCTGATGACATTTGAGGTATAGTTAAATGATGGTAAAAGTATTTTAAAATTATCCTTTTCTCATCAGGATCCTATTAAAAGAAAGTTGTCTAATTGAAGTTGACATGTCATTACAGATACCTGTTGTAATTTTTTTAATTCCTTAATTTCAAGATCGCCTGTTCTGATTGTTTATTTGTAAGGGAATAACAGTCTGATGTGAGTTTTAAATGACAATAAATATTGGGGAAAAATGAAATATCTTCTAAACACAGCCAGTTCATACCGTCAACTCAAGTGATGGAGTAGATTTTAATCTTTTTTTCTGTCCTGGACAAAAGTTACCCTGTTGACTGTATAGTTGACTGCATGTGTAGTTTGTTCAGAAAGATGCTCCGCTACTACTCGTTTATCCCGTCGACCAAAAAACTATCGCCAAACTATACGATTACATGCCAATATTGGTTGGTTGTAAATACCACATTTACTTGTCATTAACTATGATACACCTATTTGTTATGTCATCAAATGATTTTTAATGCAATTTTTATTTGTGTTTTTGATTATGTTTTGCGTTTTTAACATAAGAAATTACAGCAGTTTACATAATTTGGGGAACAGTTTGGCGATTTCTGTAATTTGGCGAAATGGGTCGACGGTATAACCAAGAAGTACCGATATTCAAAATAATTTTATATTATAATGTGGTGCATGTGGAAAATCGCTTGAGCTCAAACCAATTGTTAGGCCTCCCCACCTGGCTGAATCTGTGGAAAATCGTTTTACTCTGCATTATTTGAAGAAATTGTTGAATTAAATGAGTATGAATTTCTGAGGTTTTCTGAAAAATGTTTTCATGTATTTATTTTAAAGTTATTTTCATTTAATATTACTGGTGTGAGTTTCTGATTTAATTTAAAAATGTGTGGATAAAGAACAAATTGAATTTTGAAGATATTTGCGTCATAACTAGAGTATGGCTCATAGATTAATATGGAAGATACATATATTTTTTTTGTATGAATGGAAGAGATTTAGTTATTTTCATATTTTATAAAGAATTTTCACAATCTGTTGAAGAGTTGCTTAAAAAAGTATTGGGGTGAGAAATGAGACTTTCTCGTCCACTTTTTTATTAGTTTTTTTAAATATTCGATTATTTTTCCTTCGTGGTTCTATTTAAATTGATGTCTTAAGAGCAAAAATAATCATATTATGCTTTTATCAAATACAAGAAAGTTTAAATATTCATCAACAAAATCAGAAAAAGCGCTTTCATGGTTATTTATTTTTTTTTTAACTTCTGCTGAAACAGAGATTTTCCGCCGAATCTACGCTATGTTGTTTGGAGGAATTTTTACTCAATGATGAATTTTTATTTATTCATTTAAAGGGCGTCAAAAGTAAGTTCTGGTTTATGTTTATTTTCTGTTCTTTTCTTTTAAAAATAATTTTATTAGATTTATTAAATATAAGGTTTTCCAAAAAATATGTACACTAGAATCCCTCAAATCCACACAGCTTGGGACCCGAGGTTGTGCAGATTTTAGTCTTTTGCGGATTTCTTGTCATTGCTTTGTTAACATTTTTTAAACAGTCATTTGAATGCAATTGATAATTAGCCCTGGGACGAATAGTGATTTGGCCGAATACCGAATATTTGGCCACATTTTAGGCCGAATACCAACTTTTTTTCCAATGAAGAAAATAAATTTTGATTATATATAATTTAAAAATAAGAGCTCATTAATAATTATTACTCTTAAATGTGCTTTTAAATAAATTTTAAATTTGAAAAACTTATTTTAACACAAAAAATTATGAAATTGCATTATATTCTTTTATCCTAATGTACATCAAATTGATTTTCAGTAAGTCAAGATGGGAAGATATTTCCATTAAAATATAAAGAACGTACTTCACTTTTACTATCAAATGATACTTTTACCCTTTCTTGCAGCCAAAATCAATAATATTCTTAATCTCTCTCTTTCAGAACTCACGAGAAGATATTTTCTGAAATAACCTTTAATGAAGTAAATTTGGTCATTGAGACTTTGTGTTCCTAATGATAAGCAAATTCGTAAGGACGAGATTGTTCTGAAATCAGTTGTCAAGCTTTAAATTACAAATTATGTTAAAGCAAAAGGTTATGCTTAAAATAGAATGCATACTATGTTAACAAAATCTTTGACATTTGAATTGGCGCATACAATATTCAACTTCAATACTCCACTTATTCAACAAGCATTATAAGGATAAACAGAAATTGATAACAACATGAAGGAAGGAAGATGTAAATTAAAAATATATGCATAATAATGTTACATATTTAAGTCAATAATTACGCAAATAATTATTAAAAGTGAAAACTATGGAATAAAAAAAATTATTTTGCTCAGTATTTAGAATTTATGTTTAAATATTTATAAAACTATCTTCATAAAGCAAGTTGTGTCATCTAATGCGTATCTAGTTTGACATCAGTTCTGTTTTCAGATGTACCGTTGTATTTGGAATAGTGATATTTCATATTTAATTTTGAAAATGAATCTTTGTTAATACAGCTAGTGAATGATTTTTTTTTATTTCTTACTTTATTGAAAATAAGCTATGAATTTCATAAGAGCCTTTTTTATATGTGCATGGAATTTGCAGACATGAATAAATATTTGAGTGTTGATGGCAGTGATTTTTTTAAGTGTTTTTATATTTTGAATTGTAATATATCATTCTCTAATGAAGACATTTCCCGTACAATTAAATCTCCAACTTGGGCAGCAATTTCTAAAATATCATCAACTTTTATAGGAAATACAGAAAGGCTGTGTGTGTTTTAGTATCTGAATAACTATATTTTGTAAGTAAGAATGAGAAGGACTTCATGAATGAAGTAGCAAATTTGGATTAGAGAAAAAAAATTGTAAGAAATTAAATTCTTTAAAGCCTAAATTTATTTGGTAAGATATCTTTCACTATTCGGCGAGATTTTTGCAATATTTGACAAGATATCTCTAAATATTCGGCTACAAGTATTCGGTCGAAGTATTCAGTCAACAAACCTTCAATATTCGGCAAAAGAGCCGAATACCGAATAGTGGCCGAATTTTCGTCCCATCACTATTAATAATGACATCGAAACTATAATAAATGCTTACACTGTAATAAAATGTTAAAATAAGTAATAAACTGAAATAATAAAAATTTGGATGATTTTTAGATTAAAATATTAAAAGCAAAGATCAAGTTAACTATCAATTACGTATGATTAAATATTTATTATAAAGATAAGATGTATTTTTCCTATAAAATTTGCTTTATAAGGATACATTACTAATTCACATCGAAATCATAAAATTAGGTAGCTTTATTTCCGATTTAGCAAGGCTTAATAACCGAAAAAGTTTGATTAACACATAAAAGTATTTGATAAAATGATACCAATGATATCAGCAATATCTTGATTTTTTTCCCCAAAATAATTTCATTCTTCCTTAATGAAAACACAGAAATTTAGTAATATTATCGAAAATTACGAAATAAATGGAATTGTTATATAAAGAAGTCAAATTTTGTCAATAAGTTACTGATATTGTGTTACTAATACTACAAATGTCAATTATATTTATTTGAAAATGAAACTTGCAAATCTTCGGATTAAGGTCTCAATCAAACATCGATTAAGTAATTTTTTGTTGTTTATTTGTTTTAAGTGCTTAATGCATTTAATTCACAGTTTCAATTCTTTTATATTTGTGTTTTTAATTATCCCAAGTACTTTCAGAAATGAAATTATCGACATATCTCGGTTGACACAATATTTATACTCCTTGAAAACACAAAGCGATGAATACATATTCATTTTGATCGCATTACTAATTCGTAATCGATTTCATCTCTCTTTTTAAATGATTATGGAATCAGAAATTCAAATAATGTTTAGTGTTTTTGTATTTTCAATTTCATCCAGAAAAGGATTTGGATAATTGTTTGATAAGATGTTATATCTATCATTTTTATTTTTAATAATAGCTATATTATTCATGATTTCTTTAGATAAAGGCACTCTTCTAAGACATTGTAAACTAATAAAAATACCTGATATTAACAGGAACTATACATTCTTTTAATTTGTTATCGATCAACGGAATTTTATTGGAAAGCTACAAATATTAGTAAAAATGTATATTTGTATTTTTAAAAAATACAAAGAAAAAATATGTAAAGTACAGTAAATAACCACTTAATGATAAAAATACTTTACCTTGACAAGATATTGCTTTAACTCCTTAACTGGTTAATTCTTTTCCGTTCAATAATCTGAAAATAGCAGAGTCACGCCGCTTCTATTTAAATAAAATATTTGTAAAATTTAGTCTAAACATTTCCGCCTTTCAATAGTTTGAAAATTTTCTTTAAAATAATAGTGGTGTCAAAAGCTTTAAAATATGCAATAAGCAAATTGATCTTGCCCGAACACCGTTCGGGCAAACCAGTTAAGAGGTTAAGCCATAAACCTTGGCGACAGTTCTTCTACAGGAATATGGTGAAAAGATAGATTCTCCTGTATTTTTTTGGATGAACAGCAGTGAGGCGCACAACAGCACGGCAGTTAATAGAGAATACATTTATTTAATTGAAAATGAACAACCTGTTTTTTAAAAAAATCATTAATTGCTGAAAAATAGCTTGAAAATTCACGTCTGTGCGGTGATTCATGTAAATAAAGCAGTATCATATCCCGAACAGTAGCGTTATCTATCAACCTGGATGACATCCATTTTTGAGCCAAATGCAAGAGGTATGTAATATGGAGGAGTTAGTGGTCTAGCCCCTTTGCGACGGTAGCCTTTTGCGAAATTTTTAATTTCTTGCCGGTTTTTAAAATCATAAATTTGTTCCTTTTTAAATCGAGAAAATGTTCCGATTAAATGAGGCAAGTTTTACAGTAAAATTATACTGGTGGGGGTAAACAAGGATTCCTAATAGTGGCGCTAACTTATATGGGTCCATGCGGCGCGAGCCCACCCAATATTTATGTATTTGTTCAAAATATTTTTGAGCCCAGCCAATATTTTTCTAAAGTTGGCGTCACTGATTCCTAAGCCTTTTTGCGGCACGTATACGTGTCGCTCGTCCCCAAGGGGTTAACAGACAGAAGATTTTTACGATTTTAAGCAGAGTTTATAGTTCGAACTATAGTGAAAAGGTTAAGAAAATGTGAAGGAATATACCTGTAATTAACGAAATTTTACAGGATTTGTATATCAATTGCAGATTAAAATCAGATCAAATTGATAGTTTTGTTTGCATTAAAGATAATCTTTTATAGAAAGTAAGTTGTTTCCATTAATAAAAATCATAAGTTCGTGAAACAAATTTGGTTTAAATAACTATATTACATATCAAAGAAAAAGGAATAAAAATGTTAAAACTGAAACCAAATATCTATTAAATGGATTGGTCATTTCACAAACCGCACATCAAAATATAAATTTCTTTATTTCTCTTTATGTAAATTAAAATATATATATATTTATAGAGATCATATTTAAAGATATAATGATTTTAAGTTACCCCACTTCTTTAATAAATTTTAAATTTATTTTTTTATTTTTTCATTTTAATTATGAAAAGTTTTATCAGGTGATTTTGTTTACAAAAAAAATATAATCAACCACCAAAAAGAAATAACGGAATAAATAAAAATTTGTTAAATGTGTCCCAGATCCTTTGAGCACAAAAATTAATAGTTATAATTAAGCTCCTCCCTCGACAAAGGAATTTTATTTTCCAGAAAAATCGCATCTCAAACTTAAAAAATAAAAATAAAATCAGAAGTAGTACAATAATTACGATAAATTGTCAGATTTTATTAAAATGAAACATTGTCAAATCATCCTTCTCAAAAAATAATTTATCTACTTTAAGTATTAATAATTACCAATAATATTTATAGAAACCTTGGTGTTGCATTATTTTAAAAATGAGACATGTTTATTATTATTATGAGCGAAGCGAATCCCCTACTAGGCTACACAAATTACATTTTGTCGTACACTTTACAAAAAGAAAAAAAATAGTATTTTGACTTGAAATTAAACATAAAAATAAAATATGATCTGTAGTTTTGCACAATACCATTTTTTACAGAATAACCCTTAAACAGTTACTGTTTTAATTAATTAATTTTACATTTTCTTCTATTACGGAGAAATTTTTGCAAATAAAAAATGAAACGCATATATTTTCAAAAGAAGAAAAAAAATCACAGAGTCAGTAATTATCGATAGAATTATGATTAATTAAATACATAAAATATATTTCTATTCCGCCAAAATATCCCAAAGCCCTTTAGAAACTAAAATTGAAATATTTCCACTTGAAAAATGAATATAAAATAGTTTGACGAATTTAATGGAAATTGAATCTTGCGTTATAACTTCTCTAAACCAGATTTCTACGTAAAACGGAAAATAAAATAAATAGCTTAGGGATTTTTTTTAGCAAATATTACGTTATATAGGAAATACAATAAACGAAAGGGAGGGGGAATATGACGACTTTTTATATTTTGGACTATTGAAAATACCTGCAGTATTTATACTGTAGTATTAAAAATGTATATTATTTTGGAGGAAAATACAGATTTTAATCGAACATTTTATTGAGAATGGTTGGAAATGGCGCATATTTTGGTGATCATTCTGTTTAATAATAATAGTTTCACGATTTCTTTTGTGAAAATTTTAAAAGACCTTTTTTATGAAAATAATAGCATATTTTTAACCCTTTCCGGCACGGACAAATTCACTTAGTAAAACGTGAAATTATTGACTGACACTGGAATTCCCAAACGAAATTTTTAGATATTACGATATCCTTAATTTAGCTTTCATTGTAAAAGGAAAATTTTACTAAATATTATTGGTGCCGGTTGCGTATTTGGATTTAAAATTTGATGTGCCCAGGCCGTACAAAGTGTTCCCGAAAGGGTTAATAGAATAAAATAACGTTCTTGGCTCTTGATCATGAGATCCCTGGATTGAATACAACCAGCGTTAATCCAGCTATTCACATTATTGGTGACACAAACAAACAACCAACTTTAAACAACCATAACAGCAATCATCTCATCTTACAGTCCACAGATGGCAGCACCAATTTTAATTCGTTCAACGTTTTTGACATTTTTTATGTTTTTGAGATATTTTTCGCATTTTGTGAGCCAGGCAACGTCGGGCGGGTCAATTTATACTATATAAAGTAACGTTTTAATCACTTTAAAAATGTATAAAATGTCAAAAGATTAATAGTGTTGTTCGTTATTTTAATAAATGATTATTTAATAAAATTAATTTCATAGATACCGAATAGCACTGATTTTTACAGGCCCATTATATTTTTCTGCTAATTTTTTTGTTGTTGTTGTTTATTCGTAACTTTCCGTTCTTTGAGCAACTCATGATTTCTGTGACAATTTGACTAATATAGAGTAATCAACATTGACAAGTTAAGGGGAAACGAAATGTCGAGCTGCATTGGAAAAGTGCTTGCAAGATTTGCTGATTAAGATTGAAATAATTTTTCTTTTTTTCGCTCTCTCTCTTTTTTTTTTTTTTTTTTTTGCAAAAGAAAGAAATGAACAGACGAACAACAACAACAACAAAAGATAACTTGCAGTTTTTTTGTAATTTTTACCTTTATAATTATGAATGATAATACTTTGTAAAAAAATCATTTAATTCATTTTTGTGTAATAAATTTTATTTATTACACATAGTAATTTTATTTACATTTATAAAAATTTACATTTAATTTTTGTCGTAGCAATTCCATGTTTGGGAATTGTCAATTAAATATTATTTACGAAATAAATTTAACAAGTCTTTAAACCATTGTAAATTAAACTTAAAAATTTCCTATTTTTGACAAAAAAAGGATAAAAATTGTTTTATAAAATCTAGCTAAAAATAGAATTTAAACGAAAAAATCATAAATGATGACTATATTACAAAACTGAACACGTTTAATTCATATTTATTTCAAATGCCTGATAAGCTATTTACAGATTATACTAATTTTTATTTCTAAAATACTATTATACACCATTGCCAAACCAGTGGGGGAAGCTCCATAATATGCCCTCAAGATTCAAAACATTATGATCACCCCCACATTTTGCAATGAACTTGCCTGAATGATATGGAAGGGAACGGTTGGGAAATGGGTGGGGGAATGGTACTTAAATGCTGCTAAGGAGTCTCTGGAATCATGTTTGCGCTGATGAGGGATTAAGACTGCTGATCTAAGCTGCTTTGAGAGAAGACCAAATTCGGTCGCCCAACCACCCAAAACAAGTAACTTTGAAAGTGCACGTCTTACGAGTTCTTCGGGACATATCGTTTTTAGTTCTTGTACAAAGTGGATGAATGAAGATGAAACCAAACTGTTATAAAAATTTCTTAAACACACCATAAAATACATTAAAATGCGCGAGGCCCTATTAAAGAACTGAGTCTTTCATCAGACGCAAAGAAAAAAAAAACATTCTTCTACAATGAATGCACCTTTTATGCGCTTGTCGCAATTCTTTCGAAGGGCTTCGTGTATTTTAATATATTTAATAGGGTGTGTTTAAGAAGTTTTTATAACAGTTCGATTCATAACATCAGTTAAAAGTTATTTTCTTGGCGATGAAGCCATCAGCAGAAGCCATCGCGTTGGTCGTGCAGGTGTCATCAGACAATAAGGATGTCGAAGATCCCCCCCCACACACACACACACTTGGTAAAACAAAATCGGCACCAGAGACTAGCTTAATTTATTACTTCCCAAGACAATACAGGTTCAAGTGGGAATTTTTCGGAGCATACCGTAATTTGCTGCGTGTAATCCGCGGGTCAAACAATTCTTTTTCGATGCCGAAATATTTTAAAATCATACGTAACTTCTTATATCGCGGTAAATATTTGGCTTCGATTACAAAATACAATTTCAGGGTTGAAAAAGAATTGTTTGATCCGCAGATTATACGCAGAAAATTACGGTAAAGTTCAATTGACACTGTTGAATATGACACTACAAGGCTAACGTGCCCATCATGTACCTCACTCATCATGTGATTATCAAGCATCATCGACCAATACTCCGGAACATTAGACCGGAAAACATCATGACTGGAACATGGAACATAGTTCACTTGAATGAAGCACGACTTATCCTCCCACACATTGATGGCAGGTGTTTAGGTACGCCGTCTTCTATGCGAACTGTTATACACCAGATCATACGCAGGCAAATTGTAGCGGTATTAAGAGCCCAAACTACTGACTTTAAAAGACCCGGATGATAATGTTAAGTCTAAGGGGCGTTCTTATCAAATATCTCGCTCCAAATTCAATATTCTTACAGGAATTTTTTTGCATAGGATACCTAAGAATCTACAATCGTGCTAAATTTTACATTTCCGACTTTGGTTTTAAATTTTTTTATATTATGATAATTTCAATTTCAGAACCGGTTTCGAAAGTTAAAGTAATTAAAAGAAATCAAAATCGAAAAAATAAAAACTAGCCCGGTTGAAAATCGTCCTCAGATATCCTATAGGAAAAAATCACCTTTAAAAATATTAGAATTTAAGCAAGATACTTGAAATGATAGCCACCATAGACTTAACATTATCATCCGAGTCTTTTTCAGTCAGTAGTATAGGCTCTTAAGCTTTAGGAAATGTTCTCATGGGCCTCCCTGGGGCCTGTGTTTGTTGTAGAACAGCCCCACGCACTATCGTAACATCACTGCGTATCATTTGTAACATTCCATGTTATCTGTCTTCCGAAATGGAAATGGAGTCTTCGTGCAAGACAACGCTCCACGTCGCAGGACTCGATTGGTTCCAGAAACAGAATATTGAATTCAAGTTAACATCCTGGTCATCTAGCTGGACGGATTTTAATCCGAAAAAGCACATTTCGGGTGTCCTTCAATGGCAGCCCAGAGCTCATAAAACAACCATTTTTGAGTGTCCTGAATATGCATGACCGCTGCTTGAACAACTAATCCGATTTATCTTCAGTCATGTACATAGAACTTGTGGCATCCATGCCAAAGCGATTTGCAGCTATTTTTCGGATCAAAGTTGGGCTTTGGGGATATTTATGCAGGTGGTCATAACGTTTTGGCCCATAAGTGCATACATATATGTAGATGTTGTATGTTAATTAAGAAATTAGACTCATTGCAAAGAGCCTGAGCTGTTTAAGAGCTGAGTTAACTGGAGAATCATCTCCCTTTTTTCAATTAGCCTGACATTTTCCCGGCATTTTGAAAAGAGCCTAAAGAGCATTGGGCCAATTGAAAACTGACCACTTGGTTTCTCAATCAGTGTGGCTAACGTCCCACTCATGCACCCCTAATGACCAAGCATCATCAACCAATACGCCTATACTAGCCCAGGAAACATGGCTAGAGCATGGAATACAGGGAGGGAGTTGGATGAAACACGACTTATCCTTCAACACATTGATAGCAGCTGTTTAAGTACACCGTTTTCCATGCGAACTGTTAATCCCCGTTATACAGCAGATCATACGCAGGCCAGTTGTGGCAATATTAAGCTTTGGGAAATGTTCCAATATGCCTCCTTGGGAACCTGTATTTGTTGTAGAGCAGACTCCACACTATCTTAACATCACTGCGTATCATTTACGTTGTGACGTGTCGGTCTAACTAAGACATATTCTGAGTAGAATTAAAAACGCCAAACTTTTATTTACTGTAATTGGGGAACGGGGAGTGGAGCAAAGTTCGGTATTTTGGACAATTAAACACACTACTATGGGAATAGACTTTAGCTTATACTCACATTCCAATTGAGTCCGGCTCAAACCACTAAGTCGACATTTCTCTTCAGGTCGCGGACTACTTTTACTAATCTGTAAATAAATAGCCCGTGACTGCACAAATATCTTTATTTTAAAGAACTATAGTGCAAAATTACTCTGAAATAAATTTTACCGAACTCCTGTATTGAGGCTCTCTACTTTCATTAGTCAACTCTACTACTCGTCGCTAAAGGCTCTCCCCAACTCACCACACCACACACAAACTCCAACACACAACTTACAGCTTTTATACTTTGCAAACTGAAGACGGAGCGATAAATTTGCATAAAAACTCAAAAACCACAGTTAACTGTAGATCGAGGGCGCCACACATGTTAGAACACTGCGATCTCACACAAAACACCAGAGTGTTTTTATTAGGACACTCCTTCACAATGTTACCATTCTATGCGATCTGTCTTCCGAAATGGAAATGGAGTCTTCGTGCAAGACAACGGTCCATGTCACAGGACTCGGATTGGTTCCAGAAACAGAATATTGAATTCTTGTTGACATCCTGGTCACCTGACTGGACGGATCTTTATCCAACAGAGTACATTTCTGGTGTCATACAACGGCAGCCCAGAACTCAAAAACAACCATTTTTGAGTGTCCCGAATGTGCATGACCGATGCTTGAACAACCAATACGATCTATCTTCGTTCATCTACAGAGAACTATTGGCATCCATACAAAACCGATTTGCAGCTGTTTTTCGGATCAAAGTTGAGCTTTGGATGTTTTTAGGCAGGTTGTCATAATGTTTTGGCTCATGTATGCATGTATGTAGATTTTGTATGCTATTTGAGAAATTAGACTCATTGCAAAGAGCCTAAGCTTTTCGAAATGAGCTGGGTGAATTGGAGAATCATTTCTCTTTTTTCAATTAGCCCGACATTTTCCCGACATTTTGCAAAGGGCATAAAGAGCATTACGCAATTGAAAACTGACCGCTATGTTTAACAATCAGTCTCGTATTTTTAGGCATATTTCAATCGGCCTTGACAAAGTTAGGCCAATTTGAAAATGATCACTTATCTTCCAACTATGGGGTATTATTTTAGGCTTACTGAACCATAACCCGACCCGAACCAAGAAAAATTTACAACAGACCGTACACCGATCCGAGTGCAATAAATTCTGTCTGCACACAAACAAATTCCGTCCTGTTTATTGTTTTCCAGTAAAAATAAATAAACAGTCTGCCACTTATATTATCTCTTTAACATTAAAATGCATGAGCCCCCTTCACTCACACATCCTATATTAAAAATCTCTAAAACTTTATTTTAAGACAATCTGCTGCTTTCAGGTAAGAAATAAAGGAATAAACCGCATGAAAAATACCCTTCTTTCTCCCAAATTTTCACTCCCACTTCTATCCTTCCACACAGGACTTAGTTTAACATTTTTAATATATATATTTTAAATTCTACTGTATTTTTTATTATGTAGTAAAGTGACTTATCTATCCTTATCGAGATTCAAATTTTTCTTTACCTTTTCTCAACAAGCAGGGAGGACAGAATTTTTAGGAATATGTGGGAAAAAACAATAATTATGAAAATTTTTACAGGTTTGACATTCAGAATTCTATAAACGAATCATTCTTTTTCAAAACCTGATTTATTAAAGAGTAATAAACTTACAAATATGAGTGATACATGAAAATAACCACATCCAGGCAGTAGGTAGTTCAATTCAATTCACTTGATACAAGGCGGCTATTTTTGCACTGCTTTTTGAAATGATGTTGCACTGGTATGACAGACGGACATTTTGTATCTTCTAAGATGCATAAACACTTTTCTTGTTTTTACCGCTACTTCGAAGGAGACCGAAATTATTTATTTACAGATACTGAACTAGTGCTGCCACGTGAACTATTTTACACACTTGAACTAGTGCTGCTAGGTCATCTGGTGTGCACACTTGAACTAGTGCTTTCACACCACCGGGTGTACAAGCTTGTATATTTTGTGGTTATTTTCATATATCAATCTTATTCAAATGTGTAATATTTTTGAATAAATCAAGTTATGAAAGTCAATGACTGTTTTATAGTAACGCTGTGTATGTTAATTTTTAGAATAATGTCCCCATCCCTGTTTATAAAATATATTATCAAGGATGAGAACACCAAATAACACAAGATTGTTGAACCACCCCCCCACCCCTCTTGTCTAAAAATCCGCTCAGTTTTCTGGAGATAAAGATTGAAAATTTAATGAGAGCGTTAACTCTTTCAGGGGCAAGGTATTTCTGCTCCGAAAATGTTCAAATAATTGATTCACACCACAATTTAAGAACAGATTTATTTGAAAATAATCAAGAGCTGTTTTTCGCGAATATTATAAAATCGAAATTGTACTAAAATTATACTGGTGCCAGTTCGAAATTGGAACAGTAATATTAAGTGTTTGCAGATTGCAAACACCGCCCCTGAAAGGTTTAAATCATTATTTATTTATTGTTGCTACAAAGTAACAATACAGCAGAAATATCTTTAAAAAAAAATTTTTTAGTTTGTATGTGGGAGAAATAGAATTTTTTGGATGCTGGGTAATAGATATAACTTAAATGATCCTTTTACTATTGCAACAAGATAGTTACAAATAAAGTAAAGAAAAGAGTTTTAAAACCATGTTTACTGAGTGTAAGAGAAACAGGTTGGAAATTGCACGTGAAGCGTAGCAAATGAGGTGCGTTCGTACTTCAATGAAATTTAAAAATATTCAGATCTTGCTATTATAGCATGCAGTACTTCGGATACAATATAATCGTCGAAATCTTTTGTCTGTCCCTGTAAATACTATTATGCAGGAAATAACTTGTAGTAATCCTCAGCAACGTATATCGATTTCTTAGAACGTTAAATTGTTTATTACGATTAAAACGCGCTCCAAACAATGCCTCAATATATAATTATGTAATGGGATACTTTTGTGTGGCCCTGTAAATCAATAAAAAATTAAATAGTTAACTTAATCTCTTCAGACCTGAGCATGAAATAACTCTACAAATATATATTTATTGCTTTTGCATTATTGAAATGCCGTCGTAGATGACAAAAAGAGTCATTTTTATGAAATCAGTAATTTAGGGGACTGGTAATTTAGGTTTACAAATATGGATATAAAAGTACTAGTCTCCTTAAAACATAAGTTTAACTATCAGTAATATAAATTTACGCAATAACAAAATTAAGGTCTTTACACAAGTAAATGATCAGCAAATCCTCAAAATTTTTTATTGTAAAGCATTTAAGTTAAATAATCAAGAATGTTTCTTACTTTCTTGGGCACAATGTCTTGAAGGTATTTTCGATAATCGAATGAAAAAATTTTTATTTTATGAGGTAATATTCATCAGTGTTGACATTTATTGGTTTTGTTTTAAATCAAAATATATTCAGCAGTGTAGAAGTAAAGTAAAAATGCAAAAAATTCAAACAGTTTAGTTTTTATGAGGCAAAGAATGGAGGTACACATTTATGTATCTCAGGTCAGAAGAGGTTAAATGATCCTTTTGTTATTGTAACAAGACAGTTACAAACAAAGCAAAGAAAAAAAGTTTTAAAACCATGTTTACCGAGAGTTGAAGAAAAAAAAGGACTTTTGGAAGGAAGCTAGGGGGGGGGATATATAGATTATTAACTTAATATTTTAACAAACAATTTTCAAATAATGCAGAAAAATTCAAGAATTTTTATGATTTATTTTGTGAACTTTCAAATTTTATGAAATTTGTTGGTAGAATAAATAAATCTTTATGATATGAGGAATGGCAAGGAGAGATAGAAGAAAATTACAGAATTTGGCAACAGGAGGTAATTCTATTCAGGGTATTTACTTATTCTTACATATATACCTATACACTGTTACAAACATATGATTATTTATTTCACATTATTATTTATCTATTAAATAACTCAGAAAATAAATGAATTTAAAAATAAAGAATTACCAAGATTAAGCAAAGTGTGTTTGTTATCAGATGGGACAAGTAAGTAACAAGAAATAATTACAAAGGCAAAGATTTAGATGAGATTATTTATTGTTAAATATTTTTTAACGAATTAAAAAAAAACTTTGTATGCTAAAGAATGCAGGATTTTAGAGAGAGAATTCAGATGATTCCTTTTTAAGTGCGTTCGCAATTATACAAACAAGTAGCACCTATACTCGTCGTTCATTTCCATCTGTCCGCATATAAGAGAGCAAAAACTAATCACCCGAATAATCTGAAATTTAAAATATATAGCTCTTGTATAATTTTGTTGAGAAATTTTAAAATTCACGAAAATCGGATGCATAGTTTAATGACAGGGATAATCAAAAGCATTCCGTTAGATTACGGTCAATGAAAAAAAAATAGTTTCAAGGGAATTTTAATGATCTTACATTATTTCGAACATAATAGAATTGATATGTGTCTAAAGAAGTACTTACTACAAATACATTCTACATAATCGGTCGTGCTAAGGATATATGTTATTAATTTACATGGCCACACAAAAGTATTCTATTACACAACGATATGGCGGGGGGGGGAGGGAAACTGTTTGGAATGTGTCTTAATACTACTAAACTATTTTCCATTTAATGAAATTCATATACAGTGCTGACGTTTATTACTAGTTACAGGCGTAGCTAGAGTGGGTGACACCCGGGGCGGATGAAAATGGTGTCACCCCCCCCCCCACCCCATTTCCGCTCCGCCATACTTTTTTCAATCACAATTATATGTTATTATAACAAATGACCTTATAACAATTCATTATTTATTTTTTGCCCTCCTGCATAAAAAACTACACAAGCGACTCATCACTCAACCTATAGTCCACATAAGTCACTGTGGTGTCTATATGTAGAAGAAAATTCTTTCTTATAAATTTTACTTCTGCTATCTACCAGTTGGATAAGTAGGGTTTTTCCTCCTAATGCATGTCTAATTTAGATACACCATTCTGTATAAAATTTTACATTCTCAAAGAAAAGAAAACTCTATTGCGTCGTGCGCTAAAAATTTTATTTTATTTCAAAATTCCTTTCCAAAATTTTATAAGATTATCCTTTTTATTTGCAAATGAAGATTGGGTGTCATCCCTTAGACGGTGACACCCGCACGACCTGTCCCCTCCACCCCGCGCTAGCTACGCCACTGACTAGTTACTCCCTGTATAATAGAAAGCAGATAGTATTTACAAGGACACTCAAAAGATTTCGGTCCCTGTATTATATCCGATGCACTATATACTATTACACTAAAATCTGAATATTTTAAAACACTGTTATAGAACGAACGCGCCTCATTTGCTACGTTTGACGTGCAATATCCAACTTGATTTATGCAGGGGTCTAGTGAAAAGCCAAAGTTTCTCATCCTTGTATTAAACTTCTTTACTTCTATATTAAAGATAACAAGTAAGAAAAATAGTGCGTTAAGCGTAGATCAAGAAACGCTTTCCAACATTTCCTGAAATCTTTAACAATACTTCGTTATCTAGGGAAATAAGGTGTTTCTATAGACAAACATGTTATGGAATATTTGTGAACAACCCTGTATTTGATCTGACGGTTCATGTATATATATTTTATATAATGAGGAAATATAACTTAGCAAAAAAATGCATAGCTGGTTGAAATTTTTCTTTCGTCAATTTGTAATGCTAGATGGATACTTGAATATTTATTGTTCAGCCCTGTAGTTTACCTAATACCTTTATTACTCAAAAATATTTTACTAAAATTTAGTTAAAAAAATACTCTTTAAACTACTTAAATTACATTTCCAGAAATTATCATCCATAGGCGTCCCTGTATCCAGTGCTTTGCGTGACCCTATATATCATTTTTCTATATTCTACAAACATTTCTTAGTAAACTGAATGCAGTTCAACGTGCTATGCATAATCAATTGAAAACACCTTTAAGAAACAGACGCTCATATTCAGTAACATTTTCGAGCTCTTTGTGTAACCTTGTATGTCTAAATTTTGCAATTATTAGCATTTATACATACCATATAATGCACATACATTTAGTGAAACCAAAAAGTGCATATTATAATTAAAAATGCATTTAATCTATCCAACAGCCATCAACCATAATATACAGTAATTCGGATAGAATTTACTATTTCAAATCTTTTGCGTACCACTGTAAATACTATGTACTTCGTATTATGCTTGAAATAACTCATATTAAGCCTCAAAGACGTATATCAATTTGTTTATAAGTGAAATCGTTTCCCATAATTTAAATATGTCGCAAACAATCGACCTCTTTATTAGGCAATGGAATTCTTTTGTCTGGCCCTGTAAATGAATAACTATTCTTATCACTGCATATTTTACAGAATACCTATTTTATTGAACCATGCAGTTGTATATAAATTTGAATATGATTGAGCAAGTGTAACAACTTTAAAATTCATTTGAAACGATATTTTTCTATAGGCCGTAATGTACCGGAAAAATTTTGACTGTCCCTGTGTACATAAAATAATCATGATAGAAGCTTCATTTTCAATAGGTTTCGTGCTACAGTAAATGTCAATAACGTCTAAAATTTTCATGCTAATCCGAGTATATATACGAGAGTTAGAGCATCGACAGACTGCCAGACAAGAATATCATAAAAAATTTTCAACTTTGTTCGAAAGTGTTAAAAATGGGTTTCGCAATAATCTTTCTAAATCACGACTGTAAGTAGAACTGTAGCAAATATTCGTTACTAAGAAACGGGTATTTTCTAAGGAACGAATACTGAATTGTCACTTAGAAATACGACTTGTTAGTCGTTACCAGGGGCGTGCGAAAAGAAAACTGTTCTCGGGGCAAAGTTTGAATTTGATGCTCCCTCCTCCCCCAACATGACGATAAACCTGCCAAGATGATGTTGGTTGTATAAATTTAGCGCCCCCTATATTTCTGCACCCGGGACAATCGCCCCCTTCGACCCTCCCTTTCGCACGCTGCCCTTGCCACCATCCTTCATTTCGCTTCCGTACATCGTTACCGTATCAGTACGCAACCGAACAAAGTGAAACTAACTTCAAATGCTGCTTACGCGATGCTCCTTTTTGCATGGCTTTGGTCGTTACCCGTATCAATTGAATACGCAACCGAATAAAGTGAAATTAACTCTAATTACTGCTAACGTTCTTTAGTATTTGTGATTGTATGAATGCGGCCAGACACTTGAATGCGGTAAAGATGCGAAATTAAGTTCAGACTTTGACATTAAACGCCAATTTCAATTACTTCCGTATCCAGTGTATGCGGACGATTCTGTTTGTATCAGTTATTTTAAAATCTCAAATGATTTGGATTTCGTACGAATTTGTTGATACATTTATTTATTTTATTATGAAAAGAAAAAGAAATAAAACGTGGATATACTTATCTGAAACATCAAATAATAAAGCGAAATGTGATTCATATTTATGCCAAGTGAAGTATTCAGTTAAAGGGAGTTTAACAACAAATTGGGAAAAAAACATGTATTGGTAAAGCATCTCAGAGCTTGCGTATTTAGCAAAAAGTATTTATCAGTGGTATATATTAGTACCATCTGAAAGATTTTTTTTTCAAAATCAGGTTATTTAATATCTGAAAGACCACCTCCCCTCCCAGGGCCGAAACAAAGGAGGGAGGCAGGGAAGGCGGGAGCATGAGCCCCGAGCACCAGAACGGCAGAGAGCCAAATGACCATTTCTGTCGATTTTTCTCACGTCTGTATTTAGCATGGTATAGTTAAAATCATCCTGTCTGAAGCATAGCAAAGCATAAAAGAATCTAGGAATGATATGACATAAAGAAGCCTGTATAAAACAGATTTTTTTCGATTCCGTATTCAAGGTTTTAATGAATCAATATATGAAAAATAAAATTACATAATTCGGTATTATATATTTTATGATTACATATTTTAAATTTAAAAAATAAGTCGGGCATAAGAAAATTTGTAAAATTATTTTTGTAAATATACTTGACGGAGATGAGGCGGAAGGGAGGACGCAAAAATTCATGTTTGACCCGGGTTCAAAAAAGGTTAGTTTCGGCCTTGAGACCCCCTACATTAAAACCAAAAAGAATGAAAAAAATATTTTCTAAACATAAATCAAAGAATTCAGAAATAGAATATTTCAGCAGTTCAGGGCAGCATCCGGCGAAGGGGGTGGTCGAGGAGGAAATTTGGAGAGCACCAAATTTATACTACGAAAGTCTTTTTTGACTTGTCAAAAGAAAAATTGGTGGAGGGGGCTCCAAATTGAAACTTTGCCCCCGGCGCAATTTTCTCTTCGCACGTTATGCACTCGAATATTTCATCATCCTATTTCTTTCTTAGCATAAAATAAAGTGATTGCAACAGTTTAATCAGAAACATAGTAACTACAGTATAAATATGCACTAATTTACCTTTCTGCGTCACAGAGAGAGCGGAAAAAATGCATGAGCCCCCTCCCCTACATTTTCTTGAGCACCCCTAATAATTCACTTCTCGCTACGGCCCAGATTTTAATTTTTTGTTTGCATTTTTAAAATAAAACTTATAAACTTTATTAAGGGTGTTATTAACGGGTTTTCATTAAGGGTGAATATCGATTCAAACTACTTATTTTCCGATTTATTTTTAAATTCATTTTCGCTCTCAAACGCATCAAACTGGCAAATTGTCTTATTTAGAAAGTACACAATGTGCCGTAATTGTTGATTGTTTGATAAATGCAGAAAATATTGCAAAAAAGCAATTAAAATTGGCATTTTGAACCGATTTTTCCGAAGCCAGAGATTTGGGAACGAAAAAAAGTCATACTGATAGGGTAATTGTTCATAAATCAAATTCTAATGAATTGAGCGTAAAATGACATCACACGGCACCTTATACGCCTCTTCAAAAATCCCCTCACCAAGTTTCATGTTTCTACTTTTGAAAATGTGCCTGAAATTGCATCAGAAAATTTCAAGCTGTAGAAGTTTAAAAAGCGTTTTTTTTTAATACACCCTTAAATGTAACTTTTACGGACAGATGGCAGCACATAATGCGAATTCTTCCAAAGATTCCTTTATACGATATATCCTGTTTTATAGTAAGTTCGATGACTGCGAATATCCGATTTCTGAACAATAACGGGTAATGAAACTAATTCTTTCTAACGGATAGGGAATTCGAAATTAACGATATCAATAAGGATATTCATTTTGACTTTATTTTTACAGCACTAGTAGTCAATGTCAAGTGAATGTGATATTTACAATCACCCATTATTAATCTTATAGTTTGGCGATAGTTTTCTAGTCGAACGGTTAAACAAGTGCCTGAACGTCTTTCTGAAGAAACTATAAATGCTACAGTCAACTTTGGACCAAGAGAGAAAACAGAAAATTAAATCTGCTCCATCACTTGAGTTAGCGACAAAGAATTTGGTCTCAAAAATATAGACAGATGCCCTAGTGTGTCCTATTGTTTTGTGCACCATTGAGCAATTAAATTGGTGTTGTATTTTTAATAAATACATTCATAGTAGTTAAATTTATGGTGCAATTGTCCAGTATATATTTATAAAATTCGTGAAGGTTCTACCATGACATAATGGATCAGAGTTACGTAAAAGTTAAACAAAGTTATATCAATTGACTGCAAATAATTCATTTTCAATAACGAATGTGCCATAGTAAACATCAGTATTTCACATTAAGTACATCGTAACCTGAATAATTCGAGAGAGTTAACTCATAGTCAGATGGGCATGAGCTATATCGAAGTCCTAATTGTTTTTCAATATTATGAAAAATTTAAGAGATAGAATTGCCTGTGGTAAGAAAATATTTCATTCTTTTTTTTCCAATATTTATTGGCACTTAAAACACACACCAGCCTGTTATCCCTTACGAATGAACAATCAGAACAGGCGATTTTGAAATGAAGGAACTCAAAAGATTACAACACGTACCACTAATGACCTGTCAATTAAATTAGGATATTTTCTTTTAGTATAAGCCTGATGAGAAAAGCATAATTTTAAATCACTTTTACCAACCATAACTTATACTTCAAATGCCAAGAGACTGTTCCTACCTTTCAAAATAACAACCAGTGTATCTAACACTTTAACACAATATTTTTTTTTCAATACTATGGGTAATACTATGGGACAAACTCTTTTCGAAACAAATATTATCAGCTTAAATATTGATAGGAAATCAATTTTACCATGAAACAACTTTATTGTGATAAATCGGGTTTACCAAAACTTTTTCTGTTTTTAATGTTAAATAATATTAGTCATTATAAAATTTTACAAGCTTATAAAAGTAAAAAAAATAGAGATTTGTAACATTTTCAGATAATATAAAGCATCTTGAAAATAAAATGGTATGTTGCCAAAGCTCATGGTTATAACTCCTGATCTAATAATTTATGGTTTAAATAGTCAAATTTTTGTTGTTCGCTGCCCTTTTTTGTGCACTGCAATACACGGAAAGAAATATTTCTTTACATCTGAAATATGTTACGATTAGTTAACTGCAATAAAACAATTTTAAGAGCAAAATACAGCACTGATAGCTTTTTTGAAAATTATTTTTCTTTATCTTTCATAAGATATTTCTCGTTATTATGACATTAACACATGAACAGATCACAGAGAATTTATTGTTTCATATCTCGAATATAAGGCTTTTCACCATTGTGTTTTAAGTGATGCCTCCTTAAATGGCCCCTTTGAGAAAATTTCTTGTTGCATACCTCACATACAAAAGGTTTCTCACCAGTATGAATTAACAGATGCCTCCTTAGATAACGCTTTTGAGAAAATTTCTTGTTGCATACCTCACATACAAACGGTTTCTCATCATTATGAGTGAACAGATGCTTGCTTAAACTGCTTTTTAAAGAGAATTTCTGGTTGCATATATCACACACAAACGGTTTCTCACCAGTATGAGTTAACAAATGGCTGCTTAAATGGCCTTTGTGAGAGAATTTTTTGTTACATACCTCACATTCAAAAAGTCTCTCACCAGTATGAATTCCTTAAAGCACTCTTTTTAGAGAATTTCTGGTTGCACATATCACACACAAACGGTTTCTCACCAGTATGAATTAACAAATGGCTGCTTAAATGGCCCTTTTGAGAGAATTTCTTGTAACATAATTCGCATTCAAAAGGTTTCTCATCACTATGAGTTAACACATGCCTGCTTAAATGGCGCTTTTGAGAGAATTTCTTGTTGCATACCTCTCATTCAAATTGTTTCTCATTACTATGAGTTAACAGATGTGCGCTTAAAATGCTTTTTAAAGCAAATTTCTGGTTGCATATATCACACACAAACGGTTTCTCATCACTATGAGTTAACAGATGTCTGCTTAAATGGCCCTTTTGAGAGAATTTCTTGTTGCATACATCACACACAAACGGTTTCTCACCAGTATGAATTAACAGATGCCTGCTTAAACTGCCCTTTTGAGAGAATTTCTTGTTGCATATATCGCACACAAACGGTTTCTCACCACTATGAGTTAACAGATGGTTGTTCAAACGGCTCTTGTGAGAGAATTTTTTGTTGCATACCTCACACAAAAAAGACTGCTTTGGCAGAAATTCTTGCATAGCTCAAAAATAAAAAGTTTTTCTGGCTGTGAGTTAGAAGCTGCTTTTTTCAGAAAGTTCTGATAAGAAATATTTTGCTGCATTTGTTTTACACATTGAAGATATTTTGAGTGACGTCATGTGTTAGATTAATGGTTTATTCAGCTGCAATATAATAAAATTAATTAAAATCTGTTTTTACATTTTATTTAAAAAATAAATAAGTAAATACACTTATCACGAAAATTTAAAATCAACGTAAAAAAATAAATTCTAGTAATGAAATTCTTACTTTTATATTAAAAACTACAATAAACTCCTAATTATGTGAAGTTAGCGGAATCAAAGGTGTATCAGATGCCTTTCCTAACAGTATAAAGATTAAATTGTAAATAAATAAAATAGCAACATTGTAAAAACAAATAACTTATTATATACAAATGTGGGAAATGTCATTCATCGCTTTATTATTATTCATTTCTTTCATTATTGTCATTATTATTTCTCTATTATCATTCATTTCTTTATCATTGTTGTACGTAATTTAACTATAACTAACTTATTTTCACTGTTACAATTTATACTCTGATGTATCTGGCAACGGTCGGGGAGGGAAGACGTCATGTGACGTAACAGAAAAAGGGGGCAGTTGTTTTTTTGGCTCCGATGGGAGAGCTGTGTTATGTGAGGATGCAACCCTTTTTATGTTCTTTAAAATGTTTGCTGTTCTGAACACCATGCAGAAGCCGCGTGTCATGAGTATACAATCTTGTAGTTATTGTATCTTTTTTAAATTGGGTGTGTGCGGTTTTTTTCTATTAAATGTGTTCGTCTTAACAAAAGACTGAGAGTGATTATTCATTATCACTAGACGCTGACGTCGACCTACAGTGAAATTGAGGGCTCGGCCGGGATTATTATTATAATGATGGAATAAAAAAAATATTTTTGCTCCCGCTCAAATCGTTTAGAATCACCGTGCGAAATGTTCTTTATCGATCAACTGTCGTTCAGAATCACCCTGATTCATCCTGCGAAAGGTTCTTTACCGATCAACTGTGGTTCCGAATCGCCCTGTTTTTTTTTTCATCGTGGATTCAGCATCTGTGAAATCTTCAAAATCCTGCATCACCAGTTGTTTGTGAAAATGTTTTCTTCATTGTGAAATTGGAAAAGTAAAAGCCATCCGGTTTTATCATAGTGCCTTTATATCGTCGTGCCTTCATCATCTTATTGTTTTGTGTTTCTAGTGAAAAAAATTGTGTCATTTGTCACAAAAGAAAGTGTGTTTCTCTGTTTTCTTCGACAGGAGGAAGAAAATTAATTGTGAAGAATTAATTGTGTGAGAAGTGATTTTTTTTGTTAATCTCATTTATTTAAGTGAAGAAAGTTTAGTCTAGTGGTTTATGTACTATGTTCTTTTTTTTCCTTCTTTCTTTGAAATACAAATGTATTTTTATTTATGTTTTACTTTGGGTATAGTAATAGAAGCAATAACACAAATATGTAAGTGTCTGCAATGATTTAAGAATGGTAAGTTATGTTTTGAGTGCACTCAAGAGAAAAAAAATGGTTATTCTATTTATTTATTTGAATGTATATTGAATTTATATTTTTGAATTTATTTGCTTTATTTCGCTTTGATAATTATCAAAAGGTATTTGAATTTATTTTACTTATTTGCATATTTTTGTAAATTTGTACTAACATACTAACAACTAATAATTCACGTATGTTTTTTTAAGATTAGTATCCTGCTTTTCGTAATATTTTTATCAGAACTATTCTTTTTACTAGTTTGAAAAAAAATAATCTTCTGGCAGGGATTTTATAAAAAACGAATTTTTTAATGGTGATTTAATAAGAATTGAGTTTTTATTAGTGATAATTCTATGGGAGTAATTTTTATTTTTATTGAATTAATTTTTATTTTTTATTGAATTAATTTTGATTTTTGATTTGACAAATTTTAATTTTTGGAGCCTGACAGTTGGTAGCATAAAACTGAGTTTGACAAAATGTAACTTGTAAAGTATTTTTATATTTTGTGCATTTTTAAGATTTAGCATTATAAAGTGTCCATGAGGCCAGTGACCCGCAAGATGGCCGATCTCTGTGGGAAATGTCATTCGTCACTTTATTATCATTCATTTCTTTCATTATTGTCATTATTATTTCTCTATTATCATTCATTTCTTTATCATTGTTGTACGTAATTTAACTATAACTGTAACTTATTTTCATTGTTTCAATTTACACCCTGATGTATCTGGCAACAGTCGGGGAGGGAAGACGTCATGTGACGTAACAGAAAAAACGGGCAGTTGTTTTTTCGGCTCCAATGGGAGAGCTGTGTTATGTGAGGATGCAACTCTTTTTATGTTCTTTTAAAATGTTTGCTGTTCTGAATGACATGCAGAAGCCGCGTGTCATGAGTATACAATCTTGTTATTGTATCTTGTATACAATAAGAACAAAAACAAATCTTGTATTGGTTATTGTATCTTTTTTAAATTGTGTGTGTGCGGTTTTTTTGTATTAATTGTGTTCGTCTTAACAAAAGACAGAGTGATTATTCATTATCCCTAGACGCTGACGCCTACCTACGTAAAATATAAAGTAAATTTGAGGCAAAAATTCTGTAACTTTATTACATCGAAGGAAACTGTGATATATTTAGCAAAGAATAGAGAAAATAAAAAAAATTTGCGGCCATGGAATTTTAAAATGTAAATGTGTTTAGTAAGAAATTCTCCAGATTTCAAGTTTATTTAATCTAATGTGAATGATTATTGTTGAAACACTCTATCATTTAATATAACTTACACTGCAATTAAATTAATGTAACCAGTGGTACAGACAAGAACATCCCCACCTCAAACTAATATCTGGGTTTCTGAATCACGCAGACAACAAAACTTAAAACGACTAAGACATAATCACAAAGAAACCATGAAAAATTCCATTTTAGACCGGTGTTAAATGATACAATCTTAAACGGCAAAATCCAAAGTTATATCTTTTGTCGAGACTATGATTTTTCTATTTTAGGCAAATTTAAATCCAAAACATGTTCCGTTTTAGTATATCCTCTAAAACTATTATAACGTAATCTCTCGGCTGTGCGTCTGTGAAGAGTATAAATGTATAACAATGGAATCCGTGAAAGTGACCTATCTTAGAGGCAGAGCCGTCCATATAGAGGACGGTTTAAAGCGAGGCCCGGTGCAAGAATTTTGCAAGGCCCTTTCTTTTCAGTCTCTTAACATAACTTTATTTATACTATCAATGAAAAACAATGGTTTTCACTCACGCACTGTGACTCGAGAACTAGGATTCGATCCCCTATTTATTATAAAGGGTTAGCGTTTGTTGTGTGTTTCTAAGGGTAATTTCCGGAACTTTTGAACCAATTTAAAAAATAATGGTGAAAAATTGATGGTGAAAGTCCCTCTTCCAACATAGGCTATATTTTATGGCAGGACCACTATCTTTTCTTAACTAAAATCATACATTTATATTAAGGATTTTCTAGTACACATTCTTCTTTTTATTATTTTTTTCGCGTCCAGGTGCGAGGCGCTGTGCGGCCGCACCTGTCGCACATCCCTAAGGACGGCTCTTCTTAGAGATACAGAAAATCAGGATAAGACGAAAACAATCGGAAAGCCCTCGATCTGCTCTTTCATATTATGAACTTTTTTTTCCATCACCTCAGTCCTTCCCCTCCCAAAAGACACTTTTCGAATTTTTTTTGAAATTGTAGCGTTTTATCATTACAGATTAGATATTTTAATGGTGTCTTCTGATGAATATTAGTCATAATATTTGAAAATTTTAAAGAGAGGGGAATGTTTTATACCGGGAAGACGTGATAGTAAGAATTCTGGGGGTAGGGGCATTTTTTTTTAATTTGGCCTTCATCCCTCATGTGATATATTATTGAAAATTCCTCTGACCATTACTTCAAATTATATACCTCCAGCGTTTCTGAGATATTGCGCCATTTCTCAGCAGCAAGAAGCGAGAAATTCAACCTAGCACTCCTACAAAAAAATAGTTAAACATAAGTACTTCAATCTATTTTGTCTATTATATCGTCAACATTGACATTGAGCAGGATAATATATTATTATATTAATAAGTTAACAATTATAGATGCCTGATTAGATATTAAGTTTATTTTTTCTAAATTTTGCAAGATGTACTTCGTTTGATTCAAGGTTGCTTTAAAGAAACCAACCAGCATAGCGTGCAAAGACTGCTAGTACTACACTGGTGTGCAAAATTTAAGCACGAGTCCCAAAATGCCAATTTTTAAGGGATTTTCAAGCAATAATTTTCAAGCGAATATTCAAAAGGAATTAATGTAATTCGAGTAATTACTATCCCAGTATAACAGCTAGTCCATACAAAATCTCATTCAGGTTACACATGGTCACAAGAGTCACAGAAGCAAAAAATAGGAAATTCCATACGTCTCTTTTATCAGTTTTAAATGACTACTATATGTGACTCCACTGACAGGTCATTGTGACTGCTGCTTTGTGCGAGTAAACTGGTGAATTTACAATGTCGTTTCATTAAGAATTTCGTGCGACTTCTCATCTGGAGACTCATTTTCAAGTTCATTGTGAACGTTGCATTATGATAAATTACCAAATAATGTCCCATTAAAGTCACATGGTGGCTTTTTCCCAATTTTCACAGTGGTACTTCGCAGTAGGTTCTCTGTCACCATTTGACAAAGTTTTGTTATAGAAAGTCACTATGTGACTTTAATGTGACATTATTTGGTGATTTATCAAATTGTAGCATTCACAATGACTTTGAAATCGAGTTTCCAGATGACAGGTCACACGAGAGTCTCAATAAAACGACCTTGTAAAGTCACCTGGTGACACGATACAAAGCAGCACTCACAGTGACCTGTCAGTGAAGTCACTTATAGTAGTCATTTGAGACTCATAAAAGAGACATGAAATTTCCTATTTTTTGTTTCCCCGTAATTACCATGACTCTTGTGACCATGTGTGACCTGAATGAGATGTTATATGGACTAGCTGTTATGCAGGGATATAATTATTAGAATTATATTACTTCCTTTTGATTATTCGCGTGAAAATTATCGCTTGAAAGTTCCTTGAAAATTGGCATTTTGAAACTCGTCCTTAAATTTTGCACACCAGTGTATATCTATATTATAAAGGCCAAACGTTTCTGTGCGTAACGCATACGTCATTTTGCGCATGACAACACTTTCATATTTTAAATGAATTTCGGTATTGCAATTTTTGCTACTAAAAGTTTTTAAACTTGTTAATGTCACATATTTTCAATTTTTACACCATCGTGTAGGGAAAAAATGTACTTTTAAATGAAATTTGTTTGAAAGCTGTATCTTAATTTGTTTTTGAAATATTAATTTTTTTGTTGCTTTGAATATCTCTTTTCTAATCGTGGCAACAGTAATATTCCATTTCTATTTAAAGCAAAGGAAAAAAGGGAAAAAATTGAGTGCTTTATCTTTATGTTGCCATTTTCTCATTAAAAGGAAAAAATAGAAATTTAAATAGCTCCTGGGACCCGGTGAATTTTGACTTTATTTACAAAATTTGATTTACACTTAAAAGAATCTCAACGGTTTAATATCTATTTCAGCTAATAGCATTGAGACTTCAATTTGAATCAAAATTATCAAATTAAAATGCCAATTTTTTGAAACGTGAATACGGATGTGAATGTACATTTTTAAATTTTGATATGGTGAAAATGATGCTGGGTTTAGATTTAATGGGAAAAAAATTCTACGATTGAGTTAAAATTGAATTAAATTTCTTTTTATCATTTTGGAATACTAGCATAAGAAACTTAATTGATAACTTTATCATAATAATATATCTTAACATTTTTTACTGCTAACATATACGATTAAAGTTTAATTTTAACAATTTCTACAACTGCGTTTTATAGAAATAGTATTTTGTTAATTTGACGATAAATATCGTTTGTTTGAGAGTTAGACGTACCAATATAAAATGTATTTTTTACTATAACTAATTTTGTAGGTTCATTATAAGCTAATGAACTTAAACTTAATAAGTTAATGTTCTTAAACATTTTCTTTCGTCAAAATTTGACGGGTTCTACCCTTTATTTATAGTGCCTAAAACTTGAAACCTATTTAATTGGAACATTTTGCAATCGTGTTTCCTTCTTGGCAGGTTTTTTGTGAACACAGAATCACCCCGCAAATGGAAACATTTGACTGTCCCGAAGAATAAGTATACAAGTATACTTATTCTTCAACACGTCCTTCAATATTCTTCAATAAGTATACAAGTATGCTAGGATGGTGATGGGCTTTGATGGAGCCAACTGCCGCTGCCAGTTAAGGGAAAAGACCAGTTTATGCAAATGCAATAATGGCACACTGACTGAGTTTCGAGACTTTATCTTTGTTCCTTTTATAATTTTATGCCAAATAATATTCTAACGTATTGTGCTGCTGGCTGGAATTAATAAAAATAACTCTACCCACGCGAAAATGTCTTTTAGAATTCTATAGAAAAAGCTTTATAGAATCGTATAGAATTACGGCCTGTTTTTCTATAAGCTAGTTTAACCCTCTCATGCATAAATTATTTTGCATTATTTTGCATTATTCACCAAAAATCTTTTTTATGATAAATGAAAGACCCATTCTAAAATAATTTTATCATTGTGCTGCATGCTAGCTATTATATTTCCACAAATCAGACCTCCATAAATGAATGCTCGATTTTTTTTTTTACTTAATAATGCAATAATTATCCGTCCTCATATGAGGCCCGTATGCATGAGAGGGTTAAAAGCTGTAGAAGTTAAATCGAAATACCTGCAGAGAAAAAGTGTTTAATAGAAATTTCTTCTCTGCAGACTTTTCTATATCTTTTAATCTAGTATATAGAAAAACGGGCCATAATTCTTTTAAAATTATTCTATATAACTCTAAAGCCATTTTCGTAAGGGTATTCTTGAACTGGTTATTTGTGAGCTTTTATTGCCCCTTTTACCTTAAGAAATAATATTCAGATTTTTTATGTACCTTAACTCTTTTAAAGTATTTTAAGAAATTTGAATATGATTTAGTATCTCTGTTTTAAAAAAAGCTGATGATGTCTTTTTATCTCCAAAAGAGTTGTCGTCAATCATTAAGCGAGAATTAAAAAACAGGCACTTAACAGTTTGTTGACAAATTTAAAAGAGCAGGATTCCTGGCTACAGAAAATTTTTATACATATATATTAATCATACAGATTTTCTTTGTCAAGTTGGCTATTCGATGGTGAGTTTATATATGGTTTATTTTTGTCGGCCGCTTATCTATTCTAGGAATATAAGTCCAGGGAGGGAGGACCTGTCAGGTTCTAAGTAAACATCTGCTACAAATTGGAATTTCCATTATTTCTCTATCTTAATATTTTATGAATTGTAGTGGCAGTGTACTGAAATTTTCAAGGTGACATTCTTTCTTTGTTAAAGTGAGAACTGACAGGTATCATGTACAGGTGGTGAATGAGAGAAAGAGGAGATGGCTGAGAGGCGTGTTCATCCGTCAGGGATGTATGTGGACTTTACCGATCTTATATTCCAAATTATGCCGAAATAGCAATACCTTTAACCGAATTAACCAAAGGGAAGGTTAAAAATACTGTACCATGGGATGAAAGGGCAGAAAAAGCATTTAATACTCTTAAAGATGAGTTATGTAAAGTGACGAGATTGGCTACACCTATCGTAGGCCGGGAATATCAGCTCCACGCAGATGCTTCCGATCTCGCAATAGGATGTTGTCTTACTCAAAAAGATGAAAAGGGTCAATTTAAACCGATAGCTTTTGCCAGTCAGAAATTGTCAGGGGCTCAGTGTGCTTGGCCGAGTATAGAGAAAGAGACTTGGAGTGTTCTCTTCGGGTTGCGGAAGTTTGAAAAGTGGACCTATGGATATCAAATTGAGATCATTACAGATCACAATCCATTAAAATTTCTCACTGAAACAACCCCAAGGTCCCCCAAACTCACTAGATGGGCTCTTGCCTTGCAACACTGGAACCTGAGCATTTCTCATCGTCCAGGAGCTCAACATTTGAATGCTGATGCAATTTCCGGGCTACAAAGAAAGAGCTGGGAAGAACAATCAGTTGTTAGCCCATCAGCATCAACGACCAAGTAGTGGACAACCTTAAAGGGATGTCATCACATGTTTAATTTTTTTCTGTGTATGTGTAAATATTTTTTAATTTTGTGTTTATAATAGTGTATTAGCATGTATATTATTTATGTAGTAATAATATTAGTACAAGGTTCAGTAGAGATGTCAGTAGATAATGTTCAGACACCTGGAAATACCTATGTAATAAGCATAATGAAGAAATCTGCAAAGAGACTATTGAACTCTTCTGTGATTTTACTGTGTGTTTGGGGAAAATTAGTTCTTAAAAGGCATATTTTCTGCTAAGGTGGGGGTGCCAGGTTCTAAGTAAACATCTGCTACAAATTGAAATTTCTATTATTTCTCTATCTTAATATTTTATGTATTGTACCGGCTGTGTACTGGAATTTTCAAGGTGACATTCTTTCTTTGTTAAAGTGAAAATTGACAAGTATCATGTACAGGTGGTGAATGAGAGAAAGAGGAGATGGCTGAGAGGCGTGTTCATCCGTCAGGGATGTATGTGGATGATGAGCAAACAAGGAACATATCACGGATCATGAAAGCAATGAGGAATGTGTCCAATGTATAAGCTCCAAAGGGGGGGTTATATTGGGGAAAGCAGTGATTTGAGAAAAGCAAGTCTTGTCAGTTCGTATCTGGGATTCGTACCTAGAAAAGTGTAGGACGGAGGTCCTAGTGCAGAGTGTGTAGGCTGAGTTCGTATCTGGAGAGTAAGGGACACAGACGTCCTTGTGCGTAGCGCTCTGGGCCGGATAGCATAGGCCGAGTATCAATATGTTGGGAGATTCGAAGTTGATCTCCGATAAAGTGAATCTAACGTGCATTGAGTGTGAGGGAGAAGGTGTAATTTGAACAGTACACAGCCAACCGTTTACTGTATTTAATTTAACGTTGTACCGGATCACCTATATCTGAGTTGTAATTGTATATAACTGTAAATAGTGTATTTCTTGTGTACTTATAGTATAAATAAACTGTTAATTCAGTTAATTGACAGCGTCAGTGTTCATTTACACAATCCTCACAGTGGGTGACCGATATCACCTAATAATATCGGTGGTGGCAGCTATAACTACCACTTCAAAGTTGTGCGGGCTGAGAGGAACGTCCGACAGTGCCCTTCGTCGTGGTCTTTCTAAGGGAACCTAACCCGTATTTATGCAAGATTCGAAGAAAACCACAGAAACTCCGAACGTTTAGGCCGACAACCGCGATTGGTTTTGAACCCAGCACCTGCCGTCATCCAGTTGAAAGGTCAGAACCTCTCGGCCACTCGTGGGGCCTATTCGTTGGAGAGAGAGATCTCATGATAAATGAAGAACATTTCCACTAATCCAAGATTCTTTCTCATTGGAGTTGTTTTGAGTTGATATTTAGAGAAAGAGCAGAGGGACAATGGAAGATTTTGTTCACTGGGGTTTTTACAAAGTAATGGTAATTTTCGTCATTGAGGTTTTCAACCAGAGCCATTTTTAAATAAATAAATGGATTTTGAAGGACAGATTTTTTATGTATTTATTTAGTACTGTAGTTTTGCTTTTTTTGTTAATGCAGTTAGGGAATTATGGGAAAATTCGTAATTCTGTCGAATTCAAAATAATAAGAAAAAGATCGGAAACGGTTCTTATACTGATTAACTTAAAATTTAAGTGGGTATTCCCCTAAAAGCATCAAAATTTCTCCCCCGAACAATTAGGATTTTATGCTTATGAATCGCTAGAAGTGCTACCTCTCTCCCGAATTTCGATGTGCTCTTTCTAGAGTTGTAAAAATCCCTCCCGCAGAAAAACATCTCAATCATCTGAAATGACCACAATTACGGCTTGTGAATGCGTAGTTTAATCCTTTCGGGTCCGAATTTTTTTTCAATTTTTATAAAAATTACTTTTACGTTATAACATTAACACAAGCTATCCAAATAAATAAATTATTTTTCAACGAGTATTTCACCGTCTTAACCTCCTAAGACCCGAGATAAAAATAAAAGATTGGTACCTACCCGAAGTTGTTTAAATAGTTGCTTGGGTCTTCATGAAGCATAAAATTGCAATTAAAATTTTTTGTAAAAATTTGCAGGGGCTAGGGGGCATGTATCACATGTGATACATCAGGACTGAAAAGCTACACAAGAAATTTTTTTTAAATTTTAAGTATAATTAATTTAATCATCTTATTCTGAGTTTAAATCAGGCTATATATCCAACACATAAATTCTGAATGAAAAATAAATTTTATTGGTGTTCTGTGGCAACATTACATTCATTTTTTGTTTTCATGGAATTCCTTGAAACAATTTCTTGCTGATGTAAAACACAAAAAAACATTGCTATCTGTGCAATGTACAGTAGTTAAAGCTGAGCATTTAAAATTTCTACATCTGCTTCTACTGTTTCTGTCCCCAATCATTTCAGGCATATGCCTAGCCTCGGAATCATCTTGTTTCATTAGCTCTAAGATTTCGTCTTGTGACAAATATTGTAATGAAAAAAAAAAACGAAGTCGAAAGTTAACAATTAAAACTGAAAACCAAAACTTCAAATTAAGTTTATATCAAAAAATACTTCTAATAACCTTTAAATCTACATAAAAACAAACCTCAAAAACCAAAACAACACTGACTCAAAAAGCATGAACCATACGTGGTTGGGTCCCATTGTATCACATGTGATACAAACAAATTTCAAGGATAATAATTTTTTAACATTTCACTATAAAGCTATTTTATTTGTATTAATTGGTAAAATGTACACTTGCAAAGGAAATGCATATCTTAAAAATAGTTTAATACTTATTTTTAAATAATAAAGTAAAACTTACTTCGACGGCGTGCCGACATCTCTTTTTTTCTCCAAAACTCTTCTAAAAATTGCAATCGTGGGAAGGTACTGCTATCTATCGACTAAAGAAAAAATTAACAGAGGTTTTTCACCTTGTATCACATGCGATACAACCGGTCTCAAAATTGTTTTTGCCGTCCAGCTTTTGTAAAAAATTCTGAAACTTTTGTATCACATGTGATACAAGCGGTCTGACGAGGTTAAAGATAATGAATGTTTTACGTACTATTTAATTTACATTCATATGACAATAGGCTAAGGAAGAATTTTTGGAGATGTTTAAATTTCATTTTAAATCTACAGATTTAAATATATGTTTAAAATAAAAGAATCGTAGACAGCGAAAAGAGAATGAAACAAATAATAAAAGTTATTACTATTACTAAACACCTAAAATGCATCATGACATATAAAAAATTCATAAACATATACTAATATTTCTACATGTAAAGGGTAGCAAAAGTATTAATACTCCATTAAAAGACATGTAATATTAATATTACACCAGGCGCGAAAAGGTTAATAATACTTACAGGAACTTCATTGATTTAAGGAGAGTTGTGCATGAAGTGGGAGGTGATGAGGTTCTGTTTTTTAACAATGAAAAAATCCAAAGCTTAAATGAAACCTAATTCACATATTAACCACTGAACTTGCAGAATGCTCTAAAACTGTTTCGAGCATCTAAAATAAATTGCCTTAGAAGTAAAATAACAGAACCCAATATTTATAAAAAAAGTGTTACTCAATTACAAAAATATATAATTGTTTAAATAAATATGCATCATTGAAGTTAACGACCAGATATCGGGAGAAACTTTCGAGGACAAATATGGTACCAAAAAAGAGAGAAACCCGGAAGAATTATAACTGTGACAATTTTAACCAGATTATTTTTTCCAACATAAACTGTATTTGTTGTGTGTGCTTGTTATATCACTAGTTTCTCTAGCTAAAATAGAATGTTATTTTCTTAAATATTAATCAGCTAACAGTTAAATATAAATCAGAAATTTCTTTAAAAAAAACTAAATTTATAAACCAACCAAAAATAAATTAAATAGGTTTAAATAAATATTTTGATGTGGAATATTTTAAAAACACTAGAATAACATTTTCGGTAGTTCTAAGGTTAAGCTTAACTATTTAATCTTAATTCCTATGCAAGCAAATGTTTATGTTGTACAAAACTTAACTAAACTATATTTAACTCTTCAGTATGGACTCAGTTGTTTGGATCATAGTGTCAGTAAGGCCTTTGGTATATCATAAGGTAACTTCGTTGTATTACTAGCTACAATTATGGAGATAAATCTTACTATATTTTATACATGCTACTTTTTTAAATTGAGAAATGAAATGGAAATACTTAAATTCTTAAAGTTACTTGAGCTATTTCTCTTCTGAAGTAGAACATTTTAATAAAAATTGAGTAATATTTTTGGTAGTTCTAGGGTTAAACTTAATGTAGGCAAATGTTTATATTGTGTGAAACTTGACTAAAACACATTTAGCTTTTCAGTATGGGCTAAGTTTTTTGGATCATAGTGTTTGCAAAATCTTTGGTATACCACCATGTATTTTCATTGCATTACTAGCTACAGTTATTTAGATAAATCTAACTTCATTTTAAGCATACTATTTTTTGAAATTAAGAAATGAAATAAATATATACTTAAATTCACTCAAAATACTTCTAAACCCAAGCAAACACACAGTCAATCTTTTCAAGATGGGATTGCAAGGAGATGAAAAAAAAACTATTTTAGACTTCTATTAAAACAAGTGTAATCATTTATATTTTTATGATACTCTGTCTAAATACGATCTTTTGTTTGTTTCGTCGTTGCTTTGAAATTCTTCCATTTGAGACAGGATAATACCGTAAAATACCGTTATCCCGCCCCCCCCCCCAAACGTGAGAAAAAATCATACAATAGTTAGAGGGGGGCGCTTACACGGGATTTTTCCGGGTTCATTCAACAAAATTTACAGGAATGAATCATGATGAAATGAATGAATCATAAATTTTGACACTTGAAAAAATTCGGGTTTTTTTTTAAAAAAAACGTAAATTCTGTCGAAAAAACGCACAAAAAAGGAGAAATTTGTAAAAAAAAGGCCAAAACAAGCATGAAATCAATTAAAAAATCTCGAAAAAACGCACATTTCATCAAAGATTCATGATTCATTCATTTCATAATGATCTATCTCATTCACAATCACCTTTGAGAATGGGGAGGGAGGGCGCTTCCTCTGCATTTTTTGAAAATTTCAAATTCTTTATAAAGTGGGGAGGGGGCGTTTGATTGGGAAGGGCGGATTAACGGGATTTTATGGTATTATAGAAAAATTCCCCTTTTACAGGTTACTGTGTTGTCATGTTATACACAGTGGCGCCGACTTCCGGGTCTGCGGGTCTGCCGCGCAGACCCTGAAAAATATCTGCAGACCTTGCAATATCTTGGCAGACCCTGAAAAATGCAGGCATGAGATTTTTTCGCGGTTGAGCGATTTTACGATTTTTTGCCGCTTTTTGCGGGACTAATTTGTTCCGAAATTTAAAAAAAAATCGATCCTCAATCCGAAAATTCGGACATAAGACCGCGAAAAAACTCAAACTTCGTCAAAACATTGGGTAACAAACGTGAAATGTGTCGAAGAATAGCAGGGGGGAAAATGCTAATTTCATTAAGAGATCGTGGAAAAACGAAGGTTGCGAAAAAACATCAATTTTGCGGAAGGATCGTGAAAAAATACATGAAAATCGTCAAAAGATCTTTGAAAATTTCGTCAAAAAGTAGCGTGAAAAACGAGCATTATGTTCACGAATCACAGAAAAAATGCGAATTATGTTCTAAGATAGTGGGGCAATACGCAAAATCTGTCAAAGAATCGAGAGAAAAAAGTGGATTTTCGCAAAAGATCGCAGAAAAATATGAATTTTTCAAATAATAGCGAGAAAAATGAATTCTTAAAAAAAATTAGAAAAAAAAATCCGCAGAAAAAAATCCCGCAAAATCGGCCGAATTTTTCAAAAAGTCTCGAGAAAATAGTGAATTTTGGCCAAAGATCGCGCAAAAGACCAAAGATAGTAGGAAAAAAGCTAATTCTTTCAAAGAATCGTCAGAAAAACGCGAATTTCGGCAAAAGGTTACGAGGAAAATGCAAATTTCGACTAAAAATCACGAGAAAAACGCAAATTTTAGCAAAAGATCGGAGGAAAATTGCGAATTCTAGCAAAAAAACCCTCAAAAATCGCAAATTTTGGAAAAAAATCGCGGAAAAGACGCAAATTTCGTTACAAAAATAGCGGAAAAACGCGAAAACAAGCGGAAAAAACTAATTTCGTTCAAAAATAGCAGAGAAAAAAGTATTTTTCTTTCAAAAAATCTTGGGAAAAATGCAAATTTTGGAAAAAGATCGCGAGAAAAACGTAAGTTGTGGCAAAAAATCGCGGAAAAATTCGAATTTTGGCAAAAAATCACGTTAAAAGACACTAATTTCGTCAAAAAATGGCAGAAAACGCAAAGAATCGCGGAAAAAACTCAAATATCACTCAAAGATAGAAGGGAAAAAACAAATTTTATCAAAGAGTTGTGGGGAAAACGCGAATTTAGGCAAGGGTTGCGAGGAAAAATGCAAATTTCGGCTGAAGATCGCGAGAAAAACGCAAATTTAGGCAAAATATAAGAGAAAAATCGCGAATTTTAACAAAAAAACCTCAAGAAAATGGCAAATTTTGGCAAAGATTGCAGAAAAGACACATCGTTAAAAAAAAGCGGGGAAAACGCAAGAATAGCGGAAAAAACTCTAATTTCGTTCAAAGATAGCAGAGAAAAAGCTATTTCTCTTTCAAAAAATCTTCGGGGAAATGCAAATTTCGGAAAAAGTTGGCGAAAATAACGTAAATTGCGGCAAAAGATCGCGGAAAAATTCGAATTTCGGCAAAAGATTAAGGAAAAAGATACTAATTTCGTCAAAAAATAGCAGGATAAACGCAAAGAATCGCAAATTTTCGTTCAAAGAGAGCAGTGAAAAAAGAAATTTTATCAAAGAATCATGGGAAAAACACGAATTTCGGCAAAAGGTTGCGAGGAAAATGTAAATTTCGACTTAAGATCATGATAAAAATGTAAATTTTTGTAAAAGATCGCGAGAAAAACGCAAATTTCGGCAAAAGATCAAAGGAAAATCGCGAATTTTAGCAAGAAATCTCAGAAAAATCGCAAATTTTGGCAAAAGATTGCGGATAAGACGCAAATTTCGACAAAAAATTGCTGGAAAACGTAAAGAATAACGGAAAATTTCTAATTTCGTTTAAAAATAGCAAAGAAAAATAAATGTTTCCCTCAAAAAAACTTGGGGAGAATGCAAATTTCGGAAAAATATCACGAGAAAAACGTAAATAGCGGCAAAGGATCGCTAAAAAATTCGAATTTCGGCAATAAATCATTGAAAAAGATGCGAATTTTGTCAAAAAATAGCAGGGAAAGCGCAAAAAATCGTAGGAAAAACGCGAGTTTCGACCAAGCATCGCGAAAAACGGTAATTTCTGCAAAAGATCGCGGGGAGTATGCAAATTTCGGCAAAAGATCGCGAGAAAATGCAAATTTCGGCAAAAAATCGCCAGAAAAACGCAAATTTTGGCAAAAGATCTTGAAAAAAAAATCACGATTAGCTTGCCATATTTATTAACTGATATTTTGAGTAAAGCATGAGAAAATGTGCACTGCACAACTAGGAAAGATTGCTGTGTAAAAAAACATTAAATGAGAATCATGGACTCAAAATAGAAACTTTCAGTTTAAAATTACGGATAGTATTTGCATAAATTGTTGATCCAGGGGCGATTCTCGTCCGAAAATTCCGAAAATTTAACGCATCCTCTTCCGAAAATTTGAAATTGGGTTATCAGTTGCCTACTTGTACGATTTTGCGCGCAGAAAAAACAATTACGTAGAAATGCAAATTTCGTGAAAAGATCGCCGAAATAGCCTACATTTCGTCAATATTTCGTGGAAAAACGACGATTTCGTCAATGTTTTTGTAAACGAACTTTGTCAAAAAATCGATAAAAAACGCGAATTTCCTGTGCGGATCGCGGAAAAAACGGCAATGTCACCAAATATCGCAGATAAAACGCTGATTTCTTCTGAAGACCGCGGGAAAACCCCGATTTCGTCTAAAGATAGCGGATATAACGCCGATTTCGTTAAAAGATCGCGGGAAAAAACGCCGTTTTCGATAAAAGATCGCTTAAAAATATTTTGTAAAAGGATTTTTGAAAAAATACGCCGATTTCATCAAAAGATCACGGAAAAAACGCCGATTTCGTCAAAAGATCGCCGGGAAAAAATGCCGTTTTCGAGAAAAAATGCAATTTTTGTCTAAAGATCATCGAGAAAACGATGATTTCACTTAAAAAAAACATGGGAAAACACCGATTTCATGAAAAGATCGCCGAAAAACCTCCGATTTCGGCAAAAGATCGCAATAAATCGCTGATTTTGCTAAAATATTGCTGATTTCGTCTGAAGATAGCGGGAAAACGCCGATTTTGTCCGCTGGAGGGGGGGACCTCCCCCCCCCGCCGATTTCCGAAAATGCTATGCGAATTTCCGAAAAAAAAATTTCATCCAGAATCACCCTTGCTTTTTTTTGCATTTTTATTCACTATTACATTGATTATCGGCGAATCACATCAGTTGACTGTCACATATGTATTGTGATCAAGGGTGCAAGTTTTCTGTCCAACAGGATGGAATTTTGCCTTTTTAAAATTTTTAAGGACAGAAAAAGAGTGGAAAAATCTCAGAAGATTTTTCAGGATTCACATGAAAATGTTTAAGAATCGGACTTAAAAGAATTCCACTTTTTGGCAGACCCAGCTTTGGGACCAAAGTCGGCTCCTATGGTTATACACATATCTAAACATTTGTAAAATAAAATATTATCTATTAATTTCATATGTAGAATAAATATATAAAATATTATATATATATATAAAATAGTAAAAACATTTAAGTATACACAATATATAATTTTATGTGAGTATATACAATATGCATTTATATACCAAGTTATACCAACAAATGCGAAATAAGTACATAATAAGAGTTATAAATAGAAAACCAGTCAGATGAAGTCTCTTGTTGTTATCTGTACTTAAAAAAATAAAAATGGAACCCTTAAAAGATCATTCCAGTGTCTGTCTGTCATAGCCATTTTACTGATAAACTAGGGAAAGTTTAAACTAAGCTGATGTAATAAAGGCTATTAACTCATCTATTTATATAACAAGATCAGGTAGGCCATAAAACCAAGTTTTTTTTTTTGAGAGGGCTTAAAAACTAGACTAACAAACTTATTTTAATGAAACAATTGATGCATTTCATATATAGAGGATTCAAATAGATCAAGCATGAATCATAAATTTTTGAATGATAAACATTGAAATTTAGTGCTTCTGATGTTAAATTACATTTTCAGTTTTTAATTAATTTCTTCTGAAATTATACTCCTAATATGCTAATTTTTTCATACAGCCCTAATACTAAAATACCAAAACATAAATATGTTGAATTTCCAATATTTATAATTTTATGATATGAATTATAAAATTTTTATTTGGAAACATTATGAATTGCGAGCTACAGTTTTTTAATGGATTTTTCTTAAAGATTTATGGAAATCCAAAATAAAAAGATTTTTTTTTTCAAATAATTTTCAAATTATGCTTAAAAATGAAAAATGATGGTTTAAGGTGTCATCCATGATAGAAATGACTGGATATGTCGAAACTTCGTTACTAAGGTTATCCCGTCAACCGAAAATCTATCGCCAAACTGTAAGATTAAATGCCAATAATGGATGATCGTGAATGTCACATTCAATGACATTAAATGCAAAACACGTTTTTAAAATGTCATTAAGTGATTTTTATTTTGACTTTTTATTTGTACTTTTATTAATACTCTATTAATTACTTGTTTCTTTCATTCTTTAAAATAAAAATTATGTCAATACGCATAGTTTGGCAGTTTGTACAATTTAGGGAAATTGGTCAACGGGATAACAGAGTAGTACCCTAATTGGTATTGCCATTGACCAATTTGTCAAATTATACTAATCATCAAACTAATAGCCAAATTATATTTATTCACATAACTTTTAATTTAATTAACAACAACAACAAAAAATATTAGATTAGTAAAAATACAAATAAAAATTGTAACAGGATGACTGCCTTCCCTAAATTATAGAATCTATAGGTGGCGCTATTGCCACCTTCGGCAAAATATCTTGAGATATTTTGCCTTCCTTTCTAAAAAGACATGAAATGAAGTGAAGTAATTTAGTTTTGAGTTAAGATATAAGATAGGGATGTGTGTTCGATATACATCTCTCTTAGAGATGTTCTTTGTGCTAAGTAATTTTTATGAATATTCAATTAATTGAGTTGCACTCGTCTTGCGATTTGTATATAATGTGATATGTGTTGTGTCGTCTACAATAAAATGTGACTGTAACATCTCTGTTCTATATTTTAAGTACCGAATAACATCCCACAAAATATATTTAATGATGTTTCAAACATATATTTAATGTAATTTCATATTTAATGTCATTGAATGAGACATTCACGATAATCAACTATTGTCACTTAATCTTATAGTTTGGTGATAATTTTTTGTTCGACAGGATAACCAAGTAGTACCAAAACTTCTTATGCTATCCTATAATCTGGCAGTCTTCAGTGACTGCTTGAGAGGGGCCTAACATGCCTTAATTAAGACGGTCCACAATCAAGCACTAAGCCTCAATTTGGATACATCCTTTAAAATACACTTGTTTTTAAATAATTAATTTAAAAAATTAATTATTTAAATTAATTAATTAAAACCTCTTATATGAAGAGCATGAAAATTTGTTTTTAAGCTAACTGGAGAATGCTGAGTTCATTTATGCAGTCAGAATTTGGTATTTTATCGAAAAAAATAAAGTTAGGGTCCATTTTAATATGTATATTCCCCCCCCCCCCAAGCAAAATTTATACACACTATTTATATGTACACTTTATTTCAAATTGTTCAGTACCAATAACATTCTTCTTCAATAATTTGTTGAGAAGTTAGTAGAGGGTGATTCCTCTTTTCCATGATTGTACAAATCAATAAAAAATATTTTTAACATATTAATTAAATTAAAGAAATAAGGTCTAACTTTCTGAATAGTATTTAAATTCTATTCATCAACCTTGCTTTATTTCTTTAAAATTGAAATTTTTATATTGTCTGTTTTCATAATCTCTTTGCAGTTTGGGTGTTTTGCCTTTCATTTTCTTGTGTTTTTTATATTTGTTATTATCCCTTATAACACTTGAAAAAAAAAATATTCTTGTCTTTTTAAAGTAAATTTAGAAAACAAAACATAAAAATAAATTGTTTCTCGGAGTTAAAATTACACACCTCCTAGTGTTAGAAATACATATGTTTTATAATTTAATTATAAAATATTAAACATATATGCATTTATAAAATATTAAAAAAGATTTAGACATACATGAAAGTTAATACAGAAAAAGGAAATTTGCCTATCATACAATACTTAGGTTAAGCCTAGCCATACCCCAGAAAACAAATCATAATAAATAGAACTCTAAAATTTATTCATTAATTTTGATCAGTCTTTGAGATGTTCCAGAACAAGTCTGAACTAAAATTAACAGTTTTCACCAGTTAATAATCATTAACAGTTTAGAATACTTTTATCACAAAATACAAAAACTTTAGTAGAAGAGTAAGCAAAAGAAATATATCTTAACATTAACTTATTTTAGTAAAGAATTCATTAAATTCTAAAAACATTCTTTCATTATATCTCTATAGGTCATTATATATCAATAATTTACCGTCTACTTGCAGAGAACTTTCATATCCTCCAAGTTCATGTAGAAGCAGACGCCAACGCCATGAATGAATCACAGTGGCTAAATTTGAATGATTCATATCAATAATTATATTTTAATTTATATTATCTGTTTTCGTAAGTACTTTGCCTTTTGGATGTTATGACTTCTTTTTTCTTGAGTTTATTTTATTATTTTTTTTTAATGTCCTCTGCGTTTTTTATATATGTTATTACTGCGTATAACACTTTTTATTTATAATTCTCCACTTTCTAAACTACATTTAGAAACGAAATGTAAAATAAATTGTTTTACAATGTTAAAATTACACTTCCTAGTATTAATAAATATATTTTTTTCATCATTTTATTATAAAATATAACTAATTAAAAATATACCAAAGTTAATACAGAAAACGAAAATTTGTCCATCATACAATGCTTAGGCTAAGCTTAGCCATTCCCGAACTGTCCCATCTCGGAAAACAAATGATAATAAAAGGAATTCTAAAATTTATTCTTTTCTTTTTATGTAGATCAGTTCTTTAGGTGATCTATAACAAGTCTGAACTAAAGTTAACAAGTTTTCCCAGTTAATAATCATTAACAGTTTAGAACACTTTTATTACAAAATACAGAAATTTTCGTAGTAAGCAAAAGAAACGTATCTTACCATTAACTTATTTTAGTAAAGAGTTCATTTAATTCTAAAAACGTTCTTTCATTTTATTGCTATAGGTCAATATATTTCAAAAATTTGCCGTCTATTTGCAGAGATCTTTCATATCGTCCAAGTTCAATAAGAGCGTCGATAACGCCATGATAGAATCGTGGTGGCTGATTTTAAATGAGGAATGAATCATATCATTAAATCAGCTGCAACAGAAAAATCACCTTCTGAATTTTTACTTTCTCACATCTACCAATATTCAAGAATTAAGAAAAACATCCTCTTCCATTAATTAAAAAAAAAAAAGTTTGTTTATGAAAAATGATTGATTTGTTACTCAATATTCTGGAATCCTTTATTTGAATTCACCCTCTAGTGAATTTTGAGTAAAATTTGACACATATCATCCTACATTACAGCAGCATCTTCATCAGAATCTAGAAGAGAAATAACTTTGAATAGAGATGAAAGTTTTCTGATGAACAATTTTAAAGATTGATTAATTAAGTTATATATCATTCATTATCTGAAATTAACTCGATTTTCAAGTAACTTTCTTCAATCGAGTACTTTAGATTTTTATGTATTATTTTGATGCCATCTTTCAGTAAATAACATAAATGAACAAATTTTCTGTTGAAAGTACAGACTTTTAGATATATTTTTTAAATAAGACAATTGAGGATATTTTGATTTAATTTGAGATTATTTTTACATGCTTCACTTAAACAATTTAAAATATTTTTTAGTATATGTAAAAGGAGTATTATGATTACTTTTTTCATGAAATTTTAATTTAGTTTTATCAGTTTTTTAAGAACTCAGCTTATATCCATTGAATTTTAATTTTTCTTCTATTGCCAGGGGTAGAAGTGACCAATTCATAAAATATAGGTCATTTTTTGTGAAAAATATAGGACATTTAGAAAATAACGTATTGAAAATGTTTTTCTATATAATACTTTTTTAGCACATAATCCATATGTGCTAAATTTGGTGTGTGTGTATAACACACACATCATATGAGTGTTTATAACACGACATACATCACAACTATAACACACATACATCACAAATATGAGTGTTATAAATTTTCACTAATTAACAGTATTAAATCAAGAAGCAATATTAAAAAACAAATATAAAATGAATTTTTTCACGGTTGTTCTTATGTCTTCTTGGTGCAAAAAAAAGGAAATTTCTGCTTGAAATCCTCACTAATTTGCTTTAAAAAATGAGCCAAGGTCATGATATATGGCATATGATACTTTCTTAGACTGTACCTTGATCTGCGTACCTTGTGGCAGAACAGAATCGGCAAACATTTCACAAAATAAATTTTGTATTCCATCTGATGATTAAAATAAATATTTCGGGCTATATGAGGTATTCATCAAATCTTGGAACGGCAGATCCCTTTCTCATCTAAAATCCAAGTAATCAAACAATTCTTTTTTTTTTTTAAATTTGGTATTAAAATTTTATCTTTTTCTACCAGTAGAATCCACAAAGCGAGATTAAGAGTATTCACTTTGTTTTTCTGAATTATCTTTCTGCTTTGTTGTTTTGGCATGATATATTAACTGTGAATAACTACTGTTGCTGATGGGATTTGGACATGATAATCACTTTTATTCATCACACATAATTCGGTGACTATTTTTTTTACATACCCATCAATCTGATCTATCCATCCAAGCATCACTGAATTTCATCAATCTATGTCTATATTGTGTCATTGCATCAATGTAATGAAATAAGTATGCTTTTTCTACATTAAAATAAATAAAAATATATCAGCTGAATACAGGACAAGAGAAATTAAAATAATCGCAATGAAATACAGAACCACACTGAACATTAGAACTAACTCAGCGAGCAAACTGATGCATATGAAAACATCAAGTCATTCAAAAACATTTCTTTACTGATGTCACATTTAAGAGAAAAAAATGGACACAGAAGCCTAGGAAATTAAGAAGTCTCCACAGACATCAATGTTTAATCTCCCTGGGTACAAAGTCATGTTTAAAACTTTAGCAATCTATGTCACAGCCTCCTTCTCATTTGTACTTTGTGTATTGACTGAAAGTAAAAGCAATATGTGCAGGATTGAACTATTGCTGTTGCATGGAGATAAAAAAAAAAAAAGCAGAAGCAATTGTAAATGGTAGCAGATAATGAATGATATTAATACGAAATATATGAGTAAGTAAATATAGGACATTTTTTTAAGATAATTTTATAAATATAGGGAATATGGGACAACTCTGACCCCTCTATTGCAAATAAAAATAAATTGTTTCATATCAAATATACTTTTTAGAATATGTTGGAAAATGTTGTTTTCAATATTTTTATAGCTTTTGGCTCATTTTTTGCTTTAGTAGCAGAAATTTTTATTATTATTATTATTATTATGAGACAACTTTCATAAATTCACTGAAACACTGAAATTTTACATTGATGGCCAGGTATAATTTTATTGAGAATAAATTTTATGAGTCCTTTTAATTTGCTTATTTGATTTTCATTATAAGAACAATTCTTTGGAAAATTAATTTCTTATTTAATAAAAGTAATAGTAAAAGCTTCAGAATATTGCTGGAAAAATTTGATCGTTCCTTGTGTAACACAACTCTTTTTGTTTTTTATTACACTTTAAATAATGCTGTATTTGGCATCAATTCTCTGAACATCAAACCATTAAAAACTTTAGATATAGTGCAATGTAACTAGAATATTTGTAAATGATTAAATTAAACATGCATGTGTGGGCATGGGTGGCAATCATTTCGTCGACAATCATTTCATCAACACCACTTCGTCGACATATCATTTTGTCGACATGTACACTTCGTCAACATATATTTCTGATGTGTATTGCACATAAGTATTAATGTATTAATCACTAGATGGCGCTGGTTTAGGCATTTCATTAATGAACAACCTACAAAAATAGTTAATTGTTAATATTATTTTATTTAGAATCAACACTTAATAATTAAAGCATCTAATGAAACAAAATAGATGGTTAAAAAAAATTAAGCAATTGATATATGAACTAATGAAATATTTATCAAATTAATTAATTATTCAAGCTAATACTTAAATGCTGTACCATAGGATTAATATTTTAATTATTTTAGATTGGTTATTTTAAATGGGCGATTATTTAAGATGGGCAATTTTTATGCGTTTACGAATAAGATTGAAATGATGAATGTGTTGATAAATATCCAATTTGAATTTGAGAACAGCCTCTACATACTTGGATAAAAAAGTAAAAGTTCCTTTAACCTTTGAGGGGCAAAGCACTTCTATTAATTAAATGCTGAAATTATCGAATGACACCAGAACTTAAAAGCAAATTTATTTCAAAATAGACAAATGTTTATCATCGCGTACTTGGTGAAATGAAAATTTTCATTTCAAAATTCTGGTGTCAATGTGACATTTTTCAATTAAAATTAAGTGGTATTCAAGGGCTTAAGTGCCCTTCAAGGGCTTAAATATTAAAATTTAATGTAGTATTTTTAATGAAGATATTTGTAAATTTTTTCTCAGGATACAAAGTTTATAAAATAGTAATTATAATAAATGAATAGAATGATGAATGGAATGTATGAATGAATAATTATAACATTTGAATTAATTATCAAATATTTTTTATTTTTGAGAATATCTCATACATTCTTTATATAAATACATTTAAATTATGAATGGTTCTGTTATTGATGAAAATTTTTTTTAATTATTGTTTTTCCAAACCAAATTTTTAATGTGTTTTAATTAATATTTTTTTCCACAATGTAATTTATGTATTGATTTCTTTTTTTTGGGGGGGGGGGGGGTAGTGCATTTTTAAAATAAAAATTTGATGGAGTACTTACTCATACATCTCCTTGTGGTGTACCCTGGAAACATTTTTTTTGACCTAAGGTATGGGCGACGTTAATATTCTTGTTTTATAATAATTTACAAAAAATCCATGCGTTCACAAATAAAGTTATCGATGAAAGGTAAATTACATACAATGTGTAGACGAAATGCTATGTCGATGAAGTGTATCTGTCAACGAAATTAAATGTCGACTAAGTGTACCTGTCGACGAAATGTTATGTCGATGAAGTGTACATGTCGACGAAGTGTACCACTCCCAAATTCCTTTGAGATTAAACACTTTACATGTATTTGTTACGTCACCAAGCAATTTTTATTTCTTTATTTTATATATTTTTATTAATCTTATACTAATTTAAATCTTCTTCTGTTTTTTAAAATGAAAACAGCTTAATTTGTATAATTTGGCGAAACTGGTTGACAAGATAACTAAGTAGTACCATATATATATACTCTAAATAACGGACACCTCCAGAACGCAGAAATTTTCTGCTATTTGGAGGTGTCCGCTATTGGGAAAAGCTCAGATATTCAAAAAGCGCTAAGAAATGCTTAACATTTCATTAATTGCCATTTATATCTCCTAAAACCTCTGTTATATGATTAATCAGAAATTAAAATTACTTTTTAAGCAATGGGATTGAAATAAAATTATACACACCTTTATCCACTGTTTATTACATTCTTCTGAAAAAACCTGCTACAAAAGTTAACTTTTGCTAGCGATAACATGTAATTTGTTTTTCAAAGTGACATTATTGAACATTACAGAGTTCCAGGTGGGGAGGGGGATTGCATTTTTTGATTGATAAAAGCATAAAATCTCAAAATTTTCCGTGGGGTATATTTCAATGCTCTAGAAGATTCCTCCTAAACAACCCCTTCAATTCACCGCTGAGCGTAAAGGGGGGAGGGGAGCCCAGCCCATTTATCTGTGATCACAAAATTCCCTGATAAATTTAGAGGACTTTTTACTTTTTTTCAAAAAAAATTTCTGCTTAAAAAAATACTTTTTCATCCTTTGTCAACGTAAATAGTGTCCGCTATTTGGAATGTCCGTTATTTTGAGGTTAAACATACAAAAATTTAGGTTTTGGGAGTGGGGATTGAAAAATTGTCCATTAAATAGAGGTGTCTGCTATTCGGGAGTGTCCGTTATGGAGGTTTTACTGTATATATATATATATATATATATATATATATATATATATATATATATATAGACCATTGAGTTATAAAGATTCCAGATTAAATAAATGATGTGAAGCTGTTCTGCCCCTGCTTACTCATGGAAAATCAGCCATGGATAAATTGAAGAAAAATTCCAATGGCCGTGAAGAACATTTTAAGGTATTACTTGGTTATCCCGTTAACTAAATTTGCCAAATTACACAAATCGCCAAACTAATAGCCAAATTATACATATTGATATAATTTTTTATTTTAAATAACAAATAATTAGTAGAATATTAATTAAATACAAAAAAAAAGTCAGAATAAAAATCTCTTAATGACTTTTAAATAGGTGTATCGTATTTAATGTCATTGAATGTGACTTTCACAATCATCCATTATTATTATTAGAATTAAATCTGATAATTTGGTGATAGTTTTTTTGATCGACAGCATAACCATGTAGTACCCATTTTAACAATGTTCCTCTGTGTTTAGTAACCAGTTGTTTTAAGGGGGGAGGGGAGTTCCAAGATGATTCCCTTATTTCTCAAATATGAATCAAAGATTGTACCAAGAAAAAACATGCTGGGCAAATGCCGCTCTCTGTTTGTTGTTCATTAACAAAGTTAGTATTATTTGTGAAAGAAATGATGAACAATTATAATCATTGTACAGTTTTAAAAAGGTACATTAAATATGTCTGATACAGTAGACTCCCTCAAATCTACACAGCTTAGGATCAGAGGTTGTGTGGAATTTAGAATTTTGCATATTTCCTGACATTGCTTTGTTTATATTTTTTAAAAAGTAATTTGAATGTAATAAATAATGAAATCGAAACTATTATGAATGCATACAATAATATAATAAAATATTAAAATAAGTAATAAGCTAAAACAATTAAAAATTTGATAATTTTCTTAATTATTTAAATACTAAAAGCAAAGGTCAAGTTAATAATCAATAATGTAGAATTCAATATTCATTATAAAGATAAAATGTGTTTTTCCTAAATTATTCAATGAAACTTGCCTCAAAAAAAAGTATGTTACTCATTCACATCAAAATCATAAAATAAGGAAGCTTTATTTCAGGTTTAGCTAGACTTAATAACTAAAAAATTTGATTAATATATAAATATATTTGGTAAGAATGTTGTGATTACCAATGATATCAGCAATATCTTTAATTTTTTCAGAAATAAATTAATCTTTTTTCATGAAAAAACATGAATTCGGCAATATTAAAACAATTACAAATTAAAAAATGTATGGAATTCATATAAAACTAAAAAAGTCAAATTTTGCACCTACATCTGTACTGAATGCTTCATTGTTTACATCCGTAAATTATGTGCAAATTTTAGGGAGTCTACTGTACTTATTTGTATCACAATAATTTAAAAACTACATTGACATGTAAAAAAATAAGATTATGAAGTACTAAAAGACATTTATAAAATCCTTTTATCCTTTTATCCCCCTTTAATCCTTTTATTATCCTTTAATAAAAATAACTTTCGTCTTTTGCTTACAAGTTTTATTGACAGGTTTAGAACACAGTAGACAGTTTTATATATTTTAAATTATTCTATTTATTAATCAAGATATATATGTTTTTAAAAGTATATATATATATATATGTACATATTTTTTGGAGGGACGGGATGAATAAAAAAAATACAATTTCAAAGTGAAAAAAAATTTCTTATTATTAGTATCATTTCAATAGTTGCAGCAAGCTTTCTTAATTAAGCAGTTTTATTGCATATTTGTTAAATTAATGTTTTGTTAAGAAATCTTAATTTTGTTATGGTATACAGTAGACTCCCTCAAATCTGCAACCCTAAAATCCACACATAATTTACAAATGCAAACAATGAAACTTTTAGTTCAGATGTAGGGACAAATATTAACTTCATTATTTTTAATTATATTCCATATATTTTTTAATATGTAATTTTCATTAATATTACTGACTTCATGCTTTTTCACAAAGGAAGAATAAATTCATTTCTAAAAAAGTTCAAGTTATTGTTGATATCACTGGTAATCACAATCTTTTCACCAAATATATTTACATACAGTTGAACCTCGAAAATCCGGAACCGTCGGGACAGCGGCGATTCCGGATTTTCGATTTTTCCGGATTTTGGAGGTTTATTAAAAAATCTTTTTTTATGGCTATATAATACCGTAAAATCCCGTTAATCCGCTCTTCCTGATCAAACGCCCCCTCCCCACTTTATAAAGAATTTGAAATTTTCAAAAAATCCCGAGAAAGCGCCCTCTGTCCCGATTCTCAAAGGCGATTGAGAGTGAGACGAATCATTATGAAATGAATGAATCATGAATTGTTGATGAAATGTGCGTTTTTTCAAGATTTTTTAATTGATTTCATGCTTGTTTTGTCTTTCTTTTTTAAAAAAAAATTTCTCCGTTTTTCTGCATTTTTTTCGACAGAATTTACGTTTTTTTTTTTTTTTTTTTTTTTAACCAAATTTTTTTAAGTATTAAAATTCATGATTAATTCAACGATTCATTCATTTCATGATGATTCATTACTGTAAATTTTGTTGAACGCTGTTTAACTTTTTAATTTTTGTAATAATAAATTCTTTTATTAACGGCAAGTCATTACAATATTAACCAGAATATATCTATATACATTTTTTTAGTATATTTATCAGAATTTAACTGCAGTTGATGAAAATTACAGCTATGTCTTATTTTAAAAATTAATAAAACTGAAATCGGAAAAATGTCCGGATTTTAGAGATTTCCGGAATTTGGAGGTCCGGATTTTCGAGGTTCAACTGTATTAATAAAGCTTTCTTGGTTATTCAGTCTTGCTGATCCTGAAATAAAACTTCCTTATTTTATGATTTTGAAGTGAATTAGTAATGTACCTTTATGAGGCATGTTTCATTGAATAATTTAGGAAAAAATGCATCCAATCTTCAATCGATGAATATTTAATTAGGTATTACTGGTTAATAACTTGATCTTTGCTTTTAATATTTTAAAAATTATCTTAAATTTTATTGTTTTACTTTATTACTTATTTATTTTTATATTTTACTGTATTGTAAGCATTCATTATAATTTAGATTGCATTATTAATTACATTCCAATCATTGTTTAAAAAATGTAAACAAAGCAATAAACAGAAATCCACACAACCTCTGGTTTGAAGGTGTGCAGATTTCAGGGAGTCCACTGTATCATCCAAAAAGCGTGGTTTACCCAGAAGTATTGTAAATGTTAATGGCATGTTTAGATCATAACCTAGTTGAATTTTGCTCATCTAAATACAATAGGCTCTTTCAAATCCATACAACTTGGTACCAGAGATTGTATAGATTTTAAAATTTTGAGGATTTCTGGCCATTGCACTGTTTACAGTTTTTCAACAGTAATATTTAATGCAATCAAAACTATAAAAAATGCTTACAATATAATAAAATACTAAAATAAATAATAAACTAAAATAATAAATTTGACATTTTTTTAAATGATTAAAATATTAAAAGCAAAGGTCAAGTTAATAATAAAAAATGTATGATTAAATATTCATTATATAGATGAAATGTATTTTTTCTAAATTATTCAATGAAACATGCCTTTATAAATGTACATCACTAATTCACATCAAAATCATGAAATAAGCAAGTTTTATTTCAGGTTTAGCCAGACTTAATAAACAAATATCTTGGTAAATACATGAATATATTTGGTAAAAAGATTGTAAATTACCAATATGTTGAATTTTTTTCAGAAATAAATTTATTTTTCCATCATGAAAAAAAAAAAGATGAATTCAGTAATATTAAAAAAAAATTACAAATTGAAGTAAAAATGGAATTGATATAAAAGAAAAAAACTCCAATTTTGTCTCTGTATCTGAACTGAATGTTTCTTTGTTTACATCCATAAATTATGTGCAGAGTTTAGAGAGTTGTGGATTTGAGGGAGTCTGCTTCTACTTCATATTGTACATCAAATATCAAAAAAATTGTAAATCAAATACAGTCAAAGATTGATAATCGGTGCACCCATAATCTGCAATTTTCTATAATTCATGTTACTTTACAAATGTAAACAGTTAAGAAAATTTACAAATTTGTAGTCCAAGACTGATATTTTAATGCAAATAATAAAAAAATTGACAAAAAAAAAATCATAATAAAACAGATATTTTTTGCTGAGAGAATGTAATACATCAATCACTTCAATTATTAACAAAAATGCTTTGACCTTTTTGCCCAAATTTTTGAATTGCAGGACCAGTAGGAATCCTTAGTTAGTGATATTAACAGTGACAACACTGTTCGTACAGTGTATTTTTCTGGAACGGGTGATATAAGAACATTTTTGCCAAATGTAAAGAAACAATAGAATATATTCTTTATCAGAGCAGCCACAACACTTACTTGCAATCAAAATTACATCATGAAGACGATGGAATTTCAAAATTTAGAGTCTTAAAACCCTTGCTTTTATATATATATATATATATAAGCTGTTCTAATATTTTGAGTAAATTTTAGAATCTTCACACGTATTAAATGTGTGATTAATTACTGTTAGGAACAAATATTTTGGGGTTAAACATTTAAAAATATTCTTATTTAACTTAACCCAAAACAGACAAATTCAGTTTGGGAGAAACAAAATGATCTAAAATTAAACATTTATATTAAACTCTTAATCACACTTCAAATGAACTCCTCATGTTTGACCCAAAAATCGTAACTTAAATTATATTAATATACAGATAAGTGAAAATGTCTGCTAGAAAAAAAAATTCATATTATTTTAAATGGTCAAATGTCAGTGAAAATAAAAGTTGTGTAAATGAAATTTTGTTGCTATAACATGATCAAGTCATAATGTGTTATAAGTGATTCTATGGATTAACTGTGTAATCCTTACTAACGGTAGCTATCACGTGTAACTGCACCTGAGTTAAGTTTCAGTTCTAAAGTTCTAAAAGTTTGTACGCGTTTGTTTATGTCTTGTGTAGTTTATTAAATGTTCGTGAAATGTATAAAAGCTACCTTATATTTATTTAAGCCTTCGATATACACTTCATAACAATACATGGCGGCAGCGGTAAAATGTTTTAACGTATTGTGAAAAATTTTTTTGTTTGAAAGAAAAAATCATAATTGAAAGTTAAGTTTTATTGTACAATATAGTGTTATGGCAGGCATTCAGTTACATCCACCGGAACATTTTTCATTTTGTACACCTGCAAACTGAACTAAATGGAAAATCCACTTCAAACGTTATTGGATTGCATCTGGCTTAAGTGCGAAATCAGGAGAAGAACAGGTAAATTCTCTTATTTACATTATGGAAGAACAAGCTGAAGATATATTTTCTTCGTTTGGTTTACAGGGAAATGATTTAACTAACTTTACTGTTGTTCTTAATAAATTTAATGATCATTTTGTAGCTAAGAAAAATACTATTTTTGAAAGAGCACAATTCAATAAAAGAATACAACTTGATGGTGAATCTGTAAACACTTTTATTATTGCTTTATATAAATTAGCTGAAAATTGTAAATATGGGGCTTTGCATGATGAACTGATTAGAGACAGAATTGTTGTTGGGATAAAAGACAAAAATTTAAGTGAAAAATTTGTTAGATTCGGAACTTACTTTGATGAAAGTTATTGATAAAGTGCGTCTAAGCGAATCCATTAAACAACAACAAGAGAAACTAGTAGCTAATGAAGTAACTTCAGTAAATGTTATTTTCTCAAATAAATCATCAAGTTTACAAAACTCGCTAAAATTTACAAACAAAAGTAAACAACATATCAGAAATAAAATGAACGCGAATAATTTCAAGACTAACCAGGCATCAGAAAAATGTAAATGGTATGGTAAACAAAAACATGAAAAACGGAAGTGTCCTGCTAGAGACGCTAAATGCTTAAATTGTTCCAAAATTGGACATTATGTTAAAGTTTGTCTATCTTAAAAGCAAGGAAAACACTCTGAAATTTCATTTTTGGGTATAGTTAAGCAAAAAGAGGAAGAAAACCAGAACTGGACTGTCCCTGTGAAAAAATGCAACCAGAATTTTAAATTCAAAATTGATAGTGGAGCTGACCACACAGCAATACCTGTTACATTATACAGAAAATTTTTGTCAAAGCTGAAGTTTGACACAGCTGATAAAATTTTGTGTGGACCTGATAAGAATCCATTAAAAGTGTTAGAAAAATTCAAAACGGATATTAAAATTTTACAGAAATGGTGCCTAGAAGAAATTTATGTAATCGACGGTCTGCAAACTTGCTTTCTGGGTAAGCCAGCATTACTTTCTTTTGGATTGGGGCCAAACTTATGTAATCTTCATCAAATTTCAGTTAATAAATTTACAGCAGATTTTCCTGATCTTTTTGAAGGCTTAGGACTAATGAAAGGGTGTTATTCAATTAAATTGAAACCTGGGGCTATTCCGTATGCAGTTAGTTCATCACGACGTGTACCAATACCTCTTTTAAGAAAAACAGAAAATGAAATTAAAAAGATAGTCGAACAAAAAGTTATAATTCCTGTCAGTGAGCCTACAGATTGGTGTTCATTAGTTGTTATAGTGCCCAAATCGAATGGAACAGTAAGAATTTGTGTCGATCTGACAGAACTTAACAAAAATGTTTTGCGAGAATTTCACCCACTTCCAAATGTAGAATATACATAGAATTTATTATCAGGTGCTAAATTTTTTTCAAAGTTGGATGCAAACTCGGGGTTTTGGCAGATTCCATTGGATGAAGAGTCCTCCTATCTCACAACTTTTATAACCCCATTTGGAAGGTTTAGATTTTTAAGATTACCTTTCGGCACCTCGTCTGCGCCAGAGCATTTTCAAAAACGAATGTCTCAAGTTCTTGAAAATTTAAGGGGACTCAGGGGTTGAAAACTTTTCAAAAAATCGGATTTTTTTTTATGATCTAGTTTTATTACTCAATTAATTCTGAACTCAATGCAAAAAACCGCATAAAAATATTTGTATTTTTAACGGAATTATAAGCATTTATGTATCAACACTTTCATAGCCGCACCCATATAATTTCAACTTTAAATCATGTTTTCTCAGAACTTGATTTTTGAAGACTAACACCAAGACTTAAAAAAACTAGGTATTTGATGGAATGGCTTAAATTTTTTTTTTTTTTTTTTTTTTTTTTTTTTTTTTTTTTTCATGCATATAACATTATTATCTATAGAATGAATTAATAGTTTAGATAGTTTAATATTTTGAGTGTTTTTAATGAAAAAAAAGTTGTATTTTTTAGGAGTTTTTTAATTTTCAAATTTGGGAGTTTTTTTAATAATGTTATTTTTAAGTGATAGTTATATCCTTAATTCATTCTATAGAGTAAAGTTTCCAGATCATTTTAAAGCAAAAATTAAGTTATGTCAATTCAACGTTAAGAAATGATGGTGTTGGTGATATAACACATAATTTTTTTTTTTTTTGAAAATTGTGTTACATAAGTTTTGCTATATTTCTTATTATATTATATTGAAGTACTTCATTTTATAAGACTACAAACATACCTTTAAAATATCAGAAAGTTTAAATTAATTACATTGAATACTTCTATTTTTATATGGACTCGAAGTGAGAGCTCTGTTTACATCTTTTTCAGCATTGATCATCCCCTGAGCCCCTTTAAGTGGAACATTATGTCACATGGACGATATCCTAGTATGGGGATCTACCCAAGAAGATCGTGATCAGCAGTTAAGAGAAGTTTTTAAGCATCTTTGGAATTTTAACCTAACTTTAAATGAGAAAAAAATATGTTTTTTCTGCTGGAAGCATAAAATGTTTTGGACATGTTGTTGACAGTGAAGGAATACATCCAGACAATGAGAAAATTGCTGCCATCCAAGACTGCAAACCGCCAACAAATAAGAAACAATTAAAGCAATTATTAGACCTTGCTAACTATTTAGCACGTTTTATTCCAAATTATGCCGATCTCCTTCACCAGTTGACATCTATCCTTAGCAATAAAAGAGACTTTATATGGGATCATGATCAACAAAAAGCATTTTTAAACTGGAAGAAAATTTTGTCTTCAGACCCAGTTTTAAAAATATTCAATCCAAATAAAAAATCAACTGTTACATCAGATGCATCATCATAATGGCTTGGGAGCAACACTTCATCAGAAAGAAGAAGATGGCAGTACTTCTGTAATTGCTTATGCTTCAAGAACACTCACTCCAACGGAAGGTCGTTACGCCCAAATTGAAAAGGAAGCGCTAGCCATTGTATGGGCATGCGAAAATTTTCAAGATTATTTAACAGGAGCAAGCTTCAGAATTGAGACAGATCACAAGCCTTTAATTCCAATTTTTTCTCGTAAGTACTTAGATGACTTCTCTCCTAAGCTGCAAAGAATGAAACTCAGGATGATGAGTTGGGATGATACTGTGCACATTCCAGGAAAGGAATTATATGCAGCAGATGCTCTATCTAAAAGTAGTCCTCAAATGCAAGCAACAAAAAGGGATGAATTGGAGGAAGAAATAGATGCCTATATTTAGATGATTACAGATACTCTCCCAGGATCTCGAAATAGGTTAAAAGAACTCCAAGCAGCACACAATGCCGATCTAATATGTCAAAAACTGTCTTCATAGGCAATGATGGGATGGCCTTCGAAAAAGGATATAGATCCTCATTGTTTACCTTTCTGGCAGCATCGATTCGAAATATCAATTCAAGAAGAATTACTGAGTAAAAAATAAAGTTTTGAAAAGTAATTTAATTACCGTATTTTCGGGCGTATGCGACACACCGTAAGCGCCGCACCTCCGAAAATGCATTAAAATAAAACAAATATTCATCAGAAGCGCCGCACCGTCGTATGCGCCGCACTTAAGAAAATAAATCAAAATGTTAAAATTTGCGTTATATTCAGTGTTTTTTCGCGTTTTTTTTAAACATTTGCAATATAAATCGAATTTTAAATTTAGTGTATTTTTTATGATAAAATTAAATCTAAATTCGTGCTGCCTTTTTTTCGCGATTTTTTAATACGTTTTTTATAGTTTGTAACGAGGTTTGCAGGGTTTTATCGCGATATTTGACGAAATTTGCAGGGTTTTATTGCGATATTCGAAGAATTTGCAGAGTTTTTTTCGCGATACTTGAAAAAATTTGCGTTTTTTATGGGGATGAGCAAGGGATTAATCATGATGAATTGAATGAATCATAAATATTTGAATGAATCATGAATTTTGATACTTGACGCAATACTTGAAAATATTTGAGTTTTTTTTTTAAACTTAAATTCTATCGAAAAAGCGCAGAAAAAAGGAGATATTTGTAAAAAAAAAAGCATAAAAAGAATGAAATCTATTAAAAATATCGAAAAAACACACTTTATCAATGATTCAATACCATTCATTTCATCATGATTCAATTCTGTTCTCATTCGCCTTTGAGAACGGCATAAATCATGATGAAATAATTGAATTATGAATCTTTGATGAAATATTCGTTTTTTCGAGATTTTTATATAGATTTCATGCTTTTTTCAAATTTCTCCTTTTTTCTGCGTTTTTTCGCCTGAATTTATTTTGTTTCTTTTCTTTTTTTACCGTTTATTTATTGATACGATATATTTGCGTTTTTTCTAACAATTTTTTTGACAATTCTTTTGGGCGTTGTTTTTGGCGTCTTTTGAGAAATTCACGATTTTCTTTTCAGTCTTTTGACATAATTTGTGTTTTTTAGAGATTTTTTGGCATATTTCGCGTTTTTACTGCAATCTTTCTTCGAAATGTGGGTTTTTTAACGATACTTCCTCGAAATTCATGATTTTTTCCCGATCCTTTCAATAAATTTGCGGTTATTTTTCGTGATTCTTTGGCAAAATTAGCGGGGTTTTTTCAGCGATTTTTTATAGTGGGGACGCGTTTGATTGGGAAGGGCGGATTTTACGATAATAAAATTGTAGTTTTTCAAAAAATCCTTTCATGAAATACACATTTTTTCTTTTTCATATTCGAGCTTTTCCCGTGAACCTTTGATAAAATTCGTGTTTTTTCCTCCCGATCCTTTGATAAAATTCTTGCTTTTTCTGCGAATGATTGACAGAAATTAAGCTATCGTTAGTCAAATTTCGCTATATTTTTTATGCTTCGCATTTCTTTCGCAATCTTCTTCTTGATGATTGACTTTTCACAATTTTCAGAAAAATTCCGATCAGAATCACCTCTGTAATGAATATCGCTGCAAGGGAAAAAAATACATCGTATCCGCCGCCCCGGCAGAAGCGCCGCAGTAAGCATAATTTTAACTTTTAAACTCGTATGCGCCGCGGCGCTTACGCCCTAAAATACGGTAATTAAAACACTTTAATGCAACTAATGGAATATATAGAAGTTGTAAATTGAGACAAAAATATTTTATTTATTGTTTAAAGTTTGTCCACAGAATGTGATTTGTCACATCCGTGGACTGTAACCACTTACTGTTTTGTTTGTTTCCAGGTTTATATTTCATACATCAAAGAATAAATTAAATGATTAGACTATATTTTGGATTATGTATTTAATTAGAAAACTTCTCCTATGACTTTAAAGCTAAACTTAATTTTCAAATTTATTTAATTGCAAGTTTAATGTCTGTCACCAGAGCAGTAGATCACGTCTGTGGACAGAAAAAAAAGTATCAATAAATTCTTCCAGATGGCAGCACAATACTGTACTGGTTGAAGAATCAGTACTAGAGAAGCCATTTTGTTCAGTGCTATAGAGACAGAAGCATGCTTTGTGATTTGTGTGGTTTTAATTAAAGTTTTTGGTCTTTGTTTCTAAAAGGTGGAGACCAACTCATCACATCTGTGGCACATACAGATTTCAAATAATCAGGTAAGATAATAAAATTATTCAATAAATTCATAATATTAGATGTAAAGTATTTGTTTTCCAACTTGCATATCATAACTTCAAAAGCATCTGTTCTTAAATATAGAAAATGGTTAGTTTTATCACATCCGTGGACATCACATCCGTGGACACTGCTTGTCCACGGATGTGACATTGTGTCCATGGATGTGACTTTAATACCAATTGGGTTAAAATTTAAACATTGTAATAATATTATATTTCAGACATAATGTCTTTAAAATTAACTAGCAACAATTTATATGCATGTTTTATTTATTTTTTGTTGCTTGTTTATTTTATTTATTTTATTTATTTATTTATTTATTTATTTTTTGTGCTTGTTTATGTTTCTAAATTATTTTGTTGCTTGTTTATGTTGATCTTTCTAAAAAGAGATCCAATGTGTGGGAAATTTAAATTTTGAAACCATTTTGTGTGTCTGCCATTTTGAAAAATGTTTTAAAATTTATTTAGTGTGGAAGGGTTGATGCAGTTTTTTTTTTTTTTTTTTTTTTTTTTTTTTTTTGAGGGGGGGGGGGAGTATTTTGTAAAAAATAAAGTTACTTTTGGTAAATTTATTATATTTTGGTCAAATTTATTATATTTTTGAGAAAAATAACATTTTGTTAGAAGTAAAAGATGAAATCCAGCTACTCAAATTCAAGTCCAGCATTTAATAATAATAGCTTCTTTTAAGTCCTTCTGATAAAGTTTTCTTTTCTGGTGAACTTGTTTTCTTTGCGAATTACATATTTTAAAACCTAACAAAATTTAAATAATTAATGGAGAGTGTTTTTATGGAATGGAATTTTGTGAAGGGGGCCCATTTTAACAAAAGGAATTTTGTGAAGGAGCCTGTTTCATTTAGAGGATTTTTTTTTTGAAGGGGCCTGTTTTATTAAATAGATTTTTGTGAAGGGGCCCTACGTAGACCTCAAAATTTTCCTGGATTGACCCCTGGTGTTTGTTTGAAAGTTTGTACCTGAATACATTGTCTGATTTTTACCAGATCTTCAATATAGGTAAAGTACTCTATTGGAGAACTTGGTGGAAATCATGCCTACTTTCAGTTCTGCAATTTTCTAATATGGTGATCAAAACACAAAAACTGCTTTCAGACTAAATTATAAATCTTAAATTTTAAGGTATACTTTTCTTTTAATTTTCAGATTCAAAATGGGGAAAACTCAAACAAGAAACAAAAAAAAATCTGAAAAGGAAATACAGAGAAGAAGAGAGATGAAAAAGCTAAGTATGAGGCGTGCAAGAGAAATATTAAAATCTGATCCTGAGAAGTATGAGGAAACTAAAAGGAAAGATAATGAAAGAAAGAAATCTTCAAGGAAGAAAGTTAGTGAAATGAGCAATCGTGAAAAGAGACAGGTAAGGAAAGGCTGGCGTGAACGGGCTAAGAAACATAGAGAAAAGAAAAAAGAAATAGAACAGGCACTGTTAATTGTTAGGACACCACCTGGAAGTCCTCAATATCATGACCCTGAAAACAAATCATCTTGTTCCAGAGTTGCCAGTGGTTGTACAAGAAAGAAGCGAAACAGAGAATTAATGAAGAAAGAATTAGGTAAACTTAAAGAAGAGAATATGTCACTGAAGAGACAGGTGAACAAGTACAAACAAAGGTACTTCAGGGCAGTACTGAAGAAAGATGATACTCCAAAGAAAGATGTAAAAAAATACTGAGTGGTAAAAAGGTTCCTGAGATAATTCGTCAAAACCTTGTTTTTGGAGCAGTGTTAAAAAAACAGATTAATGAAAACTTCAAGAAAGAACTAGTTTTGAGTAAGAAAAGAAACTTAGTAAGTATGATAACAGGGAAAATTATTAAGAAGTACAGATTTAAGAAAAAGATTGCTCTTTTGACTTCTAAAAACCTGTTAAAACCAAAAGTGGGACTTCAGAAAATGAAATATCTACAAAAAGAAAAACTTCGAAATTCAATTTTTATGTTTCTTGAACAAGATGACAATAGCCGGCTCTGTCCTGGGAAAAAGGACACTATAACAAAGAAGAAGCAGAAAAAAAAAGCGACTATTATCCGATTCATTGAAAAACTTGCACCAAAAATTTACAAACTCATTTCAAGAATACAAAGATCTTAGTTATGCCCAGTTTTGTCGAGTATGTCCATTTTGGATTGTTTCTCAGGATTGTCAAAGGCGAAATACTTGCAACTGTAATTTGTGTGATAATTTTGGGATGGTTGTGAAGAAAATGAAGTTGCTAGGAATGATTGAAGAGAGATCTCCTAATGCATTACTTCAAAGAATAACGTGTGAAAAAGAACTTGACATCAAGTGCTTGGAGAAAACTTGTGTAGAATGCTGCAAAAATGATCCAGTTCAGATTATTAATGAATTCGAAGATGAAGAAGTTAAGTATGAGCAATGGATAACAAAAAGAGTAAAGATTGAGACTGAAAATGGAAGTAAAATCAAACAAAATACATGCAAAGAGGAAATAACTTGTACTAAGCATGAATTAGTTTCAAAGTTTAGAATGCTAATTGAACAGTATATGCAGCATGTGGCCAATATTAAGCACCAGTATCAAATCACAAGCCAAATAAAGAATTCTTTAGCTGAAGATGAAGTTTTTATACATATTGATTTTTCAGAAAATTACCAGTGTAAATATGGTGAAGAGGTTCAATCTGTACACTTTGGGGGTTCCAGGAAGCAGGTGACATTGCACACTGTTGTCTTGTACTACAAGACAGAAAGAGACAAATCAGTGCAACACAAATCTTTCTGCACAATGTCTGAGAGCAAACGGCATGATCCTGTGGCTATATGTGTGCACTTAAAACCTATTTTTACCGAAGTAAAGAAAATTGTTCCTGATCTGAAAAAAGTGCACTTCCTGAGTGATGGTCCGAGTACCCAATACAGGAATAAAAAAATGTTTTACTTGGCTGCAACTTTAGTTGCAAAAGAGCTGCAAGTTGACAGCCTTCATTGGCATTATTCAGAAAAAGGACATGGGAAAGGAGCACCCGATGGAATAGGTGGGTGTACAAAAAGGTTAGCTGACACTATTGTGAGTCATGGGAGAGATATTCAAAATATAGATGCTCTTGTATCAGCACTTGCAGAAACCAACAGCACCATGGACATTCACAGAATTAATTCTGAAGATATTGAGGAGCTGGATAAGCAACTCCCTAATAATATACAGACATTTCGAGGTACTCTAAAAGTACATGAAATTACTTGGAGTAAAGACAACAGGACAACAATTCAGGTAAGACGGCTTTCATGTATGCAGTGCACAGCTGGACAAACTTGCAATCACTATGGAATTGGAAAAATCAAGATTGATGATCCAACATGTATTGCAAGTTGGAAGCCGTTAAAAGTACATGAGGTATACTCTGATGAGGAAAGTGATAAAGAACAATTGGAGACAGTAGCACCTAACAGCTATGTGGTTGTTAAATTTATATCAGATAGGCACCTCGTTGAACATTATGTTGGTATGGTGGAAAGAGTACAATCTAATGAAGAGTTAATTGTAAATTTTATGCGAAAGTCTACCGGAGTTGGAAAGTTTATTTTTCCTGATGAAATGAATGTGGAAACTGTCGATAAAAGTGATGTAGTTAAAGTTTTGGAACAGCCCGAAATAAATAAACGCAACCAATATATTTTTGCAGAAAATATCCAAAATTTTAAAAATATGCGTTGATTTTACTAATTTTTACTGTTGAGAACTACAGCCCATTATGATTTGTAAATTGTCTCGCAATTTTTTTCATATTTTCCACCCTTTCTATGAATAATGTTGCTTATACAGTTTTTATTTTGAATTGTAATGGTAGTAGGTTAATAAATTTTATTTATTCAGTATATAAACTCTTTTATTATTTCTGTCACACCCTGTGTGGGTTATATCATCACATCTGTGGAACAAATTGTCATGTCTGTGGACCAGGTTGTCACGTCTGTGGACTTGGTTGTCACATCCGTGGACCTGACTTTTTTTAAGTTTAAAAAACTTAAAATATTTACATGTTTGATCTGAACAACTATAACAGTGTTATTACTGCAGATAAGATCTAACTTGAATGTAAGTATCAACATGTTTGAAGAAATTTTAATTTTTAAAAAATCAGTAGTGAAATTCCTGATTTTTCTGAGAATGACCCTATTCCCAAATCACACCAAGCCGAAGTACTGAATCAAATTCATGAAGGACACCTTGGTATTACAAAATGTCGAGCTCGAGCCAGATGTTCAGTGTTTTGGCCACAAATTAATAAACAAGTAGAAGATAAAGTGAAAAATTGTATAGAATGCATTAAAGAAACAAGTAATAGACATGAACCACTAATTCCAACTCAGTTTCCAGAATGTCCTTGGGAAATATTAGGTCTTGATCTATTCAAATACAAAAATTCTTGGTATCTGCTTGTTATGGATTACTACTCACGGTATCCTGAAATCGCCAAGCTAAATCATTTGACATCTGCAGAAGTAATAAACTATTGCAAATCCATCTTTTCACGTCATGGAATTCTAGATGTTCTGAGATCTGATAATGGTCCTCAGTTCGATCCTGTGAAAACTCGAGAATTTATGCAATTTTCAAAGAGCTATAGATTCTTGCCTATCACCAAAAGTCCGAAATTTTCTCAAAGCAATGGATTTATAGAATCGTCTGTTAAAATCATAAAATTAAGAATCAAAAAGTCTAAAGATCCTTACCTGGCACTGATGGCTTACAAAGCAACTCCTCTTGAAAACAGATTCAGCCCTGCTCTTGATGGGCGGAAGAATAAAGACGACTCTTCCCATGTCTAAAGCTCAACTTCAACCTCAAGCTATCAACAAAACTATCTTAGAAGGGAAAGAAGAAATGCGGATAGAGAAACAGATGAGGAATTATGATAAGCATCATGGAACCAGAGATCTTCGAGATCTTGAGAAGGATAACCAGTGTGGATTACAGACAAACGAGTAACTGGCAAAGTATTAGAAAAATCAGCATTTTCTAGATCATACCTTGTGCAATCAGGCAAGAAGATTTATAGAAGAAACAGAAATAATCTTGTGCCATCTCCAGATTTCCAACCCGAATTGGAGCCAGATGATGATTTTGAATCGCCTGGTACTGAGATGATGACTCCACTGAAAACCACAACAGCTGAGTTGCCCAAATCTCCAACAAAGCCTGTACCTGTACATAAGGAGTATATAACAAGAAGTGGCAGAACTGTTCGCTCTCCCAAAAGACTGAATCTTTGAACTTTCAAAGAAAGGGAGATGTGTTATAAGTGACTCTTTGGATTAACTGAATAATCCTTACTAACGGTAACGATCACGTGTAACCACACCTGAGTTAAGTTTTCAGTTCTAAAGTTCTAAAAGTTTGTATGCGTTTATTTATGTCTTGTGCAGTTAATTAAATGTTCGTGGAATGTATAAAAGCTGCCTTATATTTATTTAAGCCTTCGATACACACATAGTAACAACACATCTTCAATTGCTTCAATGTGGCAACTATATAAAAGGAAAAATGACATTACAAATAAAATAAAATGTTGTAAGTAGTGTCATTGTTGGTAGACTGTGTAACTTCTAACATGAGAATACACAAGTAGGTATCATTTTCCAAAATGTATGAAAAAAAATTGTTTAAAAATTCAGAGCAACCACAACATCTATGGCCAGCCATCTAACACTATGAAAAATTGGAATGCCAGATACTTGACTTGTTAAATTCGTTTATTATTTCGGGTGAATTTTAATGAAATTTACATAGAATATCAGTATGCAATGAATTGTTTAAAAAACATTTACTTTCAGATGATCAGAATATAACCAGAGTCTATAAGCAATATATTGTTTTAAATTTAAAGAAAAAACAATTTCTTGTTTTAAAATTTAAATTGGGATAATATTTGCCGAACTAATTACTAATAAATAGACAAATAAAGTTATCAGCTATAAATAAAGCATTTTGATAATACTTCAAATTACTATTTATCATCAAAAAGAAGATTAAATCGCTCTTTTTAGAAATTTTAGCAGAAACGTGATCAAAGAAACTATTTTAGCATAATCTTATTTTAGTAAAAAGGATAGGATAAATTGATTTTTTAAATGTTACCTGATAAAACAAAAAAATCAAAAGACAAGATGCCAAATGCAGGAATGAATCGCGGAATTTTACATCAAAATTTATTGAATAGGATTCATTCTTTAAATTGAGAAACTCTCAGTTAGCTAATTAATGATTAAGCTGCTATTTATTAATAAAAATGTTGCAATAACAGTATAAATATTACTTCTTTATCGCTCTTTTATAATGTTAATTATCACACCAGATATTTCAAAAACAAGCTTTACCAATAAATTTTCCTGTTAATTTTTCAAAATCAAATTGTGTCAAAATTTAAACCCGATACCTTGTTTAAATGCTATATTCACGCATTTTGACTAATGCTATTCTTGTTTTATAAGTATTTTGTTTGGAGGGGGGATTTTTGAGACTTATAGCGGCTGAGCTGTTGTCTCGAAGTTTTATAAGTAAAAGTTTTTGAATATTTCTGTTGCAGAGATTTATTGAATAGTTCACTATGCCTGAATGAATTCTTTCGAGTCATTCATTTCCTCCGAATCATTCAATGTGTTAGCGTTTCTTTATTCTTGTGATAACATCTAGAAATATGTGTGTTCTAATATTAACAATAGCTAATTTTTTAAACCAATTTTCTTTCTCATCCTCTTTATTAAAATAAATTAATGGTAAGCATTTTTTATTCATTCATTTATTTTGTCGTTACTCTTCTTCTGAAAAATTCTGCAAGTTGTGAGTTGAAGGTATGATGGCACAAAATTTTAAGTGTGGCGACTTTAAATCTGCTTACATTTACAATCATTTAAAATATTCGGCACACAGATAAAATGAATATTTGACAAGCTGAATAGTAACTATCAAGCCCAGTACTTTAAGGTGTTAAATTTTTAAACAGTTTTGCATAATATTTGAAACAGTTTTTTTAAGTAATTTTTAAACTATTAGAAAAATTATTTGAGTTACTATTTACCAAAACATATATAATTTATAAAATTTTAAATTTCATGGCTGTGAATGTAATTTTCTTATATTCTAGAACAAATATTTTAGAATCAAAGGATTTTTTTGGAAGATAAATTTTACTGTCACATTGGTACTATATTTTACTTGTCAGAAAAATATTAAAGCATAGAAAAGTACTAAAGTTTAGCAAAATGCAAAGCTATCATTAGTATAGGAAATAAATCTACGAGTTAAAATTGCTGAGAATGTAATCGCACATTAACTGTACTTATAGTAAATTATATTATTATCAGTAGCAACAGTATTATTGTTGTTAGTTTGATTTTGTAGAAGTTTCTATGTTATTTTACCGTATGTGTGTTCTATGTGTAGTCTTCAGAAATAAAGGCTTGTGATGGTTTTCACTGGACTCTTATTAATTATTATATCTCAACAAAAATCAAATAAGAGACTTTGCTGAAACTTATGAAAATATATATGTGGAATACATATGTAGCATATCAAAATGTATATGTAAAATATATATTGAATTTGCAGAAAAATGTCTCACAGCTGGATAATTCAAATTAAAACTGAACCAAATGCATCTCTATGCCGTCTATCGTTTCAATAGTCAATCTTTACGCAGCTGTGAAACTGTACCTCACCGACAATTGCCAATTACCAAGCAATTTCCCTAAGGGTTGCAGAGGGGGTATGTATCTCGGATGCTAAAACAAAAGGCGAAGAAAACACAAATGAAGATTTTGTTTGTCTTATAATACAAAAATGTATATGTATGGAATTTGCATAAAAATGTCTCATTGCTAGGAAATTCGAAAGGAAAACTAAATCAAATGCATCTCTATGCCTTCTGCATTTAAAAAGTCAGTCTCTACTCAAAACTCTCTTCTATGTGAAACTGTACCTCACCGATAATTGCCAAACGATTTCTGTAGGGATGCAGAGGGGGCATGTGCCTTTGACGCCAGAATGAAAGAGAAAAGTGGTGCCAAATGAAGATTTTGTTTGTTTTTATATACACTATAAGAAAAGAATTTGAAACTAAGGGTACGATGTCGACTGGGGTCCATATAAACTTAGTTTTTGTAACTATGAACAATTATTAAAGATAAACTAGAAGATTATTAAAATAATTAACTTCTAGGAATAATTTCCTTGTAGCATATTTGTTACATTTCCTTGTTACATTTTTCTTTTAGGGTTACAATTGATTTACAGGAGAAAATTCTTACAGCCCTGTTATAAACAGGGTTGGCACGGTTTAAACCAATTGGTTTTAACCATGGTTTAAACCACAGTTTAAACCAATTGGTTTTTTTCTCAAAAAAACCAGTTGGTTTTTTTAGAAGAAATGTACTGACCTTTTCTCTATTTTTTTTTAATAGTTTATGTGTTTTAGATTGTTGGATATAAATGATTTCTACTTTTAACACTTTATTTCAGTAATGAGCATTAGATATAGTGGATTTAGGTCTTTTTTTATGCATAGGATTAAATCAATTGGTTTTTTCAAAAAAAAGCAATTAGTTTTTTAGAAGAAATCTAATGACATTTCCTTTTTTCTTTAATAATTTATGTATTTCAGATTATTGGAAATAAATGATTTCTACTTTTAGCACTTTATTTCAGCAATAAGCATTAGATAGGGTTTAGGCCATTTTTTATGCGTAGGACTAAAATCATTACACATTGGTGAACTTATCTATTGCTCTAAAGAAAAAACTTCAGACATGTGAATTGATCAAAGGTAAAATAAATTCAATATTTAGTATAAAATATTTAATTTTTTTTTTAATAATGCAGAATATTTAATGTGATTAATAACATGACATAATGATTTTTTAAGAACACACACAAGCTGTAAAAGAACTTTTTTTTCTTGATTGGGGAGATTATCTTGAAGAATTAAAACCAAAATATGAAGCCAAATAAGACAGTATTCAAAGACTGGTTGCTAGTTACAGCATTTTAATAATAATTTTTTTCCTTCTGCTATGTGCTGAATCTAACGACTAAAAATGTTAACTTCAAATTGTCCCAAAAAAAAAAAAAAAAAAATCCTTGAATGAAAAATCCTTGAAAAATGTTTGAAATTTATTATATGAGTAATTGTGAGAAATAATATTTATCAAACAACATCCAAATTTTTATTATTAGTAATCAAAAGATTGTTTATAAAGATTTTCAGGACATCAATGGTTCACTGTGTAGGACAGTTAATTCTTTGAACATAAGACTGTTTGCTAAAACTGTTTAAATTAAAATGTGATTTTTTTTTTCAATTTTATATATAAATGGACAGTAATTACTTAATTTAAATTATTTTAAAATGAAGTTACACTGCTTATAAACCAATAATGTTTGTTTTTATCAATAAATATGCATGTATATGTAATAAGAAAGGATGTTTTAAAAAAACCCAGTTTAAACCAAAAAAAAAAACCTGGTTTAAACCAAATAAACCGGTTTATTTGGTTTTTTTTTTTAATCTGTTTTTTTTCAACCCTGGTTATAAATATTTCTAATAGATTTTTTTTTTTGGGGGGGGGGGGGGAGAAGTTATTTTAAATTGAAATTTTGCTAAAAATTTATAAGTGATAGGGCTCACTTATATATTTATTTTAATTAATATTAAATAATTAACCTATTTAGAGTGAGGGTTATTTTTAATTATTTTTATCTCGTGATGAATCACTACAATTTCTTTTGATGTATGATCACAATGATTTTGTTATTTTAAGTAAATTAAATTGTACCAAATTACTTTAAGTGTGGTTAGAAAATGCTTAATAGAGTATGTAAAATTTTAACGAGTTATAAAGTGTGTGTTTATATCTATCCAGCAAACACAAAATTAAATGTATTCCGCTTATTAAAAAAAAAAAAACTTCTGTGTTTTATATGTTACAGTTTCAGTATCAACCATTCAAAATGCATTAGGCCAATGTTTTGAGAATATAAAGAAATTTAGAGAATTTTGTTCTATGATTTGGGGGGCGGAGGAGGGGGCGTAAAATCCGAGATCACTGTTTCACACTGGCACAAAATATTTTATAACTAAAGCAAGAAGCAAAACTATGAAATGATATAAAATACAAATAAAGATTCCCTTATTATTCTGTAAGAAGCCCAAAAGAAATTTTGTTTAGATGATAATGCTTTATTATTGATCTTATTTTTAAAAAAACCTACAAACTAAAATTTTATCATTGCTAAATATTGTAAGAAATTGTTTTTTCAAGGTAACTCTCAGATCCAAACTGTATTCTTTCACTCATTTTTTAAAAATCCGAACTGGTGTTCTTATTTCTAATTTTATCTAATGTGTTCTTATTTAATAACTGAATACTATTTTCCACTTTTCGATAAACTCCAAAGCCCTTTCAGTCGATGTTGTCAAAGTTGGCATCTTGAACTGAATTTCTGGGCATGATAGCACAAGTGAGGCAAAAAAATACCGCCATGAGACAGTAACCTCCCTTAAGATTTATTATGTTTATCGGAAAGTAGAAATAAAAACATTTGATTATAAATATCTTCAATAATCATGACTGCAATTGTCATGCTTTTACGTTTAAAACTTAGTCAGAAAATATGTCAGAAAGTTTTTTGTTGTTATGCAAGGAAAAAAAAATCTTTTCGAGAACTGGCTTGAATGTCTATTTAAATTCTTTATTTTCTGCATTTAGCAACATATATTTTCTTTATATATTTACAAATTCATTTTCATTAGTATATAGAATACAATAAAGTTTTGAAACTAGAAAAGTCCTGAAAATTTTCACCATGATTTTCAGTATATTCAACATTTTTCAGGATTTATTATTATTTGGCTTCTTATTATTAGTTTTTTTTTCAGTCCATATTTTCAATGAATCTTGTAGTAAAGAATATGAAAAATGATATTTTTTTTCTTCTAAAAGATATTCGTTTTCAAAAATAAATATTTTTGTAAATCGCAAAGATGATCTAATTTTTTTACTTTCTTCAATCTTCAATAGAAGAAAGTATTGTAATCGAAATTTTTTTCGATTTCCGGTTTTCAACAGATTTACACGTTATAGGGGTCAGAGATTCGAAAAAATATGTTTTTACAAAATGTCTGTGTGTCCATACGTCACCATTCTACCATAAAAAAGTATATGAAAATATGCATAGAATTGAACCAAATTTTTTGTGAATGTTTTTGACTGTGGCAAGCAGGTCCTCCTTTAACCTCGATGTATTCTGCCTTAAGGAGGTGCTGCAATAGCGATTTTTGTGCCATTTTCAATATTGTACCGACTAAAAGTGTGTGAAGTTATTCATTGAATTGAATTAAATTTTCCGTGTATGGTTATGGCTATGGCTAGTGTGTCCTCCCTGAATTTGAAAAAAATCTGTCGGAAGAGGGCGCTGCAATCGCAATTTTTGTTCCATTTTCAATACTGTACCACTTAAAATTGTATGAAGTTATGCATAGAATTGAACGAAATTTTTTGTGCAAGTGTTTGGCTACGGTAAGTAGGTCCCAGTGGTGGATCCAGGGGAGGGGGGGTCATGGGGGTCATGACCCCCCCTGGAGCTCTTCAAAGAGGGATGTACAATGTAAGTAAAAAGTGCTAAAACAGGAATGCAAAATTTTTTGGGTGTGATCGACAGAATTTGAAAATTTTCCACGAATGGTCTACGAAATTTGCGATTTTTCTTCACTTGATTAGCAAAATTCACGATTTTTTCGCACTCGATCGGTGAAACTCGCGATTTTTGCGAAGCCGATCCCCGAAATTCACAATTTTTCCATGCCTAATCGACGAAATTCGCGATTTTTTGGGTGTGATCGACGAAATTTGAAATTTTTCCACGAATGGTCTGCGAAATTTGCGATTTTTCTTCTCTTGATTGACAAAATTCACGATTTTTCCGTGCCCAATCCACGAAACTAGCACATTTTTCCGTTCTTGTTCGATGAAATATCTTCAACCGCTCAAAGATTTTTTTAATTTTCCCGCTCATCATCGACAAAATTCGCGATTTTTTCGTCTCGAATCGACAAAATTCGCGAGTTTTTTGTACCCGATCGCCCGATTCCGTGCTTTTTACGAAGCCGATCGACCATATTCGCGATAATTTCTTTCCCGATCAATGGAATTGTCAATTTTTGTTCGCCATATCAACGTAATTCTCGATTTTTTTCATTCCCGATCTACTGTATTTGCGCTTTTTATGAAACTGATCGACCATATTTGCGACTTTTTCGTTCCCGATCGACAAAATTCGCAATTTTTCTGTGCCCTACCAAAAGCGATTTTGTTCCTGATCGAATAAATTCGGGCTTTTTACGAAAGCGATCGACCATATTCGGGATTTTTCCGTGCCCAATCGACGAGATTCGCACCTTTATCCGTTCTTGGTCTCTGAAATACCGCACCGAACAATAAAATTCGCGATTCTTAACTGACTGATGAAATCTGCATTTTTTCTCGGCCGTAAACTGATGAAATCTGTAATTTTTTTCTCGCGATAAACTGATAAAACTCGCTATAGCTCTGCAGCCGCTCAAAAAATTTTTCGATTTTTCCGCGCATCATCGACAAAATCTTCGATTTTTCCTTGCCCTATCAACGAAATTAGCGATTTTTTCGTACCGATTCGACAAAATTCGCGATTTTTCTGAGACATATACAGACAGAATTCAAGATTTTTCGAAGGCCGATAGACAAATCTCGCGATTTTCCTATGTACAGTTGACGATATTCGATTTTTCCGCGCTCGGTCAACGAAATTCGCGTTTTTTTCGCGCGGTAAACAGACAAAACAGGCGACTTTTCTGCAACCTATGAACAAAATTTGCAATTTTTCCAAGTATTATAAAAAAATTTAGACTTTTTTCGATTGCCCGTAAAACGAAATCTGAGATTTTTCGAGTCCGATCGACAAAATTCGTGATTTTTCAGTGCATAATCGACAAAATTCGCGATTTTTTTCATGCCCGATCGGCGAAATTTGCTATTTTTTATCGTAATTCCGTTTTCACAAGATTTACTGTATTTTAAAATTTCTTCATTAAATCATCTGTCAAAATTTGTGACCCCCCCTGGTGGTTGGGCTGGATCCGTCCTTGGTAGGTCCGCCCTGAATTTGAAAAAAATCCGCTGGAAGGGGGCGCTATAATTTCGATGTCTGCGCCATTTTCATTATTTTACCATCAAAAAGTGTATGAAGTTATGCATAGAACTGAATTTTTTTGTGTATGATTATTTTTGCGTCTGACAAATAGATCGTCCCTGAATTTGAAAAAAATCTGCTTATCATTCTGTTGTTCATCGGCCCGTGCAGAGACGGAAACTCGTTTTTACACTGATTGATTGACTGATGCAGAAATTTAAGATGAAAATCAAAGTTGCTATAGTATTGAATTAAAATTATTAAAGCATCAACATGTGTAATTTTTTTTAATATTAAAATGTACGTATGAGATAGAAGAAAGTCTTGTGATTGGCACATCCAACTAGTTTTTCTGTAGAATTCAAAACTTTTTAAAACTTAAAAAAAATTACCTATTTCAGAAAATATATCGATCTTTAAACATGAGTAATATTTAAAAATTTTTAATTAAAATTTATATTTTTAAATCGAAATTGACTTAAAAATATTTTATTTGTTTATTATATTATCTATTTATTATTATTATTATTGTATTATTTACTCATCATACGTAGCACGGGGTAAATCTTGCAATCACTTTGAAAATCGAAAAAAAATTATGGATTTTACACGTTTCATATACTGGAGATTCCGAAAAACATACTTTCAGAAAAAAAAAATTGCTGTCTGTCTGTGTGACTGTAAACGTTCTATCTTCCGAACAAATTAAGATAGAGAATGATTGAGATGATGTTTTGTATGCACTTAGTATGTAATAATGGAACGAAGCCTATGTAATATCAGTAACCTCGATTATTCCAAACTGTTTTTTTTTTTTTTTTTTTCGCACTTTCGAAGAATTTGTTCTGATGAAAGGTATATAAAATTTTTCGAAATTTTTTATTTTATGGAGTGGATGTAAAAGGCAATAAAATAACACAAATTTTGCATAAAGAACAAAGTATCAGATTGTTAGTTGCCGAGATATTAGTAATCCTGTCTTCCACATTCTTCGATTTTTCATTACACTGTATTTTTTCAAATTTCAATTCAAAGATAGTTTTAATTGGTAGTAGATTATAATTGGAAATGAGATGCTTGATCAAACGCCATAAACTGTTAGTTAATATAATTATTTTTTGAGTTATAAGGATGTGTTTTTACCCAATTCCGTACTACTTGAGTAGCCTGGCGTTTTAGATAATTTGTCGAAATTCGTTCATCACCAATTCATTAACCCCTTAGCGACGGGAGCTTTTTGTGAAATTTTCAATGTTTGTCACCAGTTTTTAAAAACAGGAATTTGTGCCTTATTAAATCGAGAAAATGCTCCGATTAAATAAGGGAAATTTTACAGTAAAATTTTGCTGGTGGGGATAAACAAGGATTCTTAAGTCTTTTTGCGGCATGCGTAAGTGTTGCTCTACCCCAAGTGGTTAATACAGCATTACTTTTTGCATATATAAAATATTTAAATGTATGTTTAAAATTTGTTTTGGAATTGTAATGTATATTATAAATATTTCACACGTGTTTTCATCTCATATTATGCATATCCATAATGGGTAAGTATTACGACTAGTTTTTTATTCACTTTTTTTATTCATTCATTAACGGCTCTACATAAAAAATTAAGCGAAGCCGATAAAATATGGACCATTTTCATAGGTCATGACTTTAGCGAGAATAATTAGAAATATGTTTTACAAACCGATACTGGTTTGACAAAATCACAAAAGAAATTATAAGATAATATCAGATAAGAATAAGAAATTATCAGATAATCTGATAATCAAATCAAACTCAATTTCATAAGCAGACTCGTGCTGGACAGAGATCAAGCTTATGTATATGTATATATGTATATACATGTATATGTTTTTTTCTTCCTGTTTTCTAAGCATATTCGAGTCAGACCGAAACTGGATCTAGTTTTTTACAGTGGGGCAAGCACGATGTTTGGAGAAATATTAATAAATTAATTAATCAATTAATGAATTTGTCGGGCCGCTAAACAAATTTAACGGACCTGTCCAACAAAAAAATTGAACGAGCCTGCCATTCCGAATCCATAAAAAATGAAGCAAGCCTACTAGCCCGATACAATAATCTCAGCCTGGCCGATAGAATGCGATTTTCACAAGAATATTCATAAATGTGAGTCACGAGCCGATGATAGTTTGACAACATCAAAAAAGAAATGTGAAAGTGTACTGCGTAGAGATCGGCATCGAACAGTTATATGGCATCCGAGTCCGGGTTTAATTTTTTCAGAAGACTTGTACTGGGGGCCATGATCAGGCTTGCTTTTTTTCCTATACAGTCGAGATGGGACAAAACTAGATTTAATTTTTCTCGAGATGTGGGGGGGGCAAGGAATTTGTTCTGTAAAAATAAAAATATCGATAATGACCGTATATTAACATGATTTTTGTAAGTACAACTTAAGGTTATTCTCAAATTCCCAGCTCAACAACGTGAAATTTGACACACTTTCTGATTTATTTTCCTTTATGAAAGGCATAAAATTGACAGGCCTGATGATTGAAGTAATTTTATAATCGAATAGCGTTTTCCATCTTTTATAAATAAATTATTTTTTGATTTATAAGCTATTCTAATCATTTTATTGCTAGTTTTTCTGTTTTCCATTACTATTGGGTCTTGAATTTTAATTCAAAATGACAACTTTGGCAGTATCTTCTCAAAGCTTTTTGTCTTTTACAAAAAATGGAAAATTCCATTGGATTTCAGAGTTTCTGAATGAGAACGTCTGCCAAATTTATCTATTTTCGATAAGAAATTAATTCAGAGATGTGTCAGAAGTAGTTTAATTGGATCAGAGAAATACGGGGGTAATCCATAAAATAAGTTTTCTGTGGTTCGTAAAAAGAAACAAAATATAATTGCCCAAAAAGAATTAATACAAAACATGCAGCAATGTTTTAACTACGTCCCCATATTAGAACTAACGGAATCAAAATGTTGTCACAACGTGGGATAAATTTTTAAGTCTAGTGTCATAGAAGTCTACCACCTGGGAAGGGAGTCAGGAACTTGTTACAGTTGTCAACTTTTGTCAACCGTAAAAATCTTGTTGAAGTATTTGTTGCCTTCATCGTGATATCGCTACAGAAATTTCAATTATGCTTTCCCACGTTTGTTTTTGTGTTCAGGTGTAAGTTGATTTGGCACTCACTTGCGGACATCTTCCAGATCAACAGGTGTTTCGTGCATTGAGAATGTTTTTCGCACTTTTTTAGAGCGATACCACAATGAGAGTAACGAGTACTTCAACAGGATCCAGGCCAACTGGATCGAACTTTCTGGGTAATTGTTTTTTTTTTTTTTTGAAATATTGTGGAAAACTTGTTTTTTCGATGACCTTCGTATTTCAAAATCTACTTTTTAATGGTTTCATCATATGGGTTTTTAAGAAACTTTTTTTTAAATTTAACTACATCATTTTTATGAATCTTTATTTGAATGTTGAAAAGTATAAGTCTCTAAGCTATCATTAACGCTGCTATTGAGTATTTTCTGGTTTTTGAGCACGTAGTAATTTAAAGTAGACTGTAAAATTATCCCATTAATACTTAAGTTTTTTCACTGGTTTTTTATACGAGACGGACATGCCCGTAAACTATAAAAAAAAATCGGGCCGGGCTCAGATGGAATTTTCAATACACACATCCGGCCGTACTGAGCCCGTGCATGTAAATCCTCTCCATGTGTACTTTTAGCATATCCGACTAAAGGGAAAGGCTAAAGAGACGGCCACCACATTTTGCGAGCCACGATTTTATTCAGTTTTCGACCTACAATCTTTTCGCGGGAATTTCTATTTCTTTTTTGATCATTTTTCACCACGTTTCAAAACATTGTGAACTCTTTGACAAAAAAAAATGCAAATTTCTATATGTTATTTAGTTCTGAATTTCTAAATTTAAATTAAACATTTTAAAGTTCCAAAATAAACGCGAAATAGAATGATAGAATTTATTTGTTTTTTCGTTTTATGAAGCCTACCTAAAGAAAAAGATTTTCTTACTTTTGAGGAGGAGAGGGGAGCGCCAAACTGAAAATTTGCCAAGGGGAGTCGTTTTTTCTTCGTTGGTACTTCCTAAAATTTTGGTCACGCTACGCCTGTGGTTATTTGTCATTCCGATTTAGTAGTTTTGAGTGTTGTTGATTGAATGATTCAGAAATCGAGATACTCCGACTGATAGGGGGATATCCATGGCATCCACTTGGCTATACCACTGATTACATTATTTAATTACAATGTAAGTTACATTAAATGATACGGCATGTTTCAGCAATAACCAAACACAATAATAAAAAAAACTGAAATCCGAAAAATTCCTTACTAAGCACATTTACATATTAGAATTCCATAGCCACAAAAAATTTTTATTTTCTCTCTATTTTTTGTAAAATGTATCATCGTTTCTTTAGATGTTACAAAGTTACAGAATTTTCTCGTTAAATTTACTTTATATTTTATTTATAATGAGTTATTTATTTTTACAATTTCACCATTTATTTTATTTACAATTTAATCTTTATACTGTTAGGAGAGGCATCTGACACACCTTTGATTCCGCTAACTTTACATAATTAGGAGTTTATTGTAATTTTTAATACAAAGGTAAGAATTTCATTACTATAACTTATTTTCTATAGTGATTTTAAATGTGCGTAATAAGTTTATTTTTTAAATGAAATGTAAAAACTGATATTAATTTTATTTTCTTCTAGATGCATAAAATCATTAATCTAACACATCACATCATTCAAAATATCTTCAATATGTAAAACAAATGCAGCAAAATACTTATCCGAACTTTTTTAAAGGCAACTTCTGACTTACAGCCTGGAAAACCTTTTATTTATGAACTATGGAAGAATTTCTGCCAAAACAGTCTTTTTTGTGTGAGATATGCAACAAAGAATTCTTCTATAAGAGCTATTTAAACAGACATCTGTTAACTCATACTGGTGAAAAACTTTTTGTATGTGAGATATGCAACAAGAAATTCACTCGTAAGAGTGCTTTAAGTACACATCTGTTAATTCATACTGGTGAAAAACCTTTTGAATGTGAGGTATGCAACAAGAAATTCTCTCTAAAAAGATATTTGAGCACCCATCTGTTAACTCATACTGATGAGAATCGTTTTGACTGTGAAGTATGCAACAAAAAATTCTCTCACAAGATCCATTTAAGCTGGCATCGGTTAACTCATACTGGTGAGAAACCTTTTGAATGTGTGGTATGCAACAAGAAATTCTCTCAAAAGGGCCATTTAAGCCGCCATCTGTTAACTCATAGTGGTAAGAAACCGTTTGTATGTGATATATGCAACAAGAAATTTTCTCGAAAAGAAGACTTAAGCAGACATCTGTTAATTCATACTGGTGAGAAACCTGTTGAATGTGAGGTATGCAAGAAGAAATTCTCTGAAAAGAGTGCTTTGAGGAAGCATCTGTTAATTCATACTGGTGAGAAACCTTTTCAATGTGAGGTATGCAACAAGAAATTCTCTCAACAGGGCGATTTAGGCAGGCATCTATTGACTCATACTGGTGAGAAACCTTTTGAATGTGAGGTATGCAACAAGAAATTCTCTCAAAAGGGAAATTTAAGCAGCCATCTGTTAACTCATACTGGTGAGAAACCGTTTACGTGCGATATATGCAACAAGAAATTCTTTCAAAAGGGAGATTTAAGCAAGCATCTGATAACTCATACTGGTGAGAAACCTTTTGAATGTGAGGTATGCTACAAGAAATTCTCTCGAAAGGGAAATTTAAGCAGCCATCTGTTAACTCATATTGGTGAGAAACCGTTTACGTGCGATATATGCAACAAGAAATTCTTTCAAAAGGGAGATTTAAGCAAGCATCTGATAACTCATACTGGTGAGAAACCTTTTGAATGTGAGGTATTCTACAAGAAATTCTCTCGAAAGGGAAATTTAAGCAGCCATCTGTTAACTCATATTGGTGAGAAACCGTTTGTTTGTGATATATGCAACAAGAAATTCTGTCGAAAGATTGCTTTAAGAAGGCATCTATTAACTCATACTGGTTAGAAACCCTTTGTATGTGTGGTATGCAACAACAAATTCTCTCAAATGTGTGATTTAAGCAAGCATTTGGCAATTCATAATGGTAAGAAACCTTTTGTATGTGTCATATGCAACTAGACATTTTCTCAGAAGTATGCTTTAATTCATATTGAAGAGAAACATTTTGTGTGAGATATATGTGTTAAAAGTATTTTTTCAAAAGACTTGTTTAAGGAAGCATCTGTTAATGTCATACTAACGAGAAATATCTTATGAAAGATAAACTTATGAAATAAATTCCAAAAAAGCTGTATGTAGCCATCTATCTTTTTCTCCAAATTTTGTTGATTGCAGTTAATTAATCGTAGCATATTACAGAAGTAACGAAATATATCTTTCCGTTTATTACAATGCACAAAAAAGAGCAGCAAACAACAAAAATTTGGCTATTTAAACTATTAAATTAGCAGATCAGGAGCTATAACTATGAGCCCTGGCAAAACACTATTTTATGTTTGTGATACTTTATATTATCTGAAAATATTACAAATCTATTTTTTAACACTTATAAGCCTGTAAAATGTCATAATGATTGATAGAATTTATATTTAAAAAAATTGTTAAACCTGATTTCTCATAATAAAATTCTTTGATGGTAAAAAGGATTTTCTTGTAAATATATAATCTGAAAATAGTAGTTTTGTAAAGGGAATGGTTTCCTGACTTACCCATAATATTGGAAAAAATGTAAGTGTGTTTGATACATTAGTTGTTAATTTAAAAAATAATGATTTTTGAAATGTAAGTAAAGATTGGTAAAATTGTTTTAAAATTTTGCTATTCTCATCAGGATTATATTAAAATAAGGTATCCTAATTTAATTGTCATGTCATTACTGATACCTGTTGTAATCTTTTAAGTTTCTTCATTTCAAAGTCACTTAATCTGATTGTTTATTCGTAGGGGAATAACAGGTTGGTATGAGTTTTAAATGTCAATAAATATTGGAAAAAAAGGAATTAGATATCTGTTTACCACAACCAATTCTATCTCTAAAATTTGCCATCGTATTGAAAAAATGTTTATGACTTCAATATATCTCATACCCATCTGGCTATGACTTGACTCTTTTTCGAATTATACAGATTACCATGTAATCGATGTAAGGTACTGATGTCTACTATACATTTGTTAATCAAAATAAATTATTTTCGGTCATTCGAAGTAACTTTGCTTCACTTTTTCGAAATTTTGATCCATTCTGCCATGGCGGAACCTTCACGAATGATTTCCGATAACCTGCCAAACTCACACTTGTGCATCTGTCACTATTTCGAGACCAAATTCTTTGCCGTTAAAGGAGGTGGGTCAATAAGGGCCATTTTTCGCCCACCAGCACCTAGACGTGACATATTTTTTTTCATTAGTATATCTCTTAAAAAGTAAGAAAATAATAATATCTTGAATAAAAGTTTATAATTGATGGAAAAATAAAATATTGATTTATATAAATATTATGTGTATTAATAAGCCTAAACACAATTGTCATTAGTTTTAGTCCATATAATCAATAGTAAATGCAACAAAATGCGTAAAATTAAGATAAATGGAGCTTACCAAGATTATTATTTCAATACATGAAATATCGGAAATAATAAATGACAAATAATAGCAATAATAATAATAATAATAATACAGTTTCAGACTTTTTGGACAATGTGTTTTAGATTATTTTCGTTATTGATTGTTTCACCAGAATCACTAATGGACCATCCAGCGGCCGCGTCTTGTACAGTATATGAACATATTCGATATTTGGTTTTTTAATTTTGATTGAGCGATGGTACATTACAATAGTATTGTAAGACAGAAACCATAATATGAAAACAACAAGCACCCAGCACTGTATGACACTTTTGCGTACTTTACATTAACAGTACAATTATGTTATAATATTTAGCTGTGTTTTTATCCAAATATTATAGGTTTTAGAAATAGTGCGCTGAAAAATCAAATTTTGGTTACGAGAGCTGTCGCTTAGCATCATCTGTTGAAAACTGTTGCTGCTTAATTAAGAATCTTGGCATTTCATGTTTAATATCAATTTCGTGCAGAAGTTTCAAACAATCCCGGTAAAATCTATCAATACTCTCAATAACATTTGGCTTGAACCACTTTCTGATATTATATGAATATTTTTTAATGTTTTTGTAAGTATGTTAGCGAAATTGTTCTTTGTTTCCGCGAAGTAAGGAACGATGACATCGAAAATGTAATTTGAAGTAATGACGAATACCATATGCTTAACAAAAAGTCTTTCTTTGTATAGCCAGAAGGAATATCTCTGAAAGGAATAGTTCACAAATTTTTAGATATAAACGTACGTGCTATCGAAAGCAATCATCACAGTATCATTGTTGTCATCTGGAATAAACAATCTTCCTGCTGAAGGCCTCGTATATTTTTCAATAACTTGTGTTCTGGTGATGTGCTTTTTCTACGGTGTTTTAGAACAACGTTCTCAATCAAAGCCTGGTTTTCATATTTTGCAGAAGAAATTATTATTTTTCTTATATTGAATAATGTAGACAGAACACCACAAAAGAGACCATTTCTAAGTTTTACAAGTAACATTGCAAAGTAAGTACGAGATGACCTCTTTATTGAGGAACGTATTTTAGACTTTACAAGTTTAAAGATATAGATAAAATCAGACATAAATATACCCATTATAATATAACAATAGATTTCGGAAAATTTTCGCCCCAGTGTAAAAAAATCGAGACCTTCTTTGCTACATTTCTGATATTGGTTTAAATATTTCATGCATCGCATTTCTGCATTTCTTACACCGATGTATTCTCACTTACAGAACTTAAATCTTGCAGAGTCAATTTACCGATTAAGTAATATGAGTTTTACAGCATCGTTTTCTCGACAAAAAATAGATATTAGTTTCTATAAAGGCTTGAGTTTCAATAGCTTTTGCTACAATAACGAGGCTGTTCTTACCTTTACATATTATACAACAAGTGTCAGAGTTGTGAAATTGAGATACTGATAAAGGTGTATTAGGTTTCATATTTGTGGTCTTATCGCCAGTAATCGTTGACGCATAATGTCTTATTGTTACACCAGAAGAAGAAATAGGAGTATTTAGAGCCTGGAGAGCACGATATACATATTATATGCATTTAGAGCACTATTAAGAACCACTCTATAAATCTCAGTTTTTCGAACATCTAAGTATCAATATAACTTTACTGTTAGAACAGATACAAAAAGTTTTCTGTGAGACTTTACAACAATGACATTGGTATCCAAGCATTATTTATTAGTAATTTCTTTAATAAATATTTACGAAAACAATTTTAGAAAACAACATTGACGTCTGAACAACGTTAGTACTTTTTAAGTAAGGCAAAAGAAATCTGCACGCGCTCCAATAGTAGTGCATTTGATTCTCTTACATGATACATTTTTTTCTTTTACAGGGAGAAGCACACACTGAACCCAAATAAAATAATGCTCATATAAAAGCAGAATCATTGCATGTCAAAATTAATTGGGTTAATCGAGCGCCTCTTAGTAAAAAATTAATTCAAAGACACAAAAAACGTCAAAAATGCAGAAAAAAGGCCAAAACACTCTACTTTTGGGCTAAAATTTCCATGACTTACTATTTTATTTATCACGTAAAACTTATATTAAACAAAAATACATATCTTTAACTATACAAAACCACTGAACAATCATCTGAATTCGAAACTTTTTTTCCCGGTATATGATGGACGAAAAGTAGCCCCAATTGATCCACCTCCTTTAAGCGATGTAGCAGATTCAGTCTCTTTTTTCCTCTCTTGGATCAAAATTAACCTGATGATTGTAGAATTTGTTATTTCTTCAGAAAGATGCTCAGGTACTACTTGTTTAGTCCTTCGACCAAAAAACTATCGCCAAATTATAACATTACATGCCAATAATGGATGATTGTAAATGTCAGATTCACTTGACATTAACTACGATACACGTGTTTGTTATGTCATCAAGTGATTTTTAATTCAATTTTTTATTTGGGTATTTTATTGTGTTTTGCTTATTTATTTGTTCTTCCGTTATTTAACATAAAAGTTACATCAATTTATGTAATTTGGCGAACAGCTTGGTAATTTCTATTGTTTGGCGAAACGGGTCGATGGTATAACCAAGAAGTACCGATGCTCAAAATAATTCCATGTTATAATATGGTCTATGTGGAAAATCTTTTGTGGTCTTACTTTTCTTTATTTGAAGAAGTTATTGAATGAAACGAATACGAATTTCTGAAGTTTTGTAAAACATGTTTCTGTAGAACAGGGAGTGCAAAATATTTATTATATGTTTACATTTGTTATTGTGTCAAATGTAAGAATTCTCTTTTTCAAAAGCAAAAAAAAAAAAAAAAAAAAAAGAAAAAGAAAACGTTTAATTTTTAAGGGGGGCTTATAATCGAGATTTAGAAAAATGATTAAAAAGACCCTATTTTTAAATTTAACATAAAAGGAAAGATGGTGATTCGAGAGATGAGAATCTTCGGCTTTTCATTCTATGTCTGCATAAGAAAAAGGAATCATATGAAATCTCCCCTTAAAATACTTCGTTCTTTAGCACATAAAATTTAAATCTTTCTTTTTAATTCGTTAAAAAATATTTTAAAAATAAATAATCTATCATCTAAATACTTGCCCGAAATTACTTCCATTTTGTTTGTCCCGTCTAATAACAAACACGCATTGTTAAATCTTTATAACACTTTTTTTTAATTCATTTATTTTCTGAGTTATTTAATAAATAAATACTAATATGAAATAAATAATTGTATTTTTGTAACAGTGTATATACAAAAAAAGTGTTGCAAAATGGTAAGAACGATCATTTAATTTCCTAAATTATAGTTATATTAACCCTCATGTAAACCATATAAATTTATTGCTTTTTATAAATTTATTATCACTAAATACTCAACATTAAGAAAACATTCTAAAACAACTGTTATAAATATTATACTTTATACATTCCATTTTTACTCTATATCACTAAGATGATAAGAACGAAACAGATTGTTTTAAATTATAGAAATATTACATGCCAACTGGGCTTCTTTTGTGTTTAATAATTCTTATGCAACATTGTAGCATAGAGTTTACACAGTTTTCAATTTGTTGAGTGACAAAACACGTCATATCTTCAAAATTTAAATTTTGAATTCCGTATTCAAGTGATACTACATGGTTTGACCATCTTTCGTTATATATTGTGCCCTGTATTAACACAAACATTATTCAAGGCATTTAGGTTTGGATCACTGGCTGGACAATCAAGTTTAAGAGTTTTATTTATCTTCATCCCACTTTTCAGTGTCTTTTTCAGAGTGAATTTACGCATTGTTTTGTTGGAAATTTCGTAAAAGTCCGCAATTTTTTTCTCAGGTTTAACAAATGCCATGCTAATATGCGAATAAAAGTATGTCTATTTTGTTTATTCATCTAGAAAAGCAATTATAAGCTTACCTTCCGAGTATCCCAAATCATCAAGAAGCCCCCACTTAATTGAAGGGTGGGAAATACATCTTTTTTATTTTCAAAGCCATGCAAATATGGATAAATGCCATCTGGAATATCGAAATTGAACCTTTTTCAGCACTGAAAATCATTTTAGACCATTTCGTTTGCTGCTTCGGGTGTTCCTCTGCAAACTAAAAGTGGGTTTTTTTACTGCCAGATGTTAAACGCGAACATCAACGTGGTTTTATATTTTTAAGAACTGTCGACATTTTTGCTGTTGTTTGTACGATCGATATCGGTACTAGTATCTTTATCTGTTTTCCCGATTCTTTTTTAGGTGCGTTCGTAATTATGTAAATACGTAGCACCTATTGTTGTCGCTCAGTCCGTCCGTCTGTCTGTCTGTCCGTCTGTCTGTCCGTCTGTCTGTCTGTCTGTCTGTCCGTCCGCATATAACAACGCAAAAACTACCCAACCGAATCGTTTGAAATTTAAAATACATAATTATTACATAATTTTGTCGAGTCATTTCAAATTTTATGAAAATCGGACGCATAGATCAATTACAGGGGCAATCAAAAGTATTCCATTACATTACGGTCAATGGGGAGAAAAGTTTCAAATGCATTTTAATCGTTTGAAATTTAAAATACATAGTTATTACATAATTTTGTCGAGTTATTTCAAATTTTTTGATAATCGGATGCATAGATCAATTACAGGGGCAATCAAAAGTATTCCGTTACATTAAGATCAATGGGGAAAAAAGTTTCAAATGCATTTTAATCGTTTGAAATTTAAAATACATAGCTATTACATAATTTTGTCGAGTTATTTCAAATTTTTTGATAATCGGGTGCATAGATCAATTACAGGGGCAGTCAAAAGTATTCAATTACATTATAGTCAATGGGGGAAAAGTTTCAAATGTATTTTATACGTTTGAAATTTAAAATACATAGTTATTATATAATTTTGTCGAGTTATTTCAAATTTTTTTGAAAATCGGATGCATAAGTCAATTACAGGGACAATCAAAAGTATTCCGTTACATTACGGTCAATGGGGGAAAATGTTTCAAATACATTTTAATGGTGTTGCACTCATTCGAACTTAATAAAATTTATATGCAACTATAAAGTACATATTATAATATACATTTTACATAATTTTGACGCAAAGAACATTTTTTGTTGATATACAAGGCCACACAAAAGTATTCCATTACATAATGGTATAGGGAGAACATTGTTTGATGAGCGTATTAATTGTAATTCACTATTTACAATTTTATGAGATTGATATACGAGAGTAATATTTTTAAAACTTCGTTATCGTACGAACGCACCTCGTTTGCTACGCTTCACGTGCAATTTCCAACTTGTTTGTCATTATTTTACTTGGAACAGTGCGAATTATCAAACTTTAGGATAGTTTTGAAAGAACTTTTGGCCTCGCTGTCGATTTTCCAGAAACATAAGTAGCTGGATTCCGTAAAAATAAAATAAAAATGACTGTCTTTGGAAGTTTAATTTTATTAACAATTCTTTGAAACTATGTTACGATATTGTTAATAGCTAGAATTTGCTTTTTTACAAAGTTACAAAGTCTTTTGATTCACCCTGTGATCTAAATGTTTTGCGAACTAAATGAATGTGCTCAGAATGACTTTTAAATGCGTTTTTAAATAATATGCAAAAATATCTGCCATTCACATTCCGCAGTTTTAGAAATATTAACTGCATTCTTATGAGTTTGCTTCAGCTTAAATTTAGCCAAATACATATTTTTAAAAATATTAAAAAAACTATATGCAGGTTTCGTAAACGATTACTTTAATATTAATTGGAATACCATGTATTAAATTTTCACACAAAGAATTATGCGTCTGCTTAGGAAACGCGAGTTAATTTCTTTGTTTTTATCGTTCCCATCGTTTTGTACCTCGCTATATGTATATATATAAGAATAAATTAATGATAATAATAAATGTTATTAATGATAATATTGATAATGATAATGATGAAAATAATAAATTAATAATAAATGTTAAACGCAAAAATCAAAGCTTTTTTATAATTTTAATATTTTTTTTATAATTTTATATATTTTTTTATCATTTTATAATTGGCTATATTTTTATAATTAAAACTATCTCCTATCACCAAAATATCTCCTTGTTTGTTATCTCTCCTTACACTTCCCTCATATCATCGTCTATCATAAAATTTTATAACATTTTAAATTAATTTTCTTTCAGCTTTGTAAATTTATTGTAACGATATTTAATTAATAATCTATATTTCCTCCCAAAAGTCCTTTTTCTTCTCCTCCTCTCAGTAAGCATGGTTTTAAAACTTTTTCCTTTGCTTTATTTGTAACTACTTGGTTACAATAATAAAAGGATCATTTAAGTTACCCATTCTCCCGCATCCAAAAAATTTTGGCCCCACCTGTGGCCGAGAGGTTCTGACCTCTCAACTGGTAGACGGCAGGTGCTGGGTTCGAACCCAATCGCGGCTGTCGGCCTAACCGTTCGGAGTTTTCGTGGTTTTCTTCGAACCTTGCGTAAATACGGGTTAGGTTCCCTTAGAAAGACCCCCACGAAGGGCACTCCACCCCTGGGCCTATACCCCTAGCGTAGATAATCGGCCGACAAAAATAAACCAAACCAAAAAATTTTGTTTCTCCCACATACGAACTTAAAAATTATTCTTAAAAATTTTTTATACTGTATTGTTACTTTGTAGCAACAATAAATAAATAATGATCTAACGCTCTCATTAAATTTTCAATCTTTATCTCCAGAAAAATGAATGAATTTGACGACATAATGGGGAGGGGGGATCTTGTGTTACTTGGTTATTCTCATCATTGATAATATATTTTGTAAGGAGGAATGGGGACATTGTTCTAAAAATTAACATGTTATTACTATAAAAAAATCATTCAGTTTCATAATTTGATTTATTAAAAAATAGTATACTTACAAATATCATTGATACATGAAAATATCCACAAAATATACAATCTTGTACACCCGTTGGTGTGAAAGCACTAGTTCGAGTGTGCACACCAGATGACCTGGCAGCACTAGTTCAAGTTTGTAAAACAGCTCACGTGACAGCACTAGTTAAGTATCTGTAAATAATTCATTTCAGTCTCCTTCAATATGGAGGTAAAGCAAGAAAAAATTTTCTGCATCTTAGAATGTCCGTCTGTCATACTAGTGCAACATCCTTTCAGAAGGCAGTATAAAAATAACCGCCTTGCATCAAGTGGATTGAACTGAACTATCTACCGCCTTGAAGTGTTGTACACGTAAAACTTAGATATTATTTTCATACTAGATGACCCGACCGGTGTTGCGGTTCCGTGATAACCATGTTGCATAACGAATTGCATAACGAATATTGACAAAAATGAAAAAAAAATCGATTCTAAAAGAACAAAAACTCGAAAAATTGTTAAAAATTACTTTGAAAATCGCATTAAAAATCGATAAAATAAAAAAAATAGTAGAAAAAAATTTGTAAATTAGGCAAAAATTTTAAAACATTTTTCTTTTTATAAATGTTTAAAAATAGTCACAAAATGCGAAAAAATGTCAAAAATTGCAATAAAAGATTCGTTAAAAGTTCAAAAATTGATGCACGAGTTCTCAATAAGTACTTTATTGAAAAAAGAACTAAATTTATTATGTTCAGTTAAAAGAATAAAACTGCACCCACGAATTCAGAATAAACTATTGAAAAGAGAAAAAAAATTACTATATTGAGTGAAAAGAATGAAACCGTATTCCTTTCACTAATCATGAAAAATCACCTAGAAATATAAAAAGAACGCTGAAAATCGACTAAAAATTTTAATTAAAAAATCTAATCCAAAAATTTAATTTCGGGATTCAAGGTGCAAAACTTCATATACAGAGGTGCCCTCATTCCAAATTTTGCAGCGGTCTTTTCAGAACAGCGCTGACATACTCACATACTTGTCTCTTTATTATTATAGATCACAATCGTATTTGTAAGTTTAATACTTTTAAATAAATCAGGTTTTGAATATGAATGATTCTTTATAGCAACCCTGTGATTCAGAAAGAAGGGTAATTTTCATGCTGTTCATTCCTTTATTCTTACCTGAGAGAAGCAGATTCTTTTAAAATAAAGTTTTAGAAATTTTTAATTTAGGATGTGTGTGTGAAGGTGGCTCATGCATTTTAATGTTAACCCCCCCCCCCCCCGACCGCCGAACAAAACGGCAAAATTGTAATTTTTTTTCGTTTAATTTAATTTTAAATGTTAATAAACGAGGGATTCTCTACCATAATGAAATTTTTTTGTTACGTACATATTTATAAGCCTTAAAAGTATGAATCATAGCTTAATTTTTTAAAACTGGATTATATTTGTAGAATTATATTAATTTAAATAAAGCTTCAACTGCAGTGAAACCTGCAGCCTAGTGAACGGATTTATCCGGTCGCGGCAGTGGGAAGGTTAAAGAGATAATTTAAGTGACAAACTGTTTAATTATTCTTACCGGAGAACAATAAACTTGACGGAATTTGTGTGTGTGTAGACTGAAATTAATTTGTTTCGCTCGGATCGTTGTACGGTCTGTTGTAACTTTTTCCTGGTTCGGGTCGGGTTATGCTACAATAAGCCTAAAATAATCCTCCATGATTGGAAGATAAGTGATCATTTTCAAATTAGCCTAACTTTGTCAAGGCAGATTGAAATAAGCCTAAAAATACCAGACTGATTGAGAAACCCAGTGGTCAGTTCTCAATTCGCCTAATGCTCTTTGCAAAATGCCGGGAAAATGTCAGGCTAATTAAAAAAGGGAGATGATTCTCCAATTAGACCATCTCTTTTCAAACAGCTCAGGCTCTTTGCAATGAGTCTAATTTCTCAATTAGCATACAACATCTACATGGGTGATTCTCAAAATGGGAGACTTTTTCAGAAGTGAAATCTTAAAAAAATTACTTTTAGGAAAATTTCTGAAAAAAATAGTTGTTGTTAATATAGTATTAGGTATACTTTACATGTAGTAAGCAGGACTAAATATTTAAAAATTAACTTAAAAAAATTAGTATTTTTGAGCCATGCTAATGACAAAACAAATTGTATGGAATAAATATATTAAGAAATTATTATTTTCTTCCTGTTTAAATATTTTTTTCTATATTTATTAGCCTTCCTTTTCAGCAAATGGTTTCCATTTTTACATAAATACATATAAGGAGAATGAAAACATTACCAATGAGCAAATTTTGTTTACATGACCAACATTCTGATACCAACAATGTAAGAAGCTGTCTTAGTGATTTTCTGATAGATTTAATGCATATTTTAGGGATAATAAATGTAATACCTAAATTTATATGTAAAATTAAACTTTATAAAGGATACAATATAAGCACTGGTTACATTTATGCACATAGGAGTCTTTAGCATGGACAGAAAAACCATGTTAATGACACTGATATTTGTCCATGCTAATGACAAATTTTAATTTAACCCTTTGGTGGTTATAGGCGCGCACACGCGCCCAGAATATTCTCTTTCTAAATGGCTATGGGCGTCTACAGACGCTCAAAGTATTCCTCTTCTAAATGGTTATAAGCGCGTTTAGACGGTTTCCTTTTCTGACACTGAAATGGTTATAAGCGCTTGTACGCGGTTGTGCTTTCCCCCGTTGTTCCTGTCCTGCGCTAAAGAAGGCGTTTCTTCAAACACTCCTTCTTACCACCGCACAATAGGCGTACTTAGGTAGACTATTTGTCAAGAATCTTATTGTAGTCGAATGCTAAAATGCTTAGGGTATGACATTTTCTGTAAATGGATAAGAATAGCCATTATACTGAAAATAAATACTTATATGAAACTAAATGATGATACTAATGTGCGACTTTCTTTAGATGAACATTGACAAATTCATAGAATATTAATGTTTACTTATTTTACTTTATTATTCTTTTCTATAGGATTATATATCATTATAATAATATTTTGAATAGTATTATAATAAAATGTTTCAAAATATTAAAATAACTTTTATTATATTAATGTTTTCAAACATTTGCATATTGCATTCATTTAATTTACTATTTGAAAGGATACGTACTTTAATCTCTTTTAATTTTTTAAAAAGTATTTCGATATTTTTCATTTAACTATAATATTAAATGTTTAAAACTGCTATTATTATTATTATTATAATTATTTTGTATTATTTTTGCTGTGTAATAATATATAAAATAACAAATACCCAAAATAATGTCGCGAGTTTTCTGATAACGTAAAATATTTTCTTTAATTTATTACTATTGATCAATTTTTGATCAAATCATGGTGAAGTTTCAAATTATATTGTGAAACCTGTCTATACCGATTCTTAAGGTATTTGAAAAAGTATAGACATAAATAGAGGTTGGTTCAAACTGTGAATTGAATTGTTAAACATATTTCAATCTGTTTCTCTCTATATAACGCAACATTTATAAATCATTACACGAAAAAGAAAATGTTTATACTAAAGCGGAGGGAGAAAAGTAAGGTAGCAGGGAAATGAAAAATGGTTAAGTGCATATAGAAAAGGATATTATAAGAATTATTCAAGGCAGTGGCGTAGCTAAGGGTGGGGGCAAGGGGGGCGTCCACCCCGGGCGCCGAGGCCTAGGGGTGCCAAATTGAGAGAAATTGTTATATATCTATATTGGGGTGGGGGCGCAAAACTTCTTGCTGGCCCCGGGCGCCAAAAAACATAGCTACGCTACAGATTCAAGGAAATAATGATTAATATATATTTTAATTTTGAAAAGAGGGAACCAGAAAAGAAATAAAAAAAATTCCATTCCAAATAAAATTTTTAACTATCTCACACTAAATGATGTTTAAATAGGAATGTTTTTAAATATTTTAATTAATTTACGACTTATTCTTGAATTCAGTTTTTTTTTCTATTATGGAATTGGCAGGTGCTCTTGTTCGGAAACAATGAAGTCCAATAGTTTTTAACATTTTTCGGTAAACGTCGGCATTCGTTTTCTAAATGCTGTTAGAATTGTCGTTTAGAATGGAATCTCTGCACGCGATAGTCTGATAAAGCTCAATATGAGAAAACAGTCGTTTATTACTCAAGACGTAAATCGTTTGTCGATAAATGAATATATTCAGATTTTAGAGCATACATAATTGTATAGCTATTTCATTGTTAAAGCTAAAAGACATGATATATATAACCATATATATCACAATATAATAATAAAAAAAGAGATTCTCTTAAAAAGTCTTCCAAAGCATTCCTCTGGAAGATCTCCCTTGAGCCATTTAACAGTAACAAATTAAGACATGCAAGCAAAAAAGAAAATAAATCACCAATTTTAAAATATTTCTGTTTTGTTTAACCACATACTTTCGAAATAAGATCAAGTAAAGTATATGTAACTCATTCTAAACTTCATTAGTTCTAATCGATATATTAAATGAAATGTATAAGCAGTTATTTTAACGGTACTGTCGAGGTATAAACTGTCATTGTATTGTTTAATTGCCAAGTGTCATTTCCAAGTTCAATGATGCGAATATGAAATATCTTTTACTTTTATATGTAAGAAACATTTTTAGAACTTTTTCTCTGGAACTTTTTCTTTGGAAACTTACATATAAGTTTCCAAAGAAATGACCACAAGCAGTAATTTTCCTTTGAGACTTGCAGTTAAAACATATTACAACTTTGATATAGCTTTTTCTTGACTGTTTATAAAATTACATCCCCCCCCCCTCCAAAAGAAAAAAAAAGGCTTGCAATACAACATCAAATTTTCTGGCACATTACGGATAAGCTTAAAGACATAAAACCACGGTACTTGCAAATATAACTGTTTTTTTGTTGTTGTTATTGTTAATTTATCGATAGGTGATTTGCATCTTTATTAATAAGCGATTGTTTTCTCAGGGCGGCAATCGTTTTCTTTTTTAGTCCTGTTTCAAAGGATTAACTTCAACAGAGTTCTCTGAAAAATATTCTACTTACACCTAAAAAAAGGGGAAAAAATATTCGACTTTATAGTTTTTATTAAAAGCAGCTGAAGGAAACTTCAGCTGCCCTTTTTCGTCCTGGATTTTACTCATTTAAAAACAAACAAAAGAATGGCTCAATATAATATCTTCTGGTCTATTTATCTGTGACCGGAAAAAAAGTAAAAAAAAAAAAAAGAACGCAGAAAAAGGTGACAAGAAATTGATAAATATTTATTTTTCTTTTTATATTTAAGTACTAAGAAGTAACGAAACACTAAATATCTGATTTGTATCATTTTCGTAGATGAATATTTCTTTAAAATCGCTTGAATAATCACATACGAGAATGCTCGTTTTTATCAATACTCAATATCTGGCATTCATAAATTAATTCTTAGGCGTCATTTTTTGTACCAAGTCAGAAATTAATAAATTGATTTTTAAATATGGCCTTTATGTCATTAAAAAAATAGGGTAAAACTTTACTATCCCTATTATATATTGTAAATTCCACAAATTTTCCTAGTATCTCATAGGAGTGTTTATTTTACTTCACATTTTAATATTTAGAATAATATGTCTGGAAATTTCATGATCTATAACCAAAAATTCAAAAGACTGCAACATATTGTTTTTATTACGCGTCAAAAAGGGGGGGGGGTAACAAACTTTGCTAATTTTCTTATTTTAGGTGTTATCTCAACAAAGACCTTGTTCAGGACCGTAGCTAAAGGGGATTCTAGGGGCCACTCATCCCCTCCCCTCCAGCAACACCCATATTTTGAGCCTTTCCTGGAAAAAATTCCAAAGTTACTCAATGAATATCTGTTCCGAAAATCCAAATGAAATTCTGCTCAAAAACCAACTTAGTTTTGAGGCCCTTTCACAATTTTGCATAAATACTAAATTGTAACTAAAATAAGCGTTTCAAAACTAGCTCATCCTATTGCACTAACATGATATTTAATATTGCACTAGTTATATACTCGATATTTTCATCGTCCTATACTTTTCTTAGCATAAAATTAAGTTATTAAAAGAGTTGAATAAAAACCATAGTATCTAGAGCATGAGTATGCATTAATTTATCTTTCTGCTTCAGAGAGAGAGAGAGAGAGAGAGAGAGAGAGAGAGAGAGAGAGGAAATATGATCCCCCCCCCATTATTCCCTTCTAACTACGGCCTCTGATCTTGTTCCTTGCTTATTATAATTTTTTTGTTTGTTTGCTCAATAGAATTTAAAAATACTAATGCTGCTGATCAAAGCATAGAAAATTAAAAATTTTTTATGCAAGAAGTCTAAAAATTTTTATTTTTATTAAAAATACATTTTTATGCTAATAAACAAACAATTCAAATAATATTAAGTTTTAAAAAATCCGTCATTATTATCTTAATTAATTTCTTTAAAATTATATAAATAAATTATTAAAAAATAAACAAAAAAAATAATTAAGTGAACATGAGTAATTCAAAAATCAAGTAGTTATGTAAAGAGCATTCTCATATGCAAACATTTGCATAATTTTCCAATTTTCGCATTAGTAGACAGTTACTTAAAATCAACATTTTTATTCGCATAGCTGTGTGTAGATGTCTTTTTGCCGAATTAAATATAAGCATAGCAATTTTTTTTCATGTCCCGTTTTTCCCTTGCCCCCTCTTTTTTGGTCACTTTTTTCTTTCTTTTTTTTCGCCCTTCTTTTTCTTTTTTTTCTGTCACGTATTTTTAGATCACCGTGATTGTTCTACCGCCCCCCCCCTAGCGCAATTTATTTATAATTATATACTCATGCGTGCATATTATCTTGATGTGACGGAAAAAATAAAATTTTAGATCACTCCTTTTATTGTAAAAATTTCATTCTTGAAATTTAAAATTTAAGATACAATTTCAAACTTATGTTTTTTTTTTGGGGGGGGGGGGTATTTATTTATTTATTTATTTAGTCATTTTACTTTTTATTAGAATTATTAATTTTAAAGTTTTTTATGAATTCAAATTTCAAACTTTTACTCCAGGGAAATGCATGAGAAAGTGCGTTCAGTATGTCTCGAATTTGACACCATCGTCCTACACCTATTGAAAACAATATCATGTCTGTGCCGCTGTATGCAAAATTCAGTAACTTAAAAATATTCCTGAAATGTTTAAATTATCTCAAAGAATACTCCCAATTCTGTTTCATTTGCTATAAATACAGAAATACATAATTGTCAATTATTAAATAATTAATAGAAATTTAAATATTAGTATGATTAATTAGATTTAATACTAGTAAATTTAAAAGCTAAATAAATTTCATAGTAAATAATAAAATAATTCTTAACTGCAAAACTATTGAAAGTTTGAGAATTCCTTTTTAAGGTATTTTTTATAAATGTAATTATTTGTAACGCATTGTGATAAGAGAAATTCTATATTCGAAGCATTCCTAATATCAAAATTTTCTTACAAAACATTTAAAGCAAATATTTGTGTAGAAATGATAGCACGTCTTGTTACTTTAAAGGAAGTTGCTAATAAAAAATCATGAATATAATTTTAACAACAGTTAAAATATCCTTCTTCATCAGATGGAAATAATAGAGTTTGCATTCTCTTAAATTCCTTTATTTATTTTTAGTTGAACACATCCCCGGTTGTTTCCTCCTGATGAAAGGAGCTATTTTAACTGTTCTGGAAACTACATATATATATATATATATATATATATATATATATATATATATATATATATATATATATATTCCTCGCAGTATCACAAAGTTTTTCTTTTCTACAGTTTATGAGATTTTAAGGTTTATATTTAATGAAGTTTTGTGTAGAGTGGTATTGCTAAAAATATTTTTTATTTCGGCAAAAAAAAAAAAAAAGGTTGAGAAAAAAAGGGGGAGTGGGTAGAAATTGAAGTAATAAAAAAAAATCCTTTGTTCTAAAATTATTTTACAAATCACATTTTAAAGAAAAAAATTCCTGTATTTTACGATACAAAACATTTAAAAAAAATGAATTTATCATCATTTTAGTATCGATTTCCAAACTTCTTGAAGAAAACAACATCACATCTATATGTACTCTTAACTAAATTTGATACCATATTGGAAATTGTAATTAAAAACATTAGTTAAATATTTTTGGTGTCGTATCAGATAGTTCATATGTTTTTCAGTTTATAAATTTAGAAATCTAAAAACACATTCTAAAATCATATTTAATTATTATCTAATATTGTTAAATTCTTTGTCTGATATTTTTATCGACAAAACAGTATAGTATTTCGTTGTTTTGTTATTTTCTATTTTTCATAGAATTTTTTAAAGCATGAGTTTCTTTAGGAAATTTATCTATGTCGCCTAATCTAGTTCTAAGATCTATTCTTTATAGGCTTGATTTAGTAAAACACATGAAACCATATATGAATTTAAATATGAAGTTAAAAAAATCGTTTAACTTATAAGTTTATAATAGATCTGAACCAATATTTAAAATTTTTAAATTAATTTTGCTACATTCTTGGGTTTTGACGAAATACTCTTGAAATAATGCTCTTCCTTTTTAATAATTATGTACTTTCTAATCTTCTAAAATTATATTCTGTAGAAAGTCTTCAATCTAAAATACCTTGTATGAATAATAATTTCTAATAATTTTCTGTAACTGAAAAAATTAATAAGCTATATCTGAATTTAACTGTATATTATATCAAATTAAAAAAATCTGCTTTGTTAGCTTTTTAAAAATGATGTTTTTTAGTTAATTAAAGTTAAATAACCTATATTAGTAAAAAGAATAGTAATGTTTAATTAAACCTTTTTACTACAGTAAAAAATTAAAACTATATTAAGTCGATTAAAAACTAAGCTATAATAATTATATTAGCTGTAAGTAATTTATATATCAAGAAATATGCATCAAGAAAGTTATTTAAGAAATAGTTTGTAAGCTATTCCTTGATAGCTTTTAAAATCAGTGCGGAAATATCATGTTTTCTATGAGTCTCGTTTTTTTTTTTCCTTTTTCTTCTCTCCAATGCGATTTACCTGTTTTCAAAAATGTATGCAATCAACATCCCAGTTTCTTGTAAAAGGGATTACAGAGATTAGTTAGTACATGTGTCCAAGGGGTTGGGACAAAGCTGTCAGGGGAAGAAAAAGTTGAGTTTCTTCCCAGACACAGACACTCACAAATCTGGTCTTGAATAGATTATTGATTACCCGCAAACATTGCAAAGGGGGAAAGCACTTTTTTGAAAAACACGTTTAAAGCATTATTATTCTCAGACTTCGAAAATGTATAGTGACACAAAATATTTTCTATGAGAATCATTTTCAAACGAATAAAATGAAATGGCTTAACGTCCAAAGGGTTAAAGTAGAATTTCATTTTCCCTCTAAATCTACAAATAGATAACCTCGAAAAGTATACCGAGAAAGTTAAAACTTTTAAAATAAAACCTTTACATCAAAATATAGTTGTATATAATAAAGTTTACAAGAAATTAGTATATAACACAGTTGGTTTGTTCAATTATTTTTTAAATATACATCAGAAAAATTGGGACAATACTCATAGTAAATACTATTTTATTTGGTTTACAAAACCTAGAAATTTATACAAAATACCAACAAAAGCCTAAACCACCGTCTATCTATTGTTACATTTGCATGAAATAAACAAATAAAGTAAAATCATTTTAAAATTGAAAATATTATGCATGTGTACTATGAAGAGCAGGGGTATTTAGAAAATTCACTGTTTATTTTCTCTATAAAGTAATTTTTACTTACTTTTCTATTTATTTTGACAGCAATTTCATTTTATATAAAGGGCATAGCTGGATGAGCATTAGAAACATGCCTTTCAATCAAATTTCTTAATTTTTCCCCAGGAGTGTCTACTTATCTGACATGATAATTCCCTTACTATCAACTTAAAAATTTTGATATTTTATGAGATATAAATGTTTTTAGATTTTTTAAAAACCTCATTTTTTCAAAAACTATTGCATTGAACTACATCCATTAATTGAGTTTATGTAGTCCTCAAACATATACTAGTAATGTACTAGATGTACGAAGTAATTTTTGTATAATTTTCTGATTATAAAAATTGTGTGTAGAAGTGATAGAATTTTACAAAAATATAGCTATTCAAGAATTACAATTTACTAGTAAACAATTCCTCATATGGGCCCGCATATTATATATAAATACTGAAAGTTAGAGTTAGGTACTACATATAGATATTTACAAAAATATGTATAAAAATTATTAAAATTCGTTTAAAGGCGTTATTTGGGGTGGAGCTACTTAAATTCGACACTGTTCATTAACACTGTTTTCATTAACACTTTTTTCTAACACACATATTTTCTCTATAAAGTAATTTTCACTTAATTTTCTATTTATTTTGACAGCAATTTCTTTTTATATAAAGGGAATAGCCGAACGAGTATTAGGAACATGCCTATCAATCAAATTTCTTTTTTTTCCCCATAGGTGTGTCTACCTATCTGACAATGTATTTCCCCTTTTATCACTTTATAAATATTAATATTTTATGAGATAAAAATGTTTTTTTGATTTTTTTTAAAACTCATTTTCTCAAAAACTACTTGACTGAATTACTGAGTTTATATGTCCACCATAGATGCATAACTGGGAGTTTTGTATAATTTTCTGATTATAAAAAGTGTGTGAAAAAAGCGATTAAAAATTTTAGTACATTAAAAATCATATCTTATAGTTTTCCGAAAATTACCATTTTCTTGTAAAAAAAAAACTCCTTATATGTATCCGCATATTATATATAAATGTCGAAAGGTTGCTTAGGATACTAGATATAAATATTTACAAAAACATGTATATAAATTATCAAAACTTATGTAAGGGCTTTATTTTGGGCGGAGCTACTCAACTTCCACATCAAAGAACTTTTCGCAAAATGTCAGCAGACAATGAGTCAACTGCTGTATTTTAGATTTCATTTCATTGTATTTTAGACTGTATTTAGATTTTTAAGCTTTGTTAGATAGTAATGTTTGTTAATTTTCGTGTTAAAAAAAAGGCAGTCAAGGTGTAAACCCGCATCAAGAGAGGATACTTTAAACTGAACTTTATTTTTTTATAATAAACGGATTTGGGATGAAAGCAAAATCCATTTATCTGGATATCCATCAACAATAATGTAATTTTAAAACAGGGAAATTTACCCCTGCTTTTAAGGGCTACCTACTTTCTAACCAATAACAGGGCTCCATAGGCGATCTGATGTACATAGCGGAGTTGCCAAATCTTCGGCTTTTTGCACACCGATCGAAATAACTCAGAACAAAATTTGAAACATATCTTAATTCTATCACAATACATGATTCCACTTCTTCACATCACCAGGATTAAAAAGTAGACTGTCCCACTTTTCGTTTTTCCATTTCTAGGAATGAGTCTAGTCTATAAAAGTGTCATTACATCTGCAGCTGGCAAACTAACAAATGTTCTAAAGAAGCCTTTAAAAACTTTCTAAATTACATTTCTATGGAATATTGGGAAATACCAGAATAATTTTCAAACTGAACGTTGGCAAATTCATGGTGACAGTCCCTCTTCCAACATAGGCATTTTTTGTTAGTGCTACTATCCCTATCGACCCTTTGAAAAGAAACTTGGATTTTGACATGATGGCTAATTTTAAGATCTAAATGTATAATAAAAAGATTGTTTCTAAAAAATTAAATACTTCAAATGAATACCGAAAGGAACATATATATCGAGCATAAAAGATTCAAAATACATTCTAAATTGTCATTTATTTAGAAATAGCTTTAGTTCTTATTATTTTATGTCTCACTTTAATAAAAAATTTATTTTACTTAAGAAAGGTGTTATAATAAAAATAAATAACATTGACATGTTTCGGATCCGTCAAATAAGATCCATAATCATAATAAAAATAAAAATAAAATTTCAAAATATTACACGGTCAATACAAATGACACGCGATAATGAGGTATAAACAACAAAAAACCACGCACTCTAACCTTTCTTAAGTAAAATAAAATTTTTATTAAAATGTTTATATAAAAGGTGAATCTTCTAAAATCTGGTGATTTAAAAAAATCTATTGGATTTAATAAACTTTTTATCATATTTTATGTCTCATTTTGGAATAATGTAGTGTAATAATTAAATTTTGTCAAACTGAGTCTTAAATGGAATTTTTTGGATTTTACGGTCTGATACGGGTTTACGCCTTCACGGTCTTCTTTTTAACACGAAAATTAACCAACCTTACTATCTAACAAAGCTGGATCGATAACAAAATATAATATTTATAAATATCTCAAACACATCGTAAAAGACAAATAAACTGTATACTTTTATTTGCCTGCAATAACATCCTTTTTTCTTATCGGTATGAATAATCTTAAATAATCAAGCAAAATTAAATAAGTAATTTCTGTAGATAAGAGATATTTTTTGAAAACTTCACTTTCAGTTTCTTTATTATTCATCTGCTTGAGAATTAAAAAGAACTGAACAGTGGCAGAAGTATTCTATTAACTAGCTTTAAAATAAATCATTCGACGCGGAAAAAATGCATTGTAATATTTTATTATTATAACTGCTTGTTGAGAGCTGCGACTTCTTTAATTACACATTTTAAAAAGACTATGATTGCCAATAATGGCTGTTCATGTCATATATTTAAATGGAACACTTGAAAATTACCCTATTGCTGTAAGTGCAAATCTAAAGCTTTTCTATTATCACAAATCTCCAAATTGCTAGGAAACGTGTTACTGAAATTGGACTTTTATTATTATTATTATTATTTGCTATTGATTATTCTAATAAAAGGGTTTCCTTAGCGTTTTTACTTAACATCCACGTTTCTGTGTGACTTTTAAGTTAAATAGTTCTAGTATCATTAATACGACATATCTATTACTATTGCCTGTTAGCTACTACGGCCAAACTCGATTTTTCCCCCTTATTTGTAAGAGATCTTATAAGTTTGGTCGTGGTACTACACAAGGTTTACAAATTTATTTGTTATCAAAGGCTTCATTTAGCGTTTATATTTTGAATTACACCCTTATTTATCTGGGGTTTTTAATTGATTTTTTTTTTTTTTTTGTATCAATAAAGAATTTATCACACAGTAATTAATGTAATATTTTGGTGTTGTCTGTCTCTCTCTCTTTTTTTATTCACGCCCCTCCCTTTACCCTTATTGTGCATCGTGGAGGGCGGGGTTATATGCCAGAAGTTGTATTTTTGTTGTTGTTTTTGACTTTTTTAAAATTTTAATATCTCAGTTGTTGAATTAATAAAGAATGTTTATCAGAAATGCTTATTAAGCAAAAATATACAATATAATGTTTAAATTACATTGTATACCGATTAATAGTCAAATGAAAATCTATTAAAATGTAATAATTTCTACGACTTGCATTTAAAGTATTTTTACATTCGAAAAGTAATAGATAAATATTGTAACAGAATTATTTTACTAAATCTTATAAAACATTGAATAAAAATCAGTTCTTTTTTATCAGATGCTTTTAATTTGTTATTGTCAATTAAATAATTTAATTAAATTTTAATTAATGTTAAATGAAACAAAATTAAGTTATAACATGATAAATAAAATTAAATAGGCATTTTTACGAGATAAAAAAATAAAATTTTAAATAAAGAATTTTTTTTTTAATTCACAAAAAGCTACCTTTTAATAATTAGACGAACATTTATTAAAATGCAATAATACTGAAATTTCATAAAATTATTTTTATGTTAAAATCATATTAATCGATAAAAACAAAATTCGCAGAATTAATTTATTAAAGATTTTATGTTATGCAATGTCTTTCATGTATGTAGGATTTTAAGTGAATAACTTACGATTTATACAAAACTAATATTCTTCAAAATATAAAAAAGGTTGAATAGACATAAAACATATGCGTAACATTCAAATATAACAGTAAAACCGAATAATAGATAACATAATCAAGCTTCCCTGCGCTTTCCTTTAAAAATCAACGGAACTCGCAATGGCTGAAATCTATAGAACACTTCGCTCTTTCCAAGTATCTTCCCACGAGTCTCGCTTGGGATATCACGCTCATTAAATCCTTGAGTTTATTGTATTTTACTGTTAAACACGTCATCCTTTATTCCCACATGTATACATAATAGAATCAATCAATAAGTATAATGGTGAGCAGATTTTTAAAGTCGAATACCTGAGGAGTGAATTGCAATTTTTACCGAACTCTGAGACTATTATCAATAGAGTAAAAGTAACTAGTGTTTTTAAATATGAATTGTAATAATTCATGTATCTTTTTTAACAAGTTTTACATCAAAATTTCTATTGATGTTCATCGATGTTCCACAAATAAACCAAATAGCTGTGAAACCTCAACAATGATCATTTTAAAAGCTAAAAACTAGAAAATGAATTATAAATTTTTTTTATAAAATGTAGTTTAAAAAAAATAGGCATTTATAAATTAACTGCTTAATAGTAATTAATTCAAGAATGTGTGTTGAGAAATCAATATAGAAATCCTCAAACGATAGGTTCAATAATGTTTCATATTTTGTTTCCCGTTGGCTTATCTTAAGGGGGGGGAGGAAGAGAGAGCAAAAATTATGAATTTTTTAGTTATGCATTTATTTTAATAAAATTTTTTGTTAGATTAATTTAAAAATATATAGAAAATAATATATAAATATATCTCAAAATATATTTAGAATAATTTAATAAAGTATTTTAAATGCAAGTTTAGGAGTTATTACAATTTATAAATATTCATTTGGCTATTAATTAGTAGGTAATACAATTTAAACATTATATTATATGACGACCTCAGAAGCCAAGGGGTTCAAGTGACAAAATGTCGATTTGGAGTAAATTGAGTTTAAAGATAATTGATGTTAAATTGGAACATCAATAACAATTCACTAAATTGAAATAGGAAACATCTGCTTGTTGCATTCTAATCTTTGAACTCTCATTTCAATAACTGTTAAAAAAATAGAGTACAATTTTCTTTAAATGTACAAATAATCAATATTGTTTGTTTTTCGGAAAAAGTGGTTTATCTCTATAACTCTCCAAATAATAAGAAAATGACCTATATTTCTTTACCTGAAATGAAAAAAAGCATATTTCCAGATACCGTGTGCACTTAACTCATTTTTTTCAATTTTGCCACTTATACCCCTTGGCTTCTGGGGTCCTCGTATTTTCCTTTAATAGGCACTTCTGATAAATATTCTTGATTAATTCAATAATTGATAAGTCGAAATTCTAAAAAGGGCAAAAACAACAGAAAAAACATGATTTCTGGCGTATAAACCCTGCTCTCCACGATGCACACTGGGGAGAAAGTGAGGGGGAACGAATAAAAAGAGGCACAGATAGAGGACATCAAAATATTAATTTAATTACTAAGGGATAAATACATTAATAATACAAGAAAAAACAACTTAAAAGCCCAGATAAATGAAGGTATAATTGAAAATATACACGCTGAATGAAACCTTTAATTACAAAGAAATTAATAAACATTGTATGGTATCTCGAAAAAAATTACAATGTTTCTAGCAAGTGAGAGGAAAAATCGAGTTTGGCCGTGGTAACTGACAGGCAATATTAACATGGTTTACCGTGTTGATTATTAATGATACTAGAAATATTTAACTTAAAAAACACACAGAAACGTTAATGTTAAGTGAAAACGCTAAGAAAGCTCTTTCATTTCAATAATCGATATAAAAAAAAGGCCCAAATTCAGCTACACGCGTTTAATGACTTTTGAATCTGCGGTAGTACAAAACCTTCGATAAGCACATACTGTAAATTCCTAAATTATTAGTGCCCTACCCACATGTACAGATTCTATTTACCGTATACGACGAGAACAGCTATAAGGAAAGTGCGTGTTAAAAAAAAAGCACTTCTGTCAACCAATCTACCGCTACATTTTTAGTCATAGCGATTATTGTAGGAATCATCTTGACGACGTAGCCCAATCATATCATACTTACTTATGCATTGGCAAACTTAGACCAATCAAATTCTCGGAGTTCATCCGTGTAGTGTCAGTCGTTAAAGAACGGACAGGTTTTACTCCCTCATCCACAGTGACGTCAGCTGCCCTTTCCTTATTAGCCGCTCAACGTCTTTTTGAAACAATTGTGACTGGTTATCTGCTAACGAGTTGTAATAAAACTGTTATTACAAACAAAGATTACAATACATTTTTTCCGCCTGGAGTGTATTTATTTTAAAGCTAGTTATATAACTTTTGCTAGGATAAAAGTTGTTCAGTTCATGTCAACTCTCAAGCGACTGAATAATATTAAAGAAACCGAAAGCAAAGTTTTCAAAAAACACATGTTAATTACACAAATTACCAAATTATTCTCGCTTTATTATTAAAAATTATTCATAGCCATAAGTAAAAGAAAGCTACTGCAGGAATATAAAAATATGCAGTTTATTTGTCTAAAATGTAATATTTATGCAGATATTATAAATATTATATTTTATTATCGATCCAGATTTGTCAGAAAGTACGCTTCGATAGTTTTTGTATTCAAAAAAGACAGTAAAGCCTTAAACCCGTATCAAGAGACAATAAGACTTAACATTAAAGACTGATTTAGACTTTTAACACTGAATTATCAAGATTTAACTTTATTATTTTACAATAAAAGACTTTAGGGAGAAATCCATTTATCATATCTCTTAACAATAATGTAATTTTAAAAAGGGAAAGTTACCTTGGTTTTTAAGGGCTTTTTATTTTTTAAACAATTAAAGCGCTACCTAAGCGATTTAATATATATAGAAATGTGTGTTGTAACATTTACAGCTTGAATTTTGAATTAAAATGTGTTAATTCCGGCGTTCTCGCTGACTTTTTACCAATGTTAGCAATTTGGCTGATTAGAAATAAAAGACATTCGCCAAATGAAAAAAAAGTTAGAAAAATATGTCGTTAAACATTGAATATTATATCTTTAACCCCATCAGAAACTAAACAAAAAAAAAAACTGCATTATAAATGTTTTGTGCATACAAGAAAAAAAATTCTAATCGCGATTTAACTAAAAGGCTGCTATGAAATAAAACTTTTAGTCCCAGTTAACTCTTAATTTTTAGATATTACATTAAATCAATTCTGATAAATCCCCTTCCCCCCATTAAAAAAAAAAAAAAAAAAAAAAAAAAAAAATCAGAATATGTGGGAAAAATTTTATTTTTTAAAAAATTCTTCTGATTCCATTAAAGCTCAAACAAGTAATTTCTGCAATTTCAGAACTGTATTTTTGCCAATTGGGTCCATTAAAACACATGATGAAATGATAGTACTGACATTTCCTATGTACATTTGATAACTGAATTCTGTTAATTTTGTTTCAGTTTCGTTCAATTTCATTTTAATTTTCGATTTCTAAATTAAATTTTTGTTGTGTTCACACTGAAATTTCTCACATACACTACTGGTTGTATCACAGTTTAAATAAGAGTGTTGCTTGTATTGTCACTCGAAAAAAAAAGAGAGAGAAAATGAGCACTCGCAATTTGGCGAGTCTAATCGCCTATTTTTTCGCCAAATGCAGAATTCAAGTGCAATTTGGCGAAATGGCGAGCGGCAGCGAGAATCCTAGAAATACGATGTTGTACATCAGACAATCAAGAGGCATTTTCCATGAGCGAGTATAGTATGGAGAAAATATGTACAGGAAATGCGCAGAATATAGATATCGTTTGTCATTGTTGATAATGTCATATTCATATCTCGCGTATTGATATTATCATCCCTGTGCAAATTTCGCCGCTGTTGTGTCAATTTTATGTCCTGTATTTTGTCCAAAATGTGACATAGGCATGGACAGAATACATTTAACTATAGCTACATATACATTTTTGCTGCCACATGAATACATGCGATTGTTTAATACGCTTACATTTGAAAAATTCACGAAAAATCGTAGGATTTTTTTATGGTAAAAAGTTTAACTTTCTTTTAAACTAATTTTCCGCTACAAAATTCCGATTATTTTGTAGCAGATTTTGGAAATTACTTATATAATTCGTAAATAACATGTTACATGTGTGATTTTAAAATATTCTGAAAATGTACGTTTATCGAAAGTCGCTTGTCCCCAAGGAGTCAGTATTGATTTTAAGATAAATATAATTTTAAGTAAGTCTATTATTGCTGCATTTTAATAAATAATAATCTAATTATTAAAGAATAGCTTTTTATGACTAAAAAAATCGTTATTTAAAATTAAATTAAATAAAAAAAATTTAAAGTGGTAATTACATTTATTTAACATAATTATAATTTAATTTTGTATCATTTAATTGCAATTGCAATTTAATTGAATTATCTAATTGACAATAAAAAATTACAAAGCTTCTAATAAAAAAAATCAACTAATTTTAATGTCAATGTTTTATAAGATTTTAATAAAATAATTCTGTTATGATATTTATCTATAAATTTTCTAAATTATTTTACTATTACTTTTCTATTATAAAAATACTTTAAATGTAAGTTTAGGACTTATTACATTTTGAATAATTGTTTATTTGATTATTATCAGTATATAATATAATTTAAACCTTATATTGTAAATTTATGCGTATAAAGGACTTCTGATAAATATTCTTCATTAATTCAATAATTCTGAAATTAAAATTCTAAAAAAAAGCAAAATCAACAGCAAAACACACAATTTCTGGCATATAACCCCGCCCTCCACGATGTACACTGAAGGAAAAGGGAGGGGAGCGAATAAAACGTGACACAGACAGGCAACATCAAAATATTACATTAAGAGATAAATTCATAAATAATACAAGAAAATAAGTTAATAAAAATACCCAAATAATTGTGAGTATAATTGAAAATTTAAATGCTAGATGAAACCTTTCATTATAAAGAAATTTGTACGTATTGTATTGCATCTCTGCCAAATTTCCTTATAAGTAAAATAGAAACTCGAGTTTGGCCTTAGTAACTGACATTTAATATCAGTAGGTATATCGTATTAATTATTAATGATACTCGAAGTATTTAACTTAATAAATACTCAGAAACGTAGTGATTTCGGGATTCGTGATAGCAGAAAACCTTCGATTAGTGTTTGTTTAGTGAAAAGCTAGGCAGTAAAAGTCGTATGTCAGCTATTTTCTAAATTGCATCATACCGAATCCGTCTGTTGCAGATTCTTTGGCATGAATTAAAACAAAGTTTAAATATATTGCAGGACAAACGAATTTATTTTATTTAAAATCTTTCCTGTTAAACTTTTCTGACGTGAATAAGATTTTCTGAAAGTTTCAGACTTAAGCAGCAATCTTCTCGTAGGAACGAAGAGGAGAATCCTGATATAAGACATAAAATGAAGGATCGGGTATCCCTACCGTTCCTTCCCCTTAAAGTGTTTTACAATAGTAAAGATATTCTTTTAAATAGCTTTAAAAAGAGTCGGAATCAATGTTTACTTTTTTCTTAACTGAACGTGTTTATAGTTGTACAGTGGCATTATACATGTTCAAGGGGTTATAAGAGTTTTTCGGCTACAAAAAATGAACTTTTTATTTTCTCGTTTTCTAATATATCTGACATTTTACACGAATGTTTCCTCGCGTTATTAAAAATGTTAACAAATGCAGAAATTAATTCCCGTCAAAGAAGTTAGGTTTTCTTGGGTTTGAATTCTTACCGCAAAGCTGAAAATTTCTTGTAAAATTTTAAAAATTATTTTGAATTTTTTTAAAAAGTTCTTATGGAAAATATCTCCACAACGGATAAATCCCCTCCCCCTTTTTTATATAAATGTAAATTTGAAATATTTTTCTATTCTTTTACAAATATGTATTTTTGTTTTAGCCTGCTTTTTAAAACTTTCTTTTTAATTATGAACTAAATAAAACCACCAACAGCCATACTTTGTTTAGAATCGCATCGGATTATTTCATAAGATAAATATTTGAAAGCAACAATATTTTTAAAATTTCTTTTTTAAGCAAAAACGTTATTTTATGTTTTGGCGCATTTTAGTTTATGAAATGTAAATTCAGCCAAATAAAGGAGAATTTCCTCATAATTTTTTATTAATGACTTATGACTGGTATAATTGAAATATTTTCGAAGCAAAATTTTACAAAATATTTTTAAATTTTCAACTTAAAGATGTTTTTACATTTTTGAATAGCCTCTGGTGTTTTCTCCGATGGTTTTAAATAAGTGTGTTTCCAATCTTTGTAACTCACATCAAGTAATGTTTGATGGGAATTTTAGAATAATACATTCGAAGAGAGCTTGAAGAAAGTTTACTTCTTTAAAATCCTATTTTCTGGAAAAACATTTGAAATCTGCTCTTATGGATACTAAGAATTATTAATTGTATCTTTTAACTATGATTTCTTCTTCTTCTTCTTCTTTTTTTTTTTTTTTTTTTTTTTTTTTTTTTTTTTTTTTTTTTTTTTTGCATGTTGGCACATGAGACTTCTTTATATTGCAGAAAAGGAAATTTTCTATTGGTTGAAGGGTTTTTACTCTCGAAAATGCCATGTGCATTAAGCCAACTGGTGTCTCTTTATTTCCATTATTTACAGCTGATTTATCTAATGTTAAACCTTGGGATTGTAACAGCAAAAGCGAACTGCAGAGGACAGTGTTTTCTAGAGCAATTTATATTTCCATTTTTCCAGAATTTAGTTACTGGTGAAATCGAAACACAATCATTCTCATAAGTGGAATGAATGTAGTTTTCAAATTTAACCGTAATTATTCGCAGCACCTGGTCTTGTGGCCCATGTTTTTCTACATAAATAATATCTGCAACATAACCTAAAGCTCCATTTACTAATATTTTTTTCGGTTCACAAATTTGAAGGCAACATTACTTTAGACTTAACTGATAAACTATGAAATGGTCAAGTCCGTTTGTCATTTCAAAATCGGGCAGCTTTGCTTTAGTACAGTTATATAAAGCTTGAATCAAGACAAGAAATTGACGTAGTTCTTTTAATTTGTCATTTATATAATGAATTTAACAATTAATTTTACTTGTTTACATTTTTTTGTTGCCACTTTACAAAAAAAAACGTAATGTATTTTTTATTTTAAATGGGTATCTTCTGCGTAAATGAATTAAGCGGAATAATGAAAATATATTTTATATATTTTATTAATCATGAATTCTATTTATAACTCATTGATTTATTTTTCCTTGTAAAAATACACGTTTAATTTTTTATTTATTTGCAAAAATGCATCGTTAATGGAAAAACATTGAAAATAAATTAATTAAGATAATAATTTTTTTTAAGATTATTCCTCCAATAATAATAATAATAATAATAATAATAATAATAATAATAATAATAATAATAATAATAATAATAATAATAATAATAATATTGTGCAAATCTACAGATCATAATTAATTTTTATATTTAATTTCAAGTCAAAATACTGAATAGATTTTTTTCCTTTTATTTTTTATTTATTTTTATTGTAAAGTGTACGACAACATGCAATTTAAGTATAATAGAAGATTAACTTCGCTTATTCTCACAAAAGATGACATTTGTTAAAAGAACGTGGGACGGAAAATTAAATCATATTTGAAACGACAATTTTGTTTTCCCGCCTAACGAAAAACCTACTCCTTTGCACCATGTACAACAAATTTCACTAATGAACTATTATCTAATATCTCTAAGGAATAAAATAATTCTGTTATGATATTTATCTATTATTTTCCCAAACTCCTTTACTGTTACTTTTCTAATATAAAACTATTTTAAATGCAAGTTCATTTTAGAAAATGTTACATCACATTTTAAAAGATGTTACATTTTAAATAAATGTTCATTTGATTTTTAATCAGTGTATAATATAATTTAAACATAATATTGTGTATTTTTGCTTAAAAAGCACTTTTTATTAATTCATAAATTGTGAAATCAAAATTCTAAAAAAAAAAGCAAAATTAACAGCAAATACACAACTTGTGGCATATAACCCCGCCCTCCATGACGCTCACTGACGGAAAAGGGAGGAGAGCAAATAAAAACAAGTTGGAAATTGCACGTGAAGCGTAGCAAATTAGGTGCGTTCGTACGATAACGAAGTTTTAAAAATATTACTTTAATATATCAATCTCATAAAATTGTAAATATTGAATTACAAATAAAACGCTCATCAAAGAATGTTCTCCCTATACCATTATGTAATGGAATACTTTTGTGTGGCCTTGTAAATCAATAACAAATGTTCTTTGCACCGCAAATTATGTAAGATGTATATTATAATATGTACTTTATAGTTGCATATAAATTTTATTAAGTTCGCATGAGTTTAACACGATTAAAATGCATTTGAAACATTTTTTCCTATTGACCGTAATCTAACGGAATACTTTTGATTGTCCCTGTAATTGATATGCATCCGATTTTCATGAAATTTGAAATAACTCGACAAAATTATGTAATAATTATGTATTTTAAATTTCAAACGTACAGAATATATTTGAAACTTTTTCGCCATTGACCATAATGTAATTGAATACTTTTGATTGCCCCTGTAATTGATCTATGCACACGATTATCAAAAAATTTGAAATAACTCGACAGAATTATGTAATAATTGCGTATTTTAAATTTCAAACGATTAAAATGCATTTGCAATTTTTTTCCCCATTGACCGTAATGTAATGAAATACTTTTGATTGCCCCTGTAATTGATCTATGCACACGATTATCAAAAAATTTGAAAAAACTCGACAGAATTATGTAATAATTGCGCATTTTAAATTTCAAACGATTAAAATGCATTTGAAACTTTTTTCCCCATTGACCGTAATGTAATGGTATACTTTTGATTGCCCCTGTAATTGATCTATGCATCCGAGTTTCATAAAATTTGAAATGACTCGACAAAATTATGTAATAATTATGTATTTTAAATTTCAAACGATTCGGTTGGGTAGTTTTTGCGTTGTTATATGCGGACAGACAGGCGGACAGACAGACGGACGGACTGAACGACCACTATAGGTGCTACGTATTATATAATTACGAACGCACCTAAAAAGAGAGACGCAGACTGAGAACACCAAAATATTACATTAATTACTGTGTGATAAAATTCAAATAGACCCTAAAGGAAACCTTTGATTACAAAGAAATTTGTAAAAGTTGTGTAGCGGCACGACTTTATTGGGGCACTGAGATAAAATTTAGTTACATAGAATAAAGGAGTGTCAGATGCTAAGAAAATTAATGTGAGAGGGACGTTGCATCCCAGTCGTGTCCTTCCTTAAAAAATTATGCAAATTTTCAAAAAAAAAAAAAAAAAAAAAAAAAATCTTATTTTTTTTTTTTTTTTATGTTTGATATTTTACCATTAGGTAAATATTTTCTTTTGTTATTAAAAATTTAAACAAATACAGAAATTATTTATCGTCGTATAATTTTGATACAGTACTTACTAAAGTTAACAATTTGTTACAAAATTTTTAACGTAATTTTGAATAAAGTTTTTTAAGTCAATGTGTACATTCCAGAGTTTTTTTTTTTTTTTTTTTTTTTTTAATTCGGTACTTAAAATATCTCCTCTTCTGATAAATTAATTTGCTTGTTTTTTATTTTATTTTATTCCATTTTTTCTCCTCAAGTAAAGAAAGTTTTAAATATTCTTCTGTTCCTTTACAAATGTATATTTTAGCTTTTTAATACTTTTTTCTTTCTTTTTTGTAATAAACAAATTAAAATTAAGCTTAATTGAAACTGATGCATTAATTATGACTTTCACCCATTTTATTAAAAAATATACAATTTGGAATTTATCCGATTAACAAAATCTTTTAACAGATTGTTATATAGTATAAGAGGAAAAAATATTAATATGTTTCTTGTTTATAAAATAGTATAAAATTAAAAAATGAGCGTTTAACTTCGACTAAATGTACATTCTAACAGCGGAATTAAAAAATATGTCAAACAAAATAAGAAGCATTAGACGCACTCGTTTTTATGTATATATTTTTAATTAATTGACTTTTTAAATTTATTGTCTGTTATGTTTTCTATTTAGTTTAAATATTTAAATTTTCTTTTTTAAAAAAAGATAGGGAAGAACAATTCATAAGTGGCATTTAATATATTTTTTTAAATGTTGAAAAAGTTAGAATTCCATGTGTAGAAAATGGCCGTCGGTCGACGAAAAGTGACGTCAAAAAACTGTCTAAATTCTATATCTCAAACATCGCGAGTGCAAAAATCTAGGCACCAGTGGGCAGTCTCACACCACTGAATTTATTTAATTTATTTTGTCTAATATTTCGTGTAAAATTATTGCTAGTATGCTATTAAATTTTCACGAAGAAAACTTATACGATGTACGTTCAAATCAGTTAAGTTGTTAAAAGATAGCTTTTTATGAATTAACATACTTCGTTATTAAAAATTTAATTTAATTTTATCTCATAAAAATGCTAATTACATCTTATTCAAAATCATTATAATTTAATTTTGTTTCATTTAATAGTAATTAAAATTTAATTAAATTATCAAATTGACAATAAAAAAATACAAAACATCTGATAACAAAAATCAACTGATTGTTATATCAATGTTTTATAAGACTTTAATGAAATAATTCTGTTACAATATTTATCTATTTCTTTTCTAAAGTACTTTACTATGACTTTTCTAATCTAAAAATATTTTAAATTGTTCATTTGACTATTAATCAGTAAATGATGTAATTTAAACATTCTATTATATATTCTCCTTTAATAAGCACTTCTGATAAGTATTCTTAATTAAATCAATAATTGTGAAATCCAAATTTTAAGAAAGTCAAAATCAACAGCAAAAACACAACTTCTAGCATAACCCCACCCTCCACGATGCGCAACTGAGGGGAAAGGGAGGGGAGCGAATAAAAAAATTGAGACAGACAGACAACATCAAAATATTACATTAAGTGATAAATTCATAAATAATACAAGAAAAAAAATAACTTAAATACCCAAATAAATGTGAGTATAGTTGAAAATATAAACGCTCAATGAAACCTTTAATTACCAAGAAATTTGCAAACATTATATAGCACCTCTGCCAAACCTGTAAGGTACCTTATAAGTAAGGGGGAAAATCGAGTTTGGCAGTGGTAACAGGCATTCAATATCAATAGCTATACCGTATTAATTATTAATGATACTAGATATATTTAAACTAATAAAACACTCAGAAACGGGGATATTAAGGGAAAACGCTAAAGAGGCCCTTTAATTTGAATAATCGATTTAAGTAAAAGCTCAAATTCAGCTACACGCTTTTTAGTAATTTGGGGATTCGTGATAGCAGAATATCTTCGATTAGTACGTACCGCAGATACCTAAAATTCAGCTTGAGGAATGATGCCTATCCAACAGTACCGATCCTCATCCCACCTATAATTTATGAATAACGACACGAAGAACCATAATTGGCATTCAATGTCTGTTATAAAGTATGGCAATATTTCTAAACCAGTGTTAAACAACTTGACAAGCAATTATTACAAAATGGGTTGACAATACATTTTTCCCCCTCTGAATGTATTTATTCTAAAGCTCGTTAATAGAAAAATTTCTATTATGAAAAAAATTGTTCATTTCATTTTAATTTACAACCAGGGTTAAGCTCGATTTTCCCCTTTATTTATTAGGAACTTGGCCGTGATCCTACATAATTTTTACAAATTTCTTTGTAATCAAAGGTTTCATTTAGCGTTCAAAATTTCAATTATACCCACATTTATCTGGGCTTTTTATTAACTCGCAGGCTATCATCAGTGGCGTAGCTACGGGGGGCGTCCGCCCCGGGCACCGAGGGCAAGGGGCGCCAAACTGAGAGACATTTAAACCGAAATTATCTCACACATTTTTTACATTAAATAAAAATTATTGATTTTAATTTTATTTTTGTGTGGGTGTGTGTCTATATGTGAATATTTTCTTTCTTACGATATTTTATATTGTATCCAAATAATGAAGAAAATATTTTTTTCGGAAATGTTTCTTTGAATGGCTCAACATACTTTGTAACTAAGATAATTATGACCTGCTGAGGCGCAAAATGATTAAGTAAGGGGCACCAAAGTCAGAAGAGATTTAAGCCGAAATTATTTCACATAGGCAATGAAAAAGAATTTTTTGCCCTTTCCTTTGTGTCTGTGTGAATGTTTTAAAGAAATTCGGTTGATGTGAGGAGGATGTACATATCAATAGTTGAAAATCACTGGTGGCGAATCCTAACTGTCTAGTTCATAGTTTATTAATCAAGAGGCCTGACTTAGCGAACTGGAGCTACGTTTCTGGTATCAAAAGAACACTTGTTTCATCAAAATATTAATAGCGCTATTAAAATTCTGTTAATAGAATCTTTGAAAATCTACCATAAAGTGGTTCTCTAATTCACTGCTCAACAATGCAAAACTTTGACACATTGATTTTAGGTTGCGCAGGCATATCAAATGAGCAAAATCTAATATTTTGCTAATATGTTGGGACTTGTAATATTTTCCCACAGGAGGTGATGGTATTTATTTGCGAGGAATGTCTAATTTAATTGGTTAACTAATTATTGATTGATATGCGGTCAAGACACGGTCCAGCGTGACGCCAAGATTTCCGGGATCAGTGACGGACAAGACTTTAACCACAAACGAAAGAAAAATGCCCAAGCGTCAGCATTTTCTATCTTAATTTACTGTACGTTTTAAAAGGTGAATGTAATAAGTGTCAATCTCGAAAAAATTACACGAGGTAAAACGGATTTTAGAGTACAATATTTAAAGTTAATACAAATAACTTAAGAATTTTAACTTAAACTTTTGAAATTTAACTTTAATTGTTATCCCTTTCATCTATATATATATAGTATATATCGTATGTATATTACTCTCAGGGGTTGAGCTACAAATGTTTTTTTTTTCGGAGGAGGGGGGGGGGAGAATTAAAAAAATCCCACCATGAGACAAACTGCTCTATTTTCAAAACATAATAATATGTGCAATGTGTATTTAATGATAGCAAAAATAATTTCATACGTAAAAAAAAAAAAAAAAAAAAAAAAAAAAAAAAAAAAAATCAAAAGAAAAATACTGAAACTAAAAACATAAAAATCATAATTATTGGTTCATTTATGAAATTTTTGTCTTCTATTGCGTACGAGTCTTAATCGTACTTCATACGAAAATAGCCTCATGATATTTTGAGATTTTTGAGAAAGGAACAATGTTTTGAAAGAAATGAATTAGAATACACTGTTGACAACAATAGAAAAATTCGAGTCTGGAAGATGCATGATGTTTTCATAGCACAAAGAAACATTGAAAAACTGAGTCTGGCTGCTTATTATATTTCATTTGAAAATTTAACTATTTTACTGTTACAGAACTCAGAAAGACAGTCAGCAAAACAATAAAAAAACATTATTTTTCTTATCCTTATCATATATCCTTACTTTTTTAAGTGCTTCAAAAATCTAGAATTTCAGAACTCTAATCTCAAATTTCCCACGTTTACAAAATTACGAGAGGAAGACATCCCACCAATAAATTCCCCATCGCGACGCCTCTGATCTCTCTATAGATATCTGAATATTGTCATGCAACTGTGCTCGTATTTATAAACCTATTTAGATGAGATTGAAGATATGTTAAGGATATTTTAAGATTTCGACCAAATTTGTTGGACATCTGAATCCGCCATCATGATTGGCTGCCACTTACAAAAACACACTTACACTTAAATACAAAAAATTATACATTCAAAATTTGTTTCTTGCATAATTGCTAGGTCTTGATAAAAAGATAAAAAAAAAAAAAAAAAAAAAAAAAAAAAATGGTTTTTCCTTTTATTTTATGAAATGAATGAGTTTAAAAGTTTTAAATACTAGGTGGCTGCCGTTTTTATACAGGAGATTTTTATTTTAAAATTGGACGTAATTTAGGAGTTTTGTCAAATGTGTTTTTTTTTTAATTTATTTTCATTGTTGCTACTCCCATTTGCTTAAATCAAGTAATATTCGTGAACCTTCCGTTAACTTTTCTAAATTCAAGTTCAAATTCGATATTGACCGCTCCCCCCCCCCCCCCCCAAAAAAAAAAAAAAAAAAAAAAATCTAGAAATCTTTTGCAATAGAATGCTGCACATTTTAGTTTCGTGTGTAAGAATAAGATTAGTTGAATCCTTAAAATCCCTAAACAATTCCCCTAAAAATTATATAAAAGGGAAGGATAACTCTTCTTAAATTATATAAATGGGTTTTTATTAAGAATTTTCCGATTTGCTTTAAATTTTGGATATGACATTTTTATATGATAAAGCATGTCCTTCATCAGTTTAGAGGGTTCAGTGATTAAGTATAAAAAGGGGAAAAGGGGGAGCTGATCCCCCCTCCTTAATATTTTTTTCGAACAGAATTAACCCTTGAAAATATAAAGCGATAATGTACAATTAGTATGCGTAGTCTGCGAGCTCAGTGCCATCAGTTTAACTGGGTAATATTCTTTTTATTAATTGAATTGACCTTGTATCCTGAATTAATTTATCACTCAGTAGTTAATGTAGCAGTTTGGTGCTGTCACTCTGTGTCTCTTTTCTTTTTTTTACTCTCTTTTCCTTCGCTCCTCCCTTTTCGCCACACTGTGCAACGTGGAGGGCGGGGTTATATGCCAGAAGTTGTGTTTTTCCTGTTGATTGCACAATTATTGCATTAATAACGAATATTAATCAGAAGTGCGTATTAATCAAAAATATGTATAATATAGTGTTTAAATTATATTATGTACCGATTAATAATCAAATGAACATTTATTAATAATGTAATAACACCTAAACTTACGTTTATAATATTTTTATATTAGAAAAATAATTTAGAAAAGTAATAGATAGATATCGTAAAAGAATTATTTTGTTGAAGTCTTATAAAATATTGATATCCAAATCAGTTGATTTTTGTTATCAGATGCTTTGTATTTTTTTTTTTTTTTTTTTTTTTTTTTTTTTTATTGTCAATTAGATAATTTAATTTCATTTTAAATACAATTAAATGAAACCAAATAAAATTATAATTATGTTCAATAAAACGTAATTAGTATTTTTTTAAATAAATTTAAATTCAATTTTAAATAACAATATTTTTAAATTCATAAAAAACTATCTTTTAATAATTAGATAAACGTTTATTAAAATGCAATAAAATTATACTTGCATAAAAGTATTTTTATGTTAAGTTCATATCTATAGATAAATATCAGATTAGCAGAATTAATTTTTTAAAGATTTTAACTTATGCAATATCCTTCATATATATATATATATATATATATATATATATATATATATATATATATATATATATATATATATATATACACACACAAACACACATATATATATATATATATATATATATATATATATATATATATATATATATATATATATATATATATATTGATTTATTACGTTGCATAATTATTGTGAAAAGAAAAATGGCACAAACTCAAAAAGAAGTCTCTATTAGTATTTAATTCATAGTTTAAGCAAAAAATAAAATAAAATAAAATAAATATTTATTAAAATATTATAAAGGCAATCAATAAGTATATTTGTGAGCAGAAGCCGAATACCTGTGTTTTCTGAGGAGTGAATTGAAATTTTTCTAAAACTTCAACTAACCAAAAGTAAGTAGAGTATTTAAATATAAATTTTAAGAATCCATGTACGTTTTTAACAAATTTTATAAAGCTGTACTGAAATTTCCATTGTTACTCATCGATGTTCCTCGAATAAATCTGAATTTAATCGGATTCTTCTGATAGTTTTTTAGTTTGATCTTTTAGTTTGTTAGTGAAATTTGTTGTATACAGTATACTGGAGCGTGTTTTTTCGTTAGGGGAGAAATAAAGTGTGACAAACTATGATTGACTTTTTCCCCACGTTCTTTTGACAAACATCATTATATATATATATATATATATATATATATATATATATATATATATATATATTAGGATAAGTGAAACGAATCCTCTACCAGACCACATAAATTACACGTTGTCGTACACTTTACGAAACGGAAAAAACTATTCTATATTTTAACTTGAAATTAAACGTAAAAATAAATTATAATTTGTAGATTTACACAACATTATTATTATTATTGTTTTTAGAGAAAAATGTTTAAAAAATTAATATTTTAATTAATTTATCTTACTTGTTTTCCCATTACAGACGCATTTTTCCAAATAAATAAAAATGAAGCACGTATATTTCCAGATGAAAACGTAAACGATTAATAACTTTATATGGAATCATAATTAATTAAATAAATAAAATTTTCATTATTCAGCCAAAATCATTTATATAACTTACACTTTTTAAAAGAATTATATTATGATTTATTTTATTTATTTATTTTATTTTATTTTATTTTATTTTATTTTATTTTATTTTATTTTATTTTATTTTATTTTATTTTTTGTATAGTGCAACAAAAGAATCGTAAACAAATGAAATTAAATGTTAAATTCGTTATATAAATGAAAAATTAGAAGAACTGCTCAACTTTTTGCCTTGATTCAAGCTCTTCACAATTGAACTGAAGCAAAGTTGTCCGATTTTCAAATGACAAACGGACTTGAACAATGTCTTAGTTTATCAGTTGGGTCTAAAGTAATGTTACGTTCTATTTGAGGACCAAAATAAGGTTTAGTAAATACGGCTTTAGGCTATGTTGTAGATATTATTTATGTAGAAAAACATGAGCCACTAGACCAGATGCCGTAAATAATCATGGTTCAATTTGAAAACTACAGTCATTCAACTTATAAAAATGGTTGCGTTCCGATTCCACCAATAACTAAATTCTGGAAAAATGGAAGCATAAATGCTCAAGAAGACACTGCCCTCTGCAGTTCGCTTTTGCTGTTACAATTCATAAATCCCAAGATTTAACATTAGATAAAGCAGTTGTAGATATTGGGGATAAACAGACAACAGTTGGCTTAACGTACGTAACGTTATCGAGGGTGAAAACCCTTCAAAGTTTAGCTTAAAATATCAAAAATTCTCCTATGTTAATATGCAGAAAAAGTAGAAATCAGAATTAAAAATTTTACAGATAATAATAATTAGTATCAACAAGAGCAGATTTCAAATGTTTATTCCAGGAAATAGAACTTTGAAGAAGTAACTTTCTTCGAGCTCATTTCGAATATATTATTCTTAGATTGCTTCTAAAAGTTATTTGATGTAAATTATAAAGATTGGAAACATACCATTTTCAAATCATTTGACAAACACCAGAGGTTCTTGGAAAATGTAAAAACACTTTTAAAAGTGATTTTAATTGAAAATCTAAAATATTCTGTAAAATTTTGTTTCCAAAATATTTTATTTATACAACTCGTATATCATAAATAAAAAATTCAGAGGAATTGTTTAGTTATTTGGTTCAATTTACGTATCTAAAATTAAAATACGCCAAAACATAACATATTGTTTTAGCTTAATAAAAATGCAAAAATAATATTAAAAAATCTGTTACTTTGAAATATTTATCTTCTAATAATTATCTTATCTTTATACATCTTATTATATTATCTTTATGATATTTCTTTGCGAATCCACACAAAGCATGCCCTTTGCTAGTTTAAGTAAACACACATCGGACATTTTTAAGGAAAAGTTTTATATATAAATGTTTAGTTTCATGCTACTTGTGACCGTAACATGACAACGCAGCTCTCGACCCACCAATGGTGGCAAGTTGTAAAAATTTTAGCAGTTAAAATCAAAACTAGTAACCCATAGAGACACATATCCAACATTGAAACCACGTGGCAAGAGGACTGTTCTCTCAACTAGGGAGCTTCTATACATGTATTTCTATGATGAGGCTTGTCCTATTATGATAAAGAATGGTCAAATGCTACGCTGCATTCGGATGCAGAGAAAAATGCGTCAAAGGAGGACTTTTAACATTCCACATATGCACATTTACCTTTATATATTATTCATATACTGACATAACATTAAATTAAGTTGGCAGGACGGGCGAGAGTTGTTTTGACACCCCATGACCCCGCAGTGGATTAATGGTTTTTTCGTTGTCACCAATCAATATAAATAATAATCATCACCTTAGCTAATAGGAGATAATTGTTACAAATTCTGAGATGAAATGAGATGAAGGTTATATTTTAAAAAGTAGCGATGTCAATTGTTAAAAACATACGCTCTCTGGGTCTATCGGGCTCGGCGCGAGCTCTCCTGAGTTGAGATTTCCGTGTGTTTGATTTATTGTCTTATTTTATAATAAGCTTTTTTTTGTTCCATTTTACAGCTACATGAATATTTCATATCCTTTGCTTTTCAAACTCATGTAGAACGTAACACACGATCAAGAACTAAAATTTCATCGTTAGGCGATAAAGTCCACACGAACACCTAGTTACCTCTTTCATCATAGTAGCGTCGTTTTTATTACTCAGGTTTCATTAACACTGGTGAAAAATCATTTCCATTAAAATCGATTTTGATTACTGTCGTTACACTTCGCTATCAAAGAATGTAGTTTGTTTCCATGCAAAAAATATTCATCCCGGAAGCCTGTGATGCCAACGACAATTTTTGATATCAAAATAGTACCGACAATTTTGAGAATACTGTCCATGTGTTTAACTAAATTTAAAATACAGCAATTGTGTTAAGTATTTTAAATAATTCTTCGGGTGTTGAAATTGCGTAGCTCCGCCCCAAATAATGCCTTGAAATGAATTTTATTAAATTATATACATGTATATTTGTAAATATTTATATTTTATACCCAAAGCAAACTTTCAAACGTCATTTATATATCAGGAAATTTTTACAAGAAAATGATAATTTCCTCAAAAGTATAAAGTATGATTTTTATTTTTGTACATTTTTTCATCGTTATCAGTCCAAATAAATAGAAACGAAATTTCCCAGTTATGCATCTTTGTTTTCTTTATAAAGACTATTATCTATGTAACCATTAACAGAATACATTCGGTGCAATAGTTTTTGAGAAAATCCGTTTTTAAAAAATTAAAAAAAAAGCAAATATCTCAGAAAATATCATTATTTTTCATCTGTTAAAAGGACATAAATATTCTCAGATAGGCAACCAGATCTGCGAAACAAATCAGGAAATTTTATTTCTAGGTATGTTTCTAGTGCTTATCCAGCTATACCCTTTGATCCGAACACAATTCACAACTTTCGAAAAAAGTTACTCGAGTCAGAAACATTTAATAGTAACGCTTTAAATTAGGAGTAATCGATTTACTCATATGTATTTAAAGTTTTTTAAGCATTCATGCCGCTGAATCTGCTTCAGACGGATTCGGCATTTGTAATTTAGATCACAGCTCGGTCAAAGGAATTATAATGCAAGAGGGTAAACTTCTTTTTGCAACAGCAGTTGTATATATATGCGTATTGGTGAGGACATACAGAATGGGGCTGGAATACAGTAGTAATATATCTGCCCGTCCTCCCCTGACCACAGAACGTAGATTTAAGATGAAGTGAAAACGGCCGTGGGCGGAATGTAAAATGCGTTCGAGGAAAAATACGCAATACATCGAGGTTGTACTACGTTGGGGGGGGGGAGGGGATTCCTTGGAGAATTCGTCCGGATACTTGGATTTAATTTATTAGCGTCAAGCAGCCAATTCTAGTTGATCCTTAATTACTATTCGGCAGCATTATATGTTTAAGTTGCACTGTGGAATATCTTCCCCGTAATTTTCTGTCTTTCTTGCTTTTTCTACTTAGAAATAATTGATTGAATTAACAAGAGATACTTTCCATTATACTTGGAAACAATAAATGCGTATTTATAAATCAAACAAAAAAATAATGTTATTATTTAGTATTGTTTTTTTCACTGCAATAGATATATTTTTAAAGCTTAATAGAAGTTTTCATTCTAAATATGGATGAGTTAAAAGACAGAAGAGATATTCTTGTATATAATAAGTGTTATTAATAATGTTTGCGAACAAGCAAAATGAAAAACAGAAAAAAAAGGTTAATTGCAGAACATTTTAGGATGACATTTTTTGATTAATAATTATCCTTTTCAATTATTCTATTTGACAATAAATAAGAAAAATCTTTGAATATCTTGTCGATTTTTTGTTTTAAAAATAAAAAAAATTATTTTGTATTTATCTTTTTTTGCATCATAACCATTGTGTTATCTTAACTTTGATAGAATAAGCAATTAAAGCCACATGTTTTATGAGCAGTTTTAATTTTGAAAAATATTATATTATTTTTATTATTTTATTACTATTTAAAATTATTTTTCATTATCTTTTATTATTCACATAAAAAAATCAGATAAATGAGAGCCATTATAAATTTTTTTTATTATTGTGCTGCATGCTGTCTATTTTCTACTCACAAATCAGATCTCTATAAATAAATGCTGATATATATATATATATATATATATATATATATATATATATATAGGCCATTTATATGACGCCTGTACGAATAAGAAGGTTAATCTACTTAAATTTTTTTAAAAAAAATTATGTAATTTTATTAATATTTAATACAATGCAAGATAAATGGTAAAATTGTAATATTATTAAATTATATTTTAAAACACTATGCTAAGGAGTGTATTTTTTAATTAAATTGTTATTTTTTTCCCGTACCTCTATTATTAGAATTTTTTTTTATTTCAATTTTGTCCAGAAGTATTTGCCTTCAGCAAAAGTATCTTAAAAAAAAAAGAAAAAAAAAAAGAATTTATAAAATTTAGCTCTTTAATTTAGCTTGTTTAATTATTTATAAAAAAAAAAGTTTTGACTGCTTTTTTATACTGAGTTTATATGTTGTGCAGTTAAATTAGCTTTATCAAATACATCAAAATTTAAAATTTTTTGCTTAATTGAATTTCGTAAAGATTCCGTAAATTCTCTTTTTAAAATCTTTATAAAAACAAACATAGAATTTATGTAATTTTTTAGCAAAATCTCAAAAATAAATTTTTGAAATATTTCTTTTATACAGATTTTTTTTATTTGTTATTTTTTTGCCCATCAATCAAATGTATCTCACATTATATCTAACTTGAACCTGATTCTCAATAGATTAACTTTTACTTAAATAAAGTAACATTATTTTAGTATTTTTTACTATTATTATTCAAATATAAATATACATGTTCAAATTCTCTCATGTCTATTAGTATTATACACATTGAAAATGTCAAATATTTAAGTTGATTCAATCTTTCTGTTTCCCAGAAATATAAAGCATTCAATACATTTCATAATAATGTACAGTTCAAACAACTTGTATGACAAAAATTTATTCATTTCCTGGATGTATTTTATTGTGATGTGAATCTATTGGAAAAAGAAAATACAGTCATGTGCTTTGTATTAAAAAAAACAATAATAAAATAAAATAAATAATATAAATAAATATAAATAAATAAAAACCTTCGACATTCTGTTGCAAAAAACGGGTCAAAAACATTGTAAAGATATGTTTACAGAAACAAACTTAATTAACTGGACAAAGATATTGATTGGCGAGGAAAAGGCTCGAAGTGTTATTGTAAAATATCTCAAAAATTGACAATGAACATGCGCCATAAATATTCATCTAGATAGACTTTTCTTCATTTAACTTTTATTTATTTCCCCTCTTTTAATATGCTGTTTAACACATCGGTGATGGTTACTATAAGCAGGAATTAAGTCCCCCCCCCCCTTTTTTTTTCGAATGCGTTAACGTGCTACTATGCACCTCCCCTCTCGATCTGAAAATGGATGATCTTTCATATTTGGGGGCGGGGTGGATTGATATTTTGAGTTTCAATATCTTAGGGATTTTTTTCCTTCCTTTTTTTAATAATCATTTAATTCGAGTTCGGATGGGCGCGTATGTTTATTATTATTATTATTATTACTGTACAATATTGTAAAGAAAAAAAATTATAGATTTTTTTACTTTTTTAAAATTGCTGGCTTAGCAAATGATTCGGATGCAGCAAAAATTTCAGGTGTTAGAGAAATTATAGTTTTTGATGATTAATTAGTTATATGCAACTGCAAGATAAAAAGTTTGGCAAACAACATTTCAATAATTCTAGTAAATGTATTATTATAATTATTATTATTATTATTATTATTTTGTAAACTAATATACTTTTATTTTAATATTTTTTCGTAATTTTTTTTAATTTTATAATATTAAACAACCGTAAAAATTTGGTCTTTTAAACTTTTTTATTTAAAATATAATTTAATTTCTTAGTCTTTGTTGATTATTTACATGGGGAGAAAATGTTTTAAATTACATGCGGAAAGAACAATGTAGAAAATTGTTTATTTCTTTATTTATTTTTAGATTAAAATAAGAAATGTGAAAAAAATCATGAGCAAAAACATCAGTTTCAGAATACATTAAAAACAAATTAATTTACTTCCTTCATCTTTTAAGTTTAAGTTAGTTTAACTAAGAGAAGTTTATTAATATATTTCATACAGCTAGTTCTGCATTTAGTGTTAAATTTTTGTAACAAATAAGGTAAATCAATTGAATATTAAAAAAAAAAAAAAAAAAAAAAAAGATAATATATGAATATGATAATATAAATACTCCAACAAATTACATTCCTTTCAAATGAAATCGAAATATATCTTAAGACTTTTAAAAATTTCTTTCTTTTTTGTAATACTTTGCATGTGTTTTCAATTTGTGCTCACTCATCATAAGCATAATACAAAATCCACATTACACATATTTGAAACTTTAAAAAAATAAAAAAAGGAAAAAAGAAATCTAAAATATCTTAGATTCTTTTTTTAACACAATTCCAATTTTTAATGTGTTTTAAATATCCCATTGTTTGATATTTGATATTTTATTTTTTATAATTTTACTTGATTATTTTTTTTTATAATGTTTAGCCTATCTGGGACAAAATTTTAACATTAAATGTTTAAATAACTGAATGAAATACATTAATAAATGCTTCTTCTCTTGCTTAAAAATACAGGTAATTAATTGGTTTGTTTTTTAATTATGTTTTAGTTTTTATATTTTGTCGTATTTGTTATTTTATTATAATAATAATACAATAAATAAATATTTTTCTACATTATTCTTGCGTTATGAAAATTAAAACATCGTTTCCCCCAACTAATAATCACTGCCCCTTAACGCTGACGAGAACGCATCGCGTACAAAACTTTTACTTGGAATGTACTTTTTTTTTTTTTTTTTTTTTTTTTTTTTTTAACAGTCTTGTTACTTGTGAAATATCAAAAAATTCTCTAATCAAAAAAAGTTAATTATTATTGTTTATTTATTAATTGTGCCAAAAACAAGTTCCACATGCACATTTTGACGATGCATATATGCATCATAAACCTCGAAAAGGGTTGAAGAGTTCGATTATTTTTTAAATTAAAAAGTTTCACATATTAAAATTTTTCTATTGTAAATTATGAAAAAAATGTTAAATTTAAAAAAGATATTAAATTAAAAAAAATACATTTATTAGAATTACAGAATAATACAGAATTATTAGAATAATCTTTAGTGATAATTTTATTGCAGATTCGGCTTCTGCGGACAAAAATATATAACTTTTGTATTTCTTTTATTATTATTATTATTTTTTTTTTTCCGTATCCTGATTAACCACGGTGTAATCGAACATTTTCGACATGTTGGTTTCCTCCATCAGATTTTGACATCTCGAAATTTGACGGGCCAGAATTTTTCTCGTGAAAGTTGCTTTCCTTTTCATGAATATGTTTCTCGAAAAACGCCACTAGCGGTTAGTTCAACGGCACTTTTTATATTTTCCTCCCCCCCCCCCGAAAACATTAATAAAAATATATTAAATTATTTTTCTATTTGCATATTTTTGTATCTAGTCAATCCTTTCTAAATAATAACCTGAGAATTTTGATCTTTTAACATATACATATGTACCTATCCTCCGAACAAAAAAGGGATAATCATAATTTATTTGCGGACAGGGTACGTGGATATTCTTGCTTGTTGCATCGTATGAATGATATTTTGTCTGAGCCAAGTTTTCCAAATACAGTGATACCTCCAAATAAGGGACACCTATGGGACCGGAAATTTTGTCTCTTAAATTGAGGTGTCAATTATTGGGAGTTTTTTACATTATTTTTAATTAATCTTTCTATATAAAAATCTAATGTTATATATAAAAATAACAGAACATTAAAGGTGAAATTTAATTACACCCGAAATGTATAAATTACGTTAATCAGAAAAAGGAAGAAAAAGGGAATTAATTAAAATTTTCAATTGATTGCTAAACCTTTAAATAATTTGTAGAATTGATGATTTTTTTTAATGCTAACTATGTACATACAAGTATTAAAACGCTTAAAAGAATTTTACTTGAAGTAATCAGTCAAAAGGGATTGTTTTGAAGATTTCAGTTTTTCATTATAAACCTTCACATTTACTATACTTATAAATTTTAGTTTTTCATTACCAGCAGTATTTACAAAAAATTATGAAAAAAAGGAAAAAAAACACTATTGCTTTGTGTATTTTAAGGCAGCAAATCTCTCAATTGCTCTGCTTGGCAAGCAGAAAATGTTTTGGCAGATTTACAATTCATTTTTTTAATGAAAAGGTGTAAAACTGAATTGCAACTATTGAAGTGGTTTGGAATTGAAATGCGTTTTCATTTCTTTTGATAAATAAATTACCTATTGAGTTACAGGCGATTTTCATAAAGTGACAAAGACTTTTTTTACTTTATCTTGAGTAGTCATTATTCTTCCGTGTGAAAATTCGGTTCGAAATGGCCACTTTGATAATATTTTCTGAAAGATCTATTGCATTTGCAAAAACATAGGGGGAAAACAGCTCGATTGCATATTTTCTGAACAAATATTTCTGCTAGCTTCAAGCATTTCTGAATAAAAATAAATTAAAGCTTATGTCTTAAAAGCATCTGTAAAGTTATTTATTTCTCTTTTTTTTTTATTCCCCACTTTCACAATCACCTTACTTTCGATGGGATAAACGTATTGATGCCGAATCATAATTGTGGTTAAATAAAGGCTTGTTAATTGTATCGTATGCCTCTGTATCAACATGACTGTCTGTCTGTTTGATAAATTTACAAAAAATTGTATTTTCATTTTCATCACAGATTACTTCATTATCTGAAATGCAAAAATCAGTCCCTTTAATCTTATTTTAACCCTTTCAGGGGCAAAAGAATTCTGTTCGTAAAATGATGAAATAATAGACTGACACCAGAATATTCAAACGAATTTCTTAGAAAATAAAATTCCGGTATTTTGAACTTTCATTAGAAAAGTAACATTTCATTATAATATTACTGGTGTCATTTGTCAATTTTGGCATTAAAATTATGTGGCTAGACCCTCTAGCCACCGCCCTTGAAAGGGTTAAACTGTCCCTTATTCAGAGGTCCCCCATTACACGTTCTATACCAAGGGGCTGGGAAGGACTCTTACCTGGAAGTTTCACTGTATTTTTTGTAGAAGCAACGAATTAGCTAGGTGCCAATCCGTATGCTTGTTTATTACTTCATTTAGTGAATAAATACGAAAGCAAAAACAGTCCAAAATTCTTATTTAAAATTTCTGTATATTTTTTCTGTCTTTAAAGTATTTTTAATAGGACAATTTAATTTAAAACATAATGGGATTTCGTAAATTCTTCTTTTTAATACCTATATAAAAACAAACATAGAATTAATATAATTTCTCGGTACATTCTGAAAAATACAATTTTGTAAATTTATTTTATAATATTTCTTTTATACAGAAAAACAATTTTACTGTTTATTTTTGCCCCATTAATCAATTGTATCTTGCATTATATCTAACGTGAACTTTATTTTCAATAGATGAAATCTTAATTAAATAAAGTAACAGTCTTTTTTTTTCTTTTTATTTTATTTAAATATAAATGTACATGTTCAAAATCTCTCATGTCTATTAGTATTACGTACATTGAAAATGTCAAATATTTAAGTTGATTCAATCACAAATATTCATTTTACGATTCCCAGAAATGAAAAGCATTAAATACATTTCATAATATTTTACAGTTCAAACAACTTGTACAATACGCATTTATCCATTTTCTGGCTATATTTTATTGTGATGATAAATACTTTATTGTGATGATAAATATTTTATTGTGATGTGAAATATAGCCATGTTCTTTGTATATGAAAAAATAAAAATAAAAATAAATAAAAACCTTCGACATTCTGTTGCAAAAACGGGTTCGGAAACATATTAAAAATTTGTTTAGAGATATAAACGTAAACAATCAGCTGAATAAAGTTATTGATTGGGGAGGAAAAAAGCTCGAAGGATTATTGTACTGTTTTCTGAAAAATTGACAGTGAACATGCGCCATAAATATCAATCTAGAGAGACTTTTCTTAATTTAGCTTTTACTTATTTCCTCTCTTTTAATAAGTTGTTTAAGACATCGGTGACGATTACTATAAACCGGAGTTAAGCCCCACCCCCCTTTGTGAAAGGGATTAACGTGTTACTATGCACCTACCCTCTCTATCAAAAAATAGATGATCTTTCCTATTTGGGGGCGGGGTGGATTGATATTTTGCGTTTCACTATCTTAGGGATTTTTTTTCTTCCATTTTTTAAAATCATTTAATTCGAGTTCGGATGGGCGCGTATGTTTATTATTATTATTATTATTATTACTATACATTAATGTAAATATACATACATACATACATACATACACACACACACACACACACATATATATATATATATATATATATATATATATATATATATATATATATATATATATATATACATACATATATATAAATAAACATATTTTTACTTTTTTATTGCTGGCTTAACAAAAAGTTCGGATGCAGCAAAAATTTCAGGTGGGAAAAAGATGATAGTTTTTGATGATTAATTAGTTATATGCAACTACAAAATAGTAAGTTTGGCAGACAATGATTCTAATAAGTGTATTATTATTACTATTATTATTATTATTATTATTTGTAAATTAATACAGTTTTATTTTAATATATTTTTCATAATTTTTTTTAATTTTATAATATTAAACATTTGCAAACTTTTAAACTTTTTTATTTAAAGTATAATTTAATTTTTTAAGCTTTGTATATTATTTACTTCGAAATAAAATGTTTTAAATTTCATGGGAAAATAATAATTTCGAAAATTTTTTACTTATTTATTTATTATTATATTAAAATAACAATTGTGAAAAAAAATCTAAACAAACATGTAATTTACAGACCAAATTAAAAAACAAATCAGTTTATTTTCAACATTTTTTATTGCCCGAGAAGGGCCATTATTAATATATTTGACTATTATTTAATATATTTTATTTTAGTATTAATATATTTATTAATATATTTTATTCAGCTAGTTCTGCATTTAAAATTAAAAGTTTTTAAAGCAAATAAACTAAACCAATTGAATTTAGATATATATATAAAAGGAATAAATCAAACGATATGAAAATATAAATACCCTAAAATCTTACATTCGTTTCAAATTAAATCGAAATAAATCTTAGGCTTTAAATTTTTTGTTTATTTATTTATTTATTTATTTATTTATTTATTTATTTATTATTATTTACACGTGCCTTATCATTTTGCACTCACTTATAAGCATAATACAAAATCTGCAATAGGAATATTAGCAATTTAAAAATTAAAAAGGCCTAAATTTATTTAAATTCCTTTTTCATAGAGTCCAAGTTTTCAATGTGTTTTAAATATCAAATTGTTTGATTTTTTTTTCCTTATTTATTTATTTCATGTTTAGTTGATTTAACTTATTTGTTACAAAAATTTAACATTAAAGGTTGAACTAACTGATTGAAATATAATAATAAATGCTCCATCTATTGCTTAAAAATATAGGAAATAAATTGATTTGTTTTTAATTTGGTTTCCATTTTTTTTTGTATTATTTGTTATTTTATGATAAAAATAAATAAATAAATAAACAATTTTCTACATTATTATTGCTTTATAAAAATTAAAACGTCGTTTCCCCCAGATAATAATCATTGCACCTTAATGTTGATGAAACCGCATCGAATGATCGCATCGATAAAACCGCATGAATTCGATACAAATTTTATTTGGAATGTACCGTGTTTTTCAAACAGTCCTTTTTTTCTTGTGAAATAACAAAAAATATTCTAATAAAAAAAGCTAAATATTATTGTTTATTTATTCATGGTGCCACAAAGAAATACCACATGCACATTTTGACGATGCATTTATGCATCATAAATCTCAAAAGGGTTGAAGAGTTACAATATTGTTTTAAATTAAAAATTTTAAAATATCAAAATTTTTCTATTGTTTAAAATTATGAAAAAAATTTTAAATTGAAAAAAATATATTAAATTACAAAAAAATATTACATTTGCTGTTCATTATTTTTCAAAAAAAGAAAAAAATCTGCCCTACTTATTATTTTGTATTTGCACTAACTAATCAATCATCAAAACTTATAATCCCATCCCCCACCCAAAATTTAAGCTAATTTCCCATCCTTTGCACAGACAATACAAAACTATTTTATATACAAGGTGTCCGAAATGTCTAGAAACGGTTAAAAAACTCCAGATATACATATCACATGTCAAATATTTATTATAAATGTAGTCACTAATACCAAATTTGATCACCGCAACCAACCCCCTAGGAGTCAGAAGAGGTAAGACTTTGAATCTCGAATGATAAGCCCCATTTTTTATTGCAGATTCGGATTCTGCGAGTAAACATACGTAAATTTCATTTTTAACCTTTTTTTTTCGGATCCTCATCGATTACGTTGTAGTTTGAACATTTTCGGACATGTTGGTTTCTCCAACCAGGATTTGACATCTCAAAATCTGATTGGCCAGAATTTTTGTCGTGAAAGTTGCCCTCTTTTGCGTGAAAATGTTTTTCGAAAAACATCAGTAGCGGTTGTTTGATGACACTTCCTATGCTTTTTTTTTTAATTAAAAATTGATAGAAATATGTTAAATTAGTTTTCTATTTGCATCTAATCAATCTTTTCTAAATAATAACTTGTGCATTTTGATCTTTTAACGTGTAAATACGTATCTCTCCTCCGAACAGAAAAGGGTTAATTTTAATTTATTTGAGGGCGGGGTTTATGGATATTCTGCGCTGTAACGATTTTGCCTTGCTTTCGCATCTTCTTATGAAAAATCTTTGCATTGAGCCAAGTTTCCCAAGTTTCATTTATAAATAGAACGAATCGGTCAGAAGCTAATTCGTATTCTTGAATTGTCCGTCTTGTTTAGAGGAAAATTTTAGGAAACAGTCTCATTGTATATTTAAAAATTTTCTCTATAATTATTCTGTCTTCAAAGTATTTTTAACAATTTCCTCTTTCAAGAATTTTCTTTATTTTTAAAAATATCGTTGGAATAACGAAATTTCTGTATTTCAATGTTCAACTAAATGAAAAAAAAACTTTTTAACTGCATATTTAATTACAATTTTTTAAAAACTTTACAAAAAATCTGAATATTTTAAAATTTTTACTACTTTTTTAAATATTGATATATCTGCCAAACGTTCTTTAAAGATTTTTATGTGTATATTACTGAAGTCCGCACATGGATTTTTAGATACATCTAATATTGTATTTCATTAACGCAATTTGATCAATAAGGAAATTGCACGGTCTGGCTTATGTTTGCACTTTCGAATCGAACTCAGTTTTCCATTTCGTGATCATTAAGTGTCCTACCGAATTATAAGCTATTTGGCCACGTGATTTTCTCCCTTTCGTCGACTGGTTTTTCGGCTTTCGTCGGAAAATGCGACTCAAAACATGATTTTTTGACGGCTTATTCTGAAATATCTATTGCATTTGAAAAAAAAAAAAACGAAAAAATAAGTGCGATTCGATAGTTTCTGAACAAAACCACCTGTTATTTTCATGCATTTCTGAACAAAAATCAATTAAATCTTATGTCACAAAGTTGCTATTTTTGATTTAAGAACACCCTTAACGTTTTTTTTCGGATCCTGGTTGATCATGTTGTAATTTGAGCATTTTCGACATGTTGGTTTCCCCAACCAGATTTTGCCATCTCGAAATCTGATTGTCCAGAAATTTTGGAGTGAAAGTTGCCGTCTTTTGTGGGAATGTGTGTCTCGAAAAACATCAGTAGCGGTTATGCTTCGATGGCAGTTTCTATGCTTTTTTGTATAAAAATTAATAGAAATATAATAATTTAGTTTTATATTTGCATATCTTTGTTTCTAGTCAATCATTTCTAAACCTGCGTATTTTGATATTTTAGCGTATGTACCTCTCCTCCGAAGAAAAAAAAAAGGGATAATTTTAATTTATTTGGGGGCGGGTATGTGGATATTCTGGGCTGTAACGACTTTGCCTTTCCCTAGCATCTTCTTGTAAGAGCTAAAGGGGAATTGAATTTGGCCGTGGAAGAAACATAAGGTTAATCTAATGCTTTATCTTTACAAGCTGTTTTATGTTGCAGCCTGTTTCTTGATAGCAAATAAAAATTTCAAGAAAAAGGGCACACTATGTGATTTATACTAGACAGGTGTTTTCATTTAATATTAGTGGTGTAAGTTTTATTTCAATTTAAGAATGCATGGTTGACTAGAATAATTTAAATTTTAAAGATATTTGCCTAAAAATTATGAGTATGATTTGATAGGTGAATATGGAATATAATATTTTCATATGAATAGGCTTAATACCGGAATAGTTTTCTTGAAATTGAAAGACTTAGTATTGGTATATACGGTTATTTTTCGTATTTTATAATGAACTTTCACAATCTGTTAAACCAAGTACTGAGGTGAGGAATAAGACTTTCTAGTTAGTATTAAAAATGATGTCCTAAAAGAAAAAAAAAGACATTTTATGTTTTTATCAAATATTATCAAATTAAAAAATTTTAATAATAATTAACAAAATCAGAAAAAGCGCGTTTATGACTTGTTTATTTTTTACATTTATTAATTACCGAGCATACGTAGTGAAGGGTAATTCCTGCAACCGTTTTGAAAATCGAAAATGTTTTTTGACGTATTTACACGCATTAGACACTGGAGATTCCAAAAAACATATTTTCAGGGAAAAAAATTGCCGTTCGTTTGTCTGTGTAACTATAAACGCTCTATTCCCCAAAAAATTGAGTAAGAGACTTGAAATTTGATGTACACTTAGTGTGTAATAATGAAAAGAAGTCTATTTGATATCAGTAACCTCGATTATCCGGAAATACTTTTATCGGACTCTCGAATTATTCGTTCTGATGAAAGGTTTGTAAAAATTTTCGAAATTTTTATTTTAAGGAGTGAATGTAAAAAACAATAAAATAAAACACATTTTGCGTAAAGAATATAATCGATCGGAGAATTATTTGCCGAGATGTTTTTAATCATATTTTCCGCATTCTTTCATTTTTTTTCCGCATGTATTTCATTCAAATTTAAATTCAAAGATACTACATCTGACAATAAAGTTCGGTGAATAGTCCTGTAGCATTAATGTAGATGAAATATTAACGAAAGTTACCATACCATCCTGCAAAATAGTCATCTCCTATAACTATGCACGGCTGAGATCTGCTATACATGCCCTGGGAAATTTGCAAGAAGTCTTTTTTTGGGATGAAGTTCAAAAGCTTCGTCACGTTTCGTTGGATGTCAGAAATATGGTCAATTTTTTTTCAAAGAGAGTTTGAATCGTGGAAATAGGAAGAAGTCTGGAGTATTGAGATCTGGCGGGTATGGTAAGTGTTCAATTTGCACAATCCCTCATGAATTTCTTTCGGTGTCTTGCAAAGCTTAAAACCAAACTTTAAACTGATCTTTTATTCGTTCATTTTCCTGTTCTCAGTTAAGAAGCAACACACTGAAGAAGCACTTAGTAAAGCACGTCTTACACAGAACATAAACGACGCTCAGCTGAACAACGGTGGGGGAAGATGGTCTACACATGCCTCTATGCTGGTGCAGCGTTTTCTTTTCCCCAGTGTTGCCAGATCGTTCGTTCTGAATTCATTCACCGAACTTTATTGTCAGAGGTAGTATATTTTAATTGGAAATGAGACACAGTAAACTGTTAGTATGACTGTTATTTTTGGAATTATAAGGATGTTTATTTTATGGAATTCGGTTCTACTTATGTAATTTGGCGTTTTAAATAGTCTGTCGATATTGGTTCATCATCAATTCATTTATAGAGCATTGCTGCGTTAAAAATCTTAAATATTCGTTTAAATTTTATTTTGGAATAACGAGACATTTCATAAGTAATTTACACATTTTTTTTTTCATATTTTATATTTGTGTGTACGCGATGGGTTATCATCAGCGTTAAGGTGCAATGATTGTTAGCTGGAGGGTGGACGACGATTTAATTTTCATAACGGAAGGATAATGTAGAATTATTTATTATTACAATAAAATTAAAAATGTGACAAAACATGAAAACTAACACAGAATTGGAAAACCAAATTAAAAAGAAATCAATTCATTTCCTATAATTTTAAGAAAGAGAAGAAGCATTTATTCATGTATTTCATTTAGTTAGTTCAACCTTTAACGTTAATTTTTTGTAATAAATATTAACCTATTTGTTATTATTTGTTTGTCAAGTAAACATTAAAGAAAAAAATTTATTTGATATTTAAAACACATTAAAACTTGGGTTCTTTTAAAAAGAAATCTGAGTAAATTTTAGACTTTTCATTTTATTTGTATACAGATTTTGAATTATACTTATGATGAGAGAGTACAAAATGATAAGGCACTTGTAAAATATAAAAAGACAGCATTTTAAAAAGTCTAAGATTTATTTGGATTTAATTTGAAAGAAAATCTAGAGTATTTATATTATTATAGGGTTTGAATTTTGTTTTTATTTTTTAATATTCAATTTGTTTACCTTATTTGTTACAAGAAAAAAAAAAACATTAAACGCAGAACTAGCTTTATGAAATATATTAATAAATGTCCTTTCTCGGGCTTGAAAAGAATGTAGGAAATAAAATTAATTTGTTTTTAATATACTCTGAAAATGACATTATTGTTCATAATTTTTTTTCACATTTGTTATTTTATTTTAATAATAAATAAACAAGTAAACGATTTTCTATAAACAACAAAGCTAAAGAAATTAAATTATGTTTTAAATGAAAAAAAGTTTATAAGATCAACATGTTTCAATTGTTTAAAATTATAAAATTAAAAATTATGGAAAAAAGGAAGTTTAAATAAAAAAATTAAATTAATTTACAAAAATAAAATAAAATAAAATAAAAATATTACTATTATTAGAATTATTGTAATGTTTCTACCCTGCTTACTATTTTGTAGTTTTATGTAACATCAAAAACTATAATCCCATCCCCATCTGAAATTTACAATACATCCGAATCATTTGCTAAGCCAGTATAAAAAAATTATATATATATATATATATATGTATATATATATTTTCTCCGTTATATAATTCTTCAGCAATAATAATGATAACAATAATCCGAACTCTAATTAAACGATTTAAAAATAAGCAAAAATTATTCAAACGCAGAATATTAACCCACCACGCCCCAAATAATAAATTTTATCCCTTTTCTGATCGAATGGGGAGGAGCCAATGAACAGGTTAAGATAACAATTATCAGTTTATTATTTAGAAATGATTGACTGGGTGAAAAAAATGCAACTATAAAGTAATTTACTGTACAATAATACCCATGTACGTCAGAGTGCCCTTATACAAAGAAATCCTTGACGAGTACGATTTTCTGAAAATTCTGAGCTCCTGATATTAATGTTTTTGCTCTCTTCATTTGTAAGAATTCAATATATATTTATGCCTACTGATATGTCAAAATATATATATAGGGAAGTCAAAATTGTTTTAAAATTTGCAACTAATATATGAAATGTGTGTGTGCGGGGGGGGGGATATACTCTTAGTTGTCATTATTTCAGAATATTAAAGCTCCGGCATTTTTTTAGGGGGGGGGGATTACTCATATATTTATTGTAAATAAGCGTGGCGCAATATTATTTAACGAATATGTTTTTTATATTTAATTAACCCCAATGAGTGTTTGGACCCATTATTTTAAGGAAAGTGATTGAGTTCTGTTTTCTTTCGAAGATCTGCTTTTCTTTTTAATAATTCATATCATTTCATATTTAATATTTTACGCACCTATTTCAGGGCCGTAGCTAGAAGTGAACGATAGGGGGGAGCTCAAGAGAATTTAGGGGGGGGGGGAGGGCCCATAATTTTTTTTCTCTCTCTCTCTAAAGCAGAAAGATAAATTAGTGCATATTAACATTGTAGGTACAATGTTTCTCATTAAACTGTTGTAATAATATAATTTTATCCTATGAAGAGAATAGGATGATGAAAATTTTGACTGTATAACGGATGCAAAATTAAACACCCTGTTAACTTCATATGTATAAATAGGATGAGGGAGTGTTGAAACACTTGTTTTAGATACGGTTTATTAACTCTGCAAAACTGTGAAAGGGTCTCAAAATTAAATTAGATTTTTGAACAGAATCTCATTTGAATTTTCTGAACATTTAGTGAAAATCTTGAAACTTTTTCCAGGGGGGGGGCGGCTCAAAATATTTTAGATGGGGCTGAGCCGCCCATAGCGCCCCCTTAGCTACGGTCCTGATCTATTTACGTTATCACGGCTGGTCGATCTCCCATTTTGTCCGCCACAAGACGTTTCGGTCCTGTTCTGTTCTGATTGATTATCTCTCAAACGGAACAACCGTATGATAGAAAAACCTTAATATATATGTATGCTACCATGGCTAATTATTTATAATTATTATTTTACTGTAGTTTAAGATATTAAAGCAACGAACGCATAGGCATTTTATTTATGACTATCTAACTCGCCAAATAAGCGATAAGCTGCCAAATTAGTTGATATATAACAGATTTCGTCGGAAAATTATTCTCCCAAGCAGTCATTTACTGCCAGTAAGAAAGACATGGGAAGATGTAAATTTCTCTTTTCTTTGTTTCGATTATTTCCTAATTTGATATTAGCGATCGTCTAATGACGGTCACTGTACTAGGATTTTTTTAGAGAGGTTCAAAGCAGCTAGTTGTACGTGGATACTTTCTTTTATATTTAAAATTTTCTTTCCCATTTTCCGGTGTGAAATTTGAAATAAAAATCCATTCTTTTCTTCTAAGTATTTTCAAAATACTCTGTGATGGAGAACCGGGAAAACTAGTGTGAAAAGTTAAAAAAATATTCTTGCAAGGAATTTGCACAGTTACAAAGTGATATTCTAGGAATAAAGGGGTTTAATTAGCAACAACGAAAATTAAATAAATAATGCTTTATAGAAGAATTATATTTTTGTTCATAGATTTTGTTTATGTATTGAAAAATAATCATTTGCAGATGCTTCGATAGTTATTTGATAAATATTGCTGTTATTACTTCCTTATGTGTGCTGCCGCTTCCCGGTCTGAAAGGTATCAAAGATTAAATTTTATTTTATTTTATTTTTTGCGAATTGCACCACAGCGAATGGAAACGATAGACATATTACCAGGGTGCAGTCTTCCCACAAATACTCACTTTATTTAACCCCTTCGGGGCGAGGGACCGGTGTCCATGCCACCAGATTGGAATGTTTTCTTTGAAATTTTATAATATACAAAAAAATTATATTGATTATATTTCAATTTATATTGGAGAAGAATACATTCCCTTGTAACTGGGGTAGCAAATGGAATCAATTAATATTTTTTCCATCCATGTGAATTTAGTTTTTCAAAAAATTACTGTAATGAAAAGAAAATGTCTGTATTTTATCATAAATTTATGTTTCTGATTGATACTTCTGAAATGTGATTTCTTTTCTTTTCAATCGTAAACTTTTTGTCTTTCTAACAAAACATTATCTTTTATTTATCACAGATTTTTCTGTACTGCTTAGAAGGATGAAAGTGTGTTTGACCTTTAAACATAAATCTACATATAATAAATCTGCCATTTGTGCGAGTTTGTTTAACACACTCCAATTAATGTGTGTTTTCTACTGCTTTTATCTTTTCTTTTCTTTTAATTTTTGCTTTTTCTAAGTATGAGATAGAGCTTATTTAAGATCAACGAATGTGCATTTTTTTATCAGTTCTTTGTTTCTTTTATCTCCAGTTGGAAAGTGCTTATTTTGTATATCTGTCATTTTGAGTACTGGGATTTGGGATTCGTTGACTGAGAATAAAACAGTGACTCCATTTTAAATTTTATCTTGTTTCGGTAAATTCTGTTGAGCAGTAAAAAAAGAGAAAGAAAGGAAGGAAGAAGAGCAAGTTTTCCATTGTGGGATATAATACATAAGATATGAATAAAGTGTCCATCATCTATTTATAAATCTCTATTAATTTACAAGTTACATAATTATTTTGAAAAAAAAGGTACAAATTTAAAAATAAGTCTAATTCATCGTTTAAGTAAAATAAAAAACAAATATTTAAAAAAAATCTATAAAGGCAATCAATAAGTCTATAGGAGAGCACATTTTTAAAGTTGAATACCTGTAATTTCTGAGAAGTGAATTGCAATTTTTCTAAAACTTAAACTAACCGAAAATAATTAGACATTCTAAATATAAATTTTGAGAATCCGTATATATATATATATATATATATATATATATATATATATATACAATCAAAATTATTAATTTAGAAAGAACTAGTACCCCCCTCCCCCACAAAACAAAACTCCCTCAAAATTAAAAATTGAACAAGGGAAATGTTAAGGGAGTTTTGTTTTGTGAGGGGGGTACTAGTTTTTGCTAAATTAATAATTTTGAAGGTAAATTTTTAATGTATGTGTTTTACTGCAGCGTTTCGGCGCAATTCACATGAATGTATATTGTTTATTGTTGATTATATAACGTATTGGATATATATATATATTGGCAAGTTTTGTAAAGTTATGTTGAAATTTCTCTTGGCATTGGTCGATGTGCCACAAATAAACTTGAATTTAATTGCATTCTTCTGGAACTTGAGTGTCATAAAAGTGAATGGCAAACAGTTTGAAACATTAAAGTATAAGAAAACCTATTTTTAAAGTGCGCCACACACCAGATTCAGATCCAGCAGAGCGGGATAACCCACCAATTGCACATACCAGTGAAACATTGAAAAAGAAACTGTTTGAAACATTAAACTTACAAGGCGCCAATCAAAAGTATTTCGTTACATTACGGTCAATGAGAAAAAATAGTTTCAAGTGCATTTTAATGTTGTTACATTTTTTCGAACATAATACAATTGATATGCATCTATGAAGTACAGAGTAAAATATTCATTCTGTACAATCTGTGGTTCAAAGAATACTTGTTATTTATTTACAGGGCTACACAAAAGTATTAAATAAATAATGGTACAGGGGGCAGCATTTTATGGAGCGCCTTTTAATAATATTGTTCTATTTCACATTTTATAAAAATGATATACGTTGCTGAGATTTATTACGAACTACTTCCTGTATAATAGAAAGCAGATAGTATTTACAGAGATACACAAAAGATTTCGTTTACTTTAAGCTATCCAAAGTATTGTATTCTATTACACGAAGATCTGAATATTTTAAAAACTTTCTTATAGTATGAACGCACCTCATTTGCTACGTTTGACGTGCGTTTTCCAATTTCTTTTATGTACATTTATAATATTTAAGGGGAAAAAAGTAGTAGTTATGAAGAAAGTTGAGGGAATGCTACAATCTACTGTTGCTTTGAATGAATACAGCCAGTACAATTACTTAATTACAATGAAGTTGTTTAGCCAGGATATTTTTTAAAGAGAGGAGGAGTCTAACCCCTAGGCCTCTGACCGCCTGATACAAAGCTATAGATAAGAAAATGTTAAATTTACTATCCGTGTAAATATCAATTTACATTTTTAAAATGTAAGATTTTTTTCTTTTTTTAAGTTTAAACACACAAAAAAATGTAAGCAATGTGTCATTAAAAAATAAGTTTTAAAAATAATGAGCCTAAAATAATTGAATTGACGTTTTAAAAAGAAAGTCATATTTTGTGAAAAGACAAGGATACACTGTTAAAAAAATTGTGAAATTCACGAACATTTTTTTTCCCTGAATTTCGCAGAAAAAGTCTCTTTTCACAACAAAAGGATATTTTCCGTTAAAAATCAGAAAACTCGCCATATTTCTTGAAAATAACGAAACGGATGGAAATAGAAACAAAAAAAACGGAAACACTCCGTTAGGTGGGGAGCTCATGGCCGAGTGCTCAAGGAACCACACAATTAATGGCCTGCGAGCGCAGATTGTGGGTTCGAATCCCACTGGCGCCATGAAATTATGAAAACGTAAAAAAGCCCTTTTAAATTACATATTTTCTGTTTATTTTTCTCTTATTTCTTATTAAAAAATCTTTTAACTAATTAGCCAATAAATAAATAAACAGTGGAGGACAATTTCAAAATATTGTCTATAACATTATTTTTGTAAAAAATGAATATTTTTTTTTAAATTCATTAATTCATTCGAAAAAAAAAAGAAAAAAGAAAAAAAACACGAAAAAAACAGTGCTTTTAAGCAGTATTTTTTGGGGTAAACTGAGCATTAACCTACTTATTGGCGGCGTTTTTTCTGCCGCGCGATAACTACGCCACGCCTTGCATTCCTTTACTTTTAGCTATCGCTCTTATCGGTAACCCTCGGAGCGAAGAAGCGATTTTTTTCTCCTACGTTTGCGGGAGCTTGCGTATGTTCTGTTCGCTCTTTCTTTTCTAGCTTTCTCATTGGACGAGAGAGGAGAAACTTAAGAATTTTTATTCTGGCGCCTTGAAATTAATTAAATTTCTGGTGTCGTATTAGACCGTTGAATTGCGAAGAGAGTTCATCGAGTGAGCATTACATTTTTCTTTAATGGTTTTTTTAATTAATAACCCTTTGTTTTGTATTTGAAAGGAAGTATTTTGACATTTCTATTGTCTTTGGACTGTAAAGACCCGGTTTTGTATTTAAGTGTAGTAAGTGTTTTAGGCATTTCTTTAGTCTTCAGATGTTTTGAATCTTAATGTTATGTAATTACATATTAAATATAAATGAAAATGGCAATTTGAATCCAAAGCTTAATACATTTCTTTAGAAAATCTATTATTGATTTCTTTCTTTATTTTAAAAAAAAGTCTGGTTTTGTTTTTAAAAGAAGGTATGTGTACAATATCTTTGTTTCATGAACGGAATTGTTTTGGATGTTTAAATAATATACATGTTTTAAAGAAAAATGTCACCGGGGGGTTCGGGGGGGGGGGGGGCTCCGACCCCTGAGAAAGACTTTTTTTCTTCTAAAGCTTTGTAAATTAAATTTTTGGTTATCGTCATCCGAATTTGGAATCTTAAACTTTATTAAATAATTTGTATGTAAATGAGGTATTGGTTTTAATTTTTCGCAATATGCATGCTTTTTACATCCTAATTTTTGCAATATTTTAAGATTCTGCATTATTATATATATTTTTGCTCTATTTTAATTGTCGAGATCTCCCAAACTCCGTTAAAAATCAAGTTTGTCTGTAAGTGGATTATTTGTTTTTTTTTTATGTGTGATATTTCAAATTCTTTTAAATTTCTATGTTTTAAAACATGTATTTTTTATTTAATTTTCTTATCGCCACTTTAAATTGCGCTATTTTGCGTGGTGTCTCCTGGAGTCAAACTCCGGGAGACAAAACGCAAAAGCGCGCCAAGAAGGGGGTTAAAACTCAGTCGTGCCTTTTTTTTATTTAAACTAATTAAAAAATTAAAATTGATTTAAAAAATAATGAATATTATGCATCAATCTAAAATAAAATAATATAAACCGTTTACAAATATTTCTAACGAATGTATTTGAAAGGAAATCTTTAAGAAGCACAACATATTTTCCCACTAACTCTTAAAAGACATACTTTGTACTTGCCGGGATCAGCAACTTTGGCTTAGTCAGTAAGGATTTGTTCCGCAATCAAAAGGTCTCGAGTTCGATCCTCATAACGGCTTGAAGAAAATTATACAAATAAAATAAATTAAGTAAAATAATATAGCAGCTTAAAATCGCCATGAAATTTCAAATCCTTTGACGATTAATCGATTCATTAATTTTAAAAATTATATTAAATTATTATCATTAAAAATCAAACCTTGTAATAGAAAGTTACTGCTTCTTCAAACGGAGTTTTTCTTTCTTTTATTTCCCAAAACGGATGATCTACTAACGGAACGGTAAAAGTCCGGCTACTTTGCTGCCAGTAGTTTCACCGTGAATTCACAGATTTATTTTTAACAGTGTGTTTACCCTATCGTTGTTTTCCGTGACTAAGTTTATATGACTTTACCTGAGTATGTACCTCGAGTAGATAATCGGCCGTCACAAAATAAACCAAACCAAACCAAACCACTTTACCTGGGAAATAAAATTCCTTACATGTAGCAAAACAAAATAATAATTATAATAATTTGATTGCGACTTAATACTTAAAATAAAATGTTTTTACAATTGGCGAAATTTTAAACGTCTTTTTTGGAAGGAAGGGGTTTTTTTTAACCTTGTATTCTCTTTCGTTAAATGCGGGATAGGTTTTCTTAAAAAGACCCCTCCCACACGGAGGGCACTTTCCCTTTACGGCCTTCGTGTTAAAAATCGGCCATCATAAACACAAATAACTTATTTTGGAGGGAGAATTCTATGCGTCTTCTGATTAGTTTGGAAGAAGTGCCTACCACTGCTCAATTATCATACAATCTTTAGAATTAATAGGCACAAAAAATGATACATGTTTGAAAATAATTTAAAATGTCGTTAAATTTAAAGTCAATTTTCAAATTAATGTCACCCTAAAGTTAATTTTTTTTCTGTTTCATCATGTCCTAATTCAATTTGTATAGGATTTAAATTTAGAAGTAATGTAAGTACGATAAATGTGAAACCGATAGGGCTGATTGCGGTCACCATCGTTATGTATTTCTAAAAATTATAATTGGGTTTTGGCTGAAGTTCAAAAGCAGATTACTCTTTTTTGACGACAACAGAGAATTCAACAATGAAAGAAATAAGACTTAAAAATGTAATCGGTTAAATGAACTGTTAAATGAATTTGCAATAAACTCTACAAAATTTTTCCTCCAGAATGTAAGCCTTAAATCAATCTTTTTTTTCTTCTTTACTATGATTTTTTTATTAATTTAATTCGTACTGCTAGGTTATCCCGTCGACCAAAAAATTATCTCCAAACTATAAGATTAAATGCCAATAATGGATGATCGTAAAAGTTACATTCAATGACACTAAATACGATTCACGTGTTTAAAATGTCATTAAGTGATTTTTATTTCGACTTTCTATTTGTATTTTTATTAATATTCCACTAATTATTTCTTTTTTCGTTATTTAAAATAAAAATTATGTCAAAATGTATAATTTGGCTATTAGTTTGGCAATTTGTATAATTTGGTGAAATTGGCCGACGGATAACAGATTAGTACCATTTAATTTTTTCTAAAATTCTTTACTTTTCTGAAATTTTTATTAAAAAATAATATATCTTATTTAAAATTTATTTTATTAAAGCGAAAAAGAACGTGTAATCAAGATGAAATAATCAATAAAGCTTCAAACTATCACCTTTACGATCCAGACATGAAAAATCAGTGTAAATTACGTTATTTTGATACAATGAGCTCAGTTTTTCTCTTTACATGTGTCAAGGCAAAAATACTTTTTGAACTAAGCCTGTGGCCACTTTCACCGGATTTTTTTTTCTCGCTTACTTTATGTACGTATTTTTATGTTTAACCTCATGTATTAAAATAAAAACATATTTTCTAGATCATTGTGATGAAAAAAAAATCCTGTCGGCTCGGCCTATAGGCGGAGGTAGATTTCAAAGAGTGCTCATTTCAAAAAATATATATATATGATTAGAGATAAACCCAGTTTAATAACTTCATTTGGCCGTTTATGAAAAATTTTTAATTTCATTTTTCTGCAAAAACTGGTTTTATCAGAATTATCTTAAGAAAAATTCAGGTCAAATGCCCATTTTGACAACATATTTTGAAATAAATTCTGAATTTATTAAAAAATCGACCAAAACAGTACATTATACTGTTCCTAAATAACAAAAAACTGTCAGTTGAATGCATTTGAGAAAAAAATTGAATTTAAAAATGAGTCATAAAATAACCGATTTGTTGTTTGAATACATCCTTAATTCTTTAATCATGATTGCTTCTTAAAATTTTGTGCGAAATACTCACTTTGACAGCATTTTTAAAAATATATTCTATCTTTATCAAAAAACTGGCTAATGCGTCACAGTATATAGTTTCTAAATAAGAGGATCTGTAAATTGGATGCGTTTGAGAGCAAAAATGGATTTTAAAACGAGTCATAAAAAACGCAATTTGCAATGTGAAAACTTCCTTAAATTTTCAAATCACGAAGACTTCGGGAAATTCTGTTCAAAATACCCTTTTTGGTAGCCCTTTTCGAAATATATTCTGTCTTTACGAAAAAAAAAAAAAAAAAAAAAAAAACGATCAATGCATCACACTATATAGTTCCTAAATAAGAGGATCTGTAAATTGGATGCGTTTGAGAGCAAAAATGGATTTAAAAACGAGTCAGAAAAAACGCAATTTCTTATTTGAACACTTCCTTAAATTTTCAGTCACGATGATTTCGGAAAATTCTGTTCAAAATACCCTTTTTGGTAGCTTTTTTGAAATATATTTTGTCTTTATCAAAAAACTCACCAATGTGTCACTTTATACAGTTTCTAAATAAGAGGATCTACCATTTGGATGCGCTTAAAATCAAAAATGAATTTAAAAATGAGTCAGAATATAAGCAGTTTGGATTTGAGGTTTTTTCTCCAACCCTTATTTTTGTTTAATTTCTTTTTGCTATACGAATTGGTCCTATGAAAAACTTGTCAATATAAAAGTTGTAGATATTTTTGAGAAGATGTAAAATAAATTTAATCAGATTTGATATCTTAAAAATTGACGGAGTTATGGATTTTTCTCTTTTTCATCGCCCTTTTTCTTTTCGTTTTTATTCTTTTTCATCGTTAAAAGTGTGTCCTATCAAAAACTTGTAAATACAAAAGTTTTAGATAATTTTAAGAACATTTACAAAAAATTTAGTTAGACTTGATATCTTGAAAATTGACGAAAATATGATTTTTTTTCTCTCAAAACACCTGTTTTTTTCACCCTTGAGCCCACTTCTAAATGTATCAAAAATCTGTCATGCATAAACTTTTGGCCCATTTTTAAGAAGTAATATAAACTTTAAACTGATTCGATATCTACTTTAATTAAGAAGTTATTGCGTTTTTTCGGTTTTCACGAAAACGCCCCTTTTTCCGACCCCCTTGGTCCGATTTTGCCCATTAACGAACTTAGACGAGATTTTATCCCCTTTGATTTTATGTACCAGTTTGGTGGAGATTGGTGAAGAATTATGGAAGTTATCGTGTCCATAAAAAAGTGATATACAGGGTGTTTCGCTACCAGACCGACAAACTTTGAGGGATGATAGTAGACACGAAGACAAACATTGTTAAATAGGAAATTATGGGGCGCAAACGTCTTCTGTATGAGTTAGGGGCCATTAAAATTTAAGGTCCAAAATTTCAAACGATGATAAAAAACGGAAAAAAGGGTCGATTCGTTTGCGGTTTTCACTAAAATTATTCTTTAAATCACGATTTTTTTTAGAATATTTTTTTTAAAGTTACGTACAAAAATTGTCGATAGAGGGCGCTTTAGACTTTAGAGTAACGAACAACTACTTTTTACCGTTATTTGGTGCATGTGGTTGAAATTATTCTAAAGTTTAGAATTTAACTTAATTTTTAAGCCCATAATCGGAAACATTGGGATCGGTTAACTAGCGAAAATTTAACTGTGAACAGCGGGGGAAATTTTAAATGCCCATAAATATTGGACAAACAAATTGATCTTGTTGCGGTTTGCGTGTAAGTCATTCCCTTGGTAATTATTTTATTCAAAATGACGTACAGCATTGATGTCCCCATTTTTTGATAGAGGGCGCTTTCGACACATCTCCTAAATTTCAATGGCATTACTCCTAGGTGTTTAACTACCAGACCAACATACTAACAGGAAGTGTTAGGGATGCAAAGCGACTCGGAATCACATAGGAATGTAACGTTGAAAATGCCTTTTTAGCGAGTTGTGGTTAAAAGAAGCAAGGAAAAAGCAACAGAAACATGTAGTGAAACAGTAACACGTTAATGTGGAAGAAAACAATTTAGTTAAGGGTTTTACTACAAAAGGTGTCCGAAATTACGACCAGAAGTAGTCGGGCATGCTTGACAGCAGCGATGCATGCAATTCCTCTCACTTTGAAATATCCCTGGCATCTCGGACAGCTTTCTGGCAGCTACAGAAATTCGAGCTGTGAGAGAGGTCTTCCACTGACGGTACGGGAGTCCCATACATTCAACTTTTCATTTGACCCCAGCAGAAGTCCATACAGATTCAGATTCAGATTGAGCCAGGTGCGGGTGGGCTACCAATTGGTTTGAGCTCAACCAGCCCCACCCAGCAACGTTCATTTAAAAAATACAAAAAAATTATACACTAATAAAATAAAGGTAGGTAAAAAAAAGTAATTGATATAATGAAGTAGGTACGACGATCTGGCAGACCAACGAACCGGGCCACCACTACCTATCCACTGCTGTCCATAAGTTATGTTGGGGTGTTTGCGAACATAATTGGTAAAATGTGGAGGAGCTCCATCGTGCTATAGAGTGGTGCAACGAAAGAGGAACATGTGCTTTTACCAGAAGTTCCGACAGAATGTGTTGTAGAATTATCAAGTTGCTTTTTTCTCTGCTTCTTTTAACCCTAACTCGTAAAAAAGGCACTTTCAACGTTACATTATAATATGATTCCGAGTCATCTTTGCATCCCTAACACTCTCTGGAAGTATCTTGGTCTGGTAGTAAAACATATAGGAGTAATGCCATTGAAATTTCGGAGATGTGTCGAAAGCGCCCTCTATCAAAAAATGGAGACACCAATGCTGTACGTCATTTTGAATAAAATAATTACCAAGGGAATGACTTACACGCAAACCGCAACAAAATCGATTTGTTTGTCCAATATTTATGAGCATTTAAAATTTCCCCCTCTGTTCACAGTTAAATTTTCGCTAGTTAACCGATCCCAATGTTTCCGATTATGGGCTTAAAATTTAAGTTAAAGTCTAAAATTTAGAATAATTTCAACCACATGCACAAAATAACGGTAAAAAATAGTTGTTTGTTACTCTAAAGTCTAAAGCGCCCTCTATCGACAATTTTTGAACGTAACTTTTTAAAAAAATTTCTAAAAAAATCGTGACTTAAAGAATAATTTTAGTGAAAACCGCAAACGAATCGATCCTTTTTTTCCGTTTTTTATCATCGTTTGAAATTTTGGGCCTTAAATTTTAATGGCCCCTAACTCCTACAGAAGACGTTTGCGCCCCATGGTTTCCTATTTAATAACGTTTGTCTTCGTGTCTACTATCATCCATCAAAGTTTGTCGGTCTGGTAGCGAAACACCCTGTATATATATATATATATATATAGATAGATAGATAGATAGATAGATAAACTGGTGCGATTGCAATAGGTAGTATTTCATACGGAATCTACCTAAAAAATGGCATTAATAAAAGTACATAAAGATAAAAAGAACCCAATAAGCAATATTCTTGTGACATCAAAGTAAATGTGACTTTTTATTCACTTGTCAAACTAAAGTGCTCGTGCATAAACATTTTTTTCCTCGAAATTTAATTTCCAAATTATAAAAATGCGTTCAAAATGTCACGTGTACGATTTTTCTTTTCTCTGGAACAAAGGACGAAATTCGATCACCATTGTTTAAAAAAAATTTCTTAAAAAAGCTTTTAAAATTAAAAATAAAATTTAAAAATGGAAATAAATTAAAAAATAGCTAGAATGGTCACACCTACATATGAACAGATTGCATTAAAAAATATATCAAAATCGGCCCATTAGAAAAGCTTAGAGTTGATGACTAAATAAACTGCCTGGTCTTTTAAATAATATAGATTTGTTACTAATAGGAGTTCCCATTTCCAAGAGCCCCACCAGTGGCTACGAGGTTCTGACCTCTAAACTGGTAGACGGTAGGTGATGGGTTCGAACCCAATCGCGACCATCGGCCTAACCGTTCGGCGTTTTTCGTGGTTTTCTTCGAACCTTGCGTAAATACGGGTTAGGTTCCCTTAGAAAGACCCCCACGGAGGGCATCCAACCCCATAGGGCCTATACCCCATTGCGTAGATAATTGACCGACATATATACAAACAAACCATCCCATTTCCAAGCTGTTTTGCAGTGTGATGCTGCCATCTATGACTAAGATAAAGAAACAAAGTTATAATTATCTTACTCTTATATTTTATGTTAAACTGGCCGCATTTGGAGACCAGTTTGGTCTCCCTTGAATGTATACTAAGCATTAAATCATATTGTTTTTATTCATAGTTTAATTTAATTGCTCAATTTTTTGCCAAATTAGAAGATTCTGCTGGAGAAACAGACACAGATGTCATATTGATGCTATTGCAAAAAAATGGCAACCATCTGTGCCTCACTTGTTAATCCCGCTATTGTTCTTTATTTATTAATAAACTGTTTACTTTTATTTTCTTTTTTAAAATGATATATAAATTGCTTTATTCTATAATTATGGACTAACTTTTTTTGTTTAATATTATTTCCTAAAATAATAAAAATGAGTTAAAAAATATGTATGTAACTGGTATTTCAAAAAGAAGTTTTCGCCAAATTGGTGTCAGAAAAATAACGCGCTCATGTGGTGCAGATACAGTGGCGCAGCCAGGATTCGGTTCTAGGGGGGAGGGGGGGGAGTTAAGTTTTTAATAAAGGTGATTGACGGTTATTTGAATCGCCGGTTAATGGAATCAGTATTAACTAGAATATTCACAAAATAATAGTTAAATTCAAAGAGCATCTGTGTGGCAGGAAATCATAATTCAATTAGCATAATATACTTCGGAAAAGTGATGTAGTTCAAATAACCATTTTTTACTTAACTAATCCATGTAATATGCACTTTCACAGTTTTAAGTAGAATTTTCGCCTTTAAGTGAATCACTATTTTAAATGAAATCTGATTCATTAAAACGGCGGATTCCGAAATATGCCAAAATATTTAAATATTATGTTTGATTTTGATTCATATAATTGCAATTATAGTGATCTCTCTTAGCTCTGAAATGGGTTTTAACCCCAAAACCACCGCCTTGGCTGCGTCACTGCATTAGCAAATATACCACGTAAATTATTAAACTTAAAATTCTTCTATAGAGTCATATAGAATATTTGTTTTTTATAATAGTTTATTTTTTCATTACCATACTGCCTGAATAATAAGAATTTAAATGTAACATGATTGCGATCATTTGGATGATAAACTTTTTTACCAAAAAATAGAATCGACTTCAAAAACTACTGCAAAGTAAAAAATAATTTTTTTACAGAATAGTTAATAAGAAATTAAAGGGCATTGTATTTACTATGCGTTTTGTTAAATTTATGTACATTAAATATATATTTTTTGGAGTCAGTTCCAGCCAAGCCAAGTTCAAAATTAAAGCTAAGTTTCTAATATTGAATAATTATATTTAACTTGGCTTGGGTGGCACCGACTCCAAAAATCAATTTAAAGTACACAAATCTAACAAAACGCATAGTAAATACAATGCTCTTTGTTTAATTTCTTATTAACTATTCTGTAAAGCAAATTAATTTTTACTTTGCAGTAGTTTTTCAGGTCGGTTCTTTTTTGGTAAAAAAGTACATTTTTCACTTTTTAGTTTTTTTTTTTTATATTAGCTTATGACCGGGAAAACGGTTACAACAGTCAATATTATTTTGCGAGAAATCACTAATTTTAATAGTTTTTGCTTAGTTATTAAAAAAGTACTGAACCAATTTTGATGAAACGGAAGTGGTACCAATTCGAGAGCAATCTCTTTCAATAAATCAAAATCCATATAAATTGGATGGATAGTTTTAAACGGTGAACATGTATATAAAAAATACATACACGTTGAATTGTTAAGCTCCTCCTCGTTTTTTGAAGTCGGTTAATAATTATTAGTATTTAATTTGTAAAATATACGCATAAAAATTATACGGGAAAAATTATTGTACACACGTATGGCAGAAGTGGGGTTCAAACTCACGCTTTCTTTCCAGAACGAGAGTTTAAATCAAGCGTATTAGACCTCTCGGCCATTCTGGCTGTATTCTGTTCGGCGAACTTATTCAAAGTCCATGTTACTTTTTATTTGCAAGAAATCATTAATTTTATTAGCTTTTGCCTAGTTACTAAAAAGTACTTAACCAATTTCAATAAAATGGAAGTGATACCAATTTGAGAGTAACCTTTCATTTAACACAAACACTAGTTTAATCGGTTGGATAGTTTCTGTGTAATCGGTGAACATACATACATAAGAAAAAATGCATACGCGTCCAATTGATGATAAACTCCTTTCCTTTTTTTAAGTCCGTTAAAATTTATAATATGGAAAAAAATACTGTACACGTATGTCAGCAGTGTATCAACACACAACATGTTTCGAGAACCAGAGTTTAAATAAGACGTTTTAGACCGCTCGTATATCCTGACTGCAGTCTGCTCGGCGAACGTATTCAACGTCATGTTACTTTTTGCAAGTCTATTATTTTAGTTCTTTTCACTGATAAAAAGATCTCTGATACTCTGTGCTAACGGTTAAGCACAAAATATTCTTAATAGCATAATTAGTATTTAATTTGTAAAATATATATGTAAAAATTATATTACGGAAAAAGTTATTATATACATGTACGTCAGAAGTGGTGTTCGAACCCATGATTTTTTTCGAGAACGAGAGCTTAAATCTAACGCCTTAAACCGCTCGGCCATTCTGTCTGCACTACGTTCAGCGAACTTATTCAACACTTTTCATTAGCGAAAAATCACTAATTTCATTAGATTTTGCCTAATTACTAAAAAGGTACTAAACCAATTTCGATGAAATGGAAGTGGTACCAATTCGAAAGCATTCTCTCTCATTTAAAACAAAAATAACAGAAATCAATTGCATTGTTTCGAAGTAATCGGTGAACATGCAATACAAAGAAAAAGAAATACATACGCGTCGAATTGATAACATCCTCTCCTTTTTTGAAGTCGGTTAATAGTGAATAGGACAGACGATAAAAAATAATAATTATTATAGATTTTAACCTTTGCACGATTTTGTGAAAGTAGAAATTTCAGAAAACATTAAATTTAAATGAAATCTTTAGAAAAAGAGGAAATCAGCGGTGTGCAAAATTTTTAAAACTTAGACAAATCTGCTCTGTTTGTTATTTTGCTGAAGTAACTAATAAATAATCCGCTGTCTAAATTCCATTTGAAATTTCAATTTGTCTTGCCGATTTCTCGTCATACGAGTATGTAATTCAGAAATATTTATACTTAAAAAAACATGTTCAATATTTGTTTAAACAATAATTACACTCTAAAAAATAAATGTGTAAATTAGACAAATTTACATATATATGTGTGTGAATTCCTAAAATTACACACCTGACATGAAAATTACCCACTTTTTGCAAAGTTTTACCTGTTTTTATATGCATTTTAGCTTAACAAACTAAGTATGTATTTTGTGATCACTTGAAAAACATAAATAAATGTGTAAATGCTGAAAAATGCCTGAATTTACACAAATTGGTATGTTATTGTAATTTACACATAATGATATATACATAGGTAAGTGTGTAAATTTCTAAAATCACCCACTTGTCATGAAAAATGCCCTATTTCTACAAAAAAAATACCTATTTTAATGTGTGTTTAGTTTATGGCATTAAGGGAGACCCGTAAGAAAAAACCCAAAATTTTTATTATTGATTTTAAAGTAATGAATTTTGGTGTACTATTTAAGAATCTTCTTGTGAGGAATAATTAGCAAAAAAATTCACTTTTTATTAAAAAGTATATTTTTTATGGGGATTTTTATGATTTTTTTTTGTTGAAAAATAAACTTTTTAAAATTACTACTCCTCATTCAATTTTCAATATTATGGTATTACTAAAATTTCTTAAATAGTGTTATAGTATATAGAAAAGAACTAAGGAGAGAGATTTTTAATTTTCCATTTTAATCGGCTAAAAAAAAAAAAAAGAAAATACGCATGGTAAATTTTCTTAAATTCGTCATAATTTTCATGTTTACCAATTTATGTAAAATTTTCAGAAATAGTTAAAAAAAAGTATCCCTCCTTACTTTTGTTGCAAATTTTTTTTAAGATTCTAAAAACATAAACACTTTGTTTCTAAATCATTTTGCCACTGAACCTTAGTACTTTGAACTTAGGCAAAATATGAAAAAAGTCATTTTCCGGAAAACACGTTTTAAATGGCCGCTAGTCCTTTAAATTCTATAGTGATTACAATTTAAAAAGCTCATTTTCTACCTGTTCCAAGTGTCCCCGAGTTCTGAAATTTTGCATGGATATTCTCAAATATATATTTTATCGTTTTCTGAGAAAAAAACTTTTTTGAACTTTTGATGATTTTTGGCCGAAAATGGGGTACGGGTCTCCCTTAAGTTTGTAAATATAGTTATCAGTTCATAAACTCAGAAAAATGTGTAAATGTAGATAACACTTGAAATTTCACTAATTGGTGTGTTACAAAAATTATAAATGTGTGAATTTTAAAGTAGACGTTAAGAAACGGATAGGAGGCTTACATATTATTCAGAGCTACACTTTTTATTTCAGTAATCCTATTCCATAAATAACATAGTGTCATTGCATTGCTGTAACAGTATTTTTAATTAATAAACTAATATATATATATATATATATATTTATAAGATACTCTGACCACCTCTCTCACCCTCCCCGTTTTAGCAGCGCGTAAACATTAAAAAGAAGTTAAAAAAATTAAATCTTGACACATGTAACAATATTTTGTTACAGGTAACGTAAAATTTTATTCATTTAATTAGTTAATTTTAATTTCGTTTTCCGAATTAACTTTTCAAATTTGTACATAAAATATAAGAATGCTTGATTTTATAATTCTAGGTTTTCATTAAATCATAATGTCTTTCAGCCATCTCACAGAGCGCTCTTTTTCACTATTTTATTTGTAATTTTCAGTAATAGTGTTAGATTTCATTCTTAAAGCGAAATTAGGAAGACTTCAAAGAAGCATTATAATAGAGATATAATCCCACTTTATGCTTGTTCATAAATTTAAATTATATTTTTTCTACTGTTGGTAATTTTTCTGCTGCCCCCACCCCCCCTTAATTAAAAGGACAGTAGTTTAATCTTCAGTATAATCTAAAATCTATTTCGAATACATTTAATGTGTAACATAAAACATAATTCGTGTAATTAAGATAATTCTAAATTCGAATCCTAAGTTATTTTTACATTTTGCACATCGAATATAAGTATGCTTGATTTTACCCTAAATTATTTTAGCCGTCTCATAGCTTGTAACCATTTATCCATTTCAAAGTTTAACTTGTAATTTCAGTTTAACTTCAGTTCGCAGTACAATTGATGGTCACATTCACGAACTACTTCGACTCCGAGTTAGACGCGAATCTAGCATAGAAAACTAAAATCGTAATCATCGTTGACTTGGCTTCATCAAGTTTAAATTGAAAACTAATGGTGGGTCCAGCTGAATGCAAGCGCTCATGTTGAGAAAAATATAGAAGTTATTCTCTCATAAAATATAAGGTATGTAATCTCATACATTAGTATCACCTCCAATTCTTTGTATCTGATTTGTTTATATTTATGTATAAATGTATATGCTATATGTTGGCTTGTTTTTTTACGTATAAGAATTTTTTACACGTATAATTTACTTGCCTTAAAAAATGTCAACATTACCTAACTCCTGATGATAAATGTCTACTAAAATAACAACTGTTGTATCTAAGGTTATTTATTTCTCGAAAAATTTTCATCTTTAAATGAATGTATTTTAACAGTAGCAAAATAAACGTTAACATTTTTTTTTGGGGGGGGGGTCGTGCGGTGTTAAATTTTGGGTCGGTTGTGTGAAAGATATTATAGTTTATTTATAAACTATTATACAAATGTATATCATATCTATAAATTATATATTCTGATTTATAAGTTAAATAGTTCGTATGAGTTTTATTTATTTATTTGTTGAAAATTTTTTGTAAGTTTTTTTTTAAATAATGAAACTTATAATGTTAACTAAGTTTATCATCGATTAAAACTATAGCGTTTCTTTTGAGTTTCTACGTTACATTTTCCAATTTTGAGAAATTTGAAATATTTATTTATCTTAATTACATTTAATTTTCAGCTGAGTTTTAATTTGAAAATATTACATCAGAAGAACTGTGTTCCACTAAAATAATCATAGTAAAGGAAGATAATTTTTGCTTCTTAATTATAGATTTAATAAAAACACACATATGTAAATTGCAAAAAGGCGCAAATACATTGATTTAAAATAACTCCAGATGAAAAATTCTGAAGAAAATTTATATTAAAGTAATGGCTTTTTCTACAAATATGTATTTTTCCATTCCAATTTTGCCTATTATTACAGAATTTATATGACATAAAACATATGATTTTATGTATATAAAAAAATTATAACAGTTGTGTCATAATGAATATTCAAAATCGAACTTATCAGTCCCCCCCCCCCCCTACATAAATATCTCCCGCCGGATGAGTTTTATACACATAAGACACAAATGTAATTCTCAAATAAATTCTACGAGCTTATTAATTTCGAAAATTTATAAGAGTTAATTGATATTTGGATATAGATACAGTATTTCTCATTTTATTTTTTACTACAGCTGATAAATAAAAATGCTAATTACTGTGATATCTAAAATTTATTTGGAATATCTGAATTTTCATTCATGAAGATAGGATTAATTTCATTAATGTTAAAATATATTTGTACTTTTTTGTAAGACACAAATTTCTAAATATAAACTTAAGTGCAAAAGATGTTATTTTAATGATTCAACAGCCTTTTTGAAAATCTTGATAATATTTTATGGTAAATTCTTTGTAATGATGAATATTTATGAAAAGTAAGCAATTCAACATATAATATAGGTGATTTATGTATATATAAACAAATCAGCTAAAATATTTGCAGGTAATATGTGTGTATGTGTGTGAGATGAACATTACATACCTTTTTCTATTTTTTATAATTCTTTAAATTTTACTTTTATAACTGTATGTAACACAGTACCTTCAGTATAATTGACTTTGTATCTTGAGTCTGAAAAATAAAAAATGAAAAATTGAGTTTGAACTCTGAAAATAAGAAATGTGGAGATTGCAAGTTTTTCAACTATGATTATTCCATCTGACTAGTCTAAAATTTATCATTAATTAATTATTTCTTTATCTTAATTTTTAATTGCATATACTAAATAATATCTAAATGAGGGAAAAATATAAAATTCAGAAGTAAGGAAGAATAGAGAAAATAAAACAGCAGTTTTTATGGGTATATTTAGAGGAGAGTGGGGAGGAATGGGACACTTTTTACAAAAATAATAAAATCAACTTTACTTGACACAAATACAAAAACTTTTATTTATAGAATACAAAATGAAACACTTTCTAATGTCCTTGAACAATATAGAAACATAATTTGCAGAATCAATTTTATAAAAGAAAGAAATTGTAAATTTCAAAATGTGTCCCATACTTCCCTACTAACAGAGAAGTAATATTTGTACTATGATGGTTGATGAGGAATATTAAAAACTAATGTCTTAAATGGCTATATGCGAATTTTAGATCCGTAGCTGCTATATTAACATAGTTTTAGAGGGAGGAGTAAAGTTCTAAAAACCTATTTATAGGGTGTTTTTAAGAGGAGGGGGTGAGTGTGATAGGCTGATTTGGAACTTATGAGGCTACACTTGTGATAGTGGATGAGAAGTGTGTACATCACGATGAACCCGAGTCCAAACAACAGTACTTTTATCGCATCCACTGTCACAAATCTTGCCCCATAAGCTAAAAATCAGGCTTTCAACTACACCCCCTCCAATTTTACTCCTCCATGCAAAATTATATGAATATTGCAGCTACGGTTTTGAAACTAAGCGTAAAATCTACTAAGACATTAGACTTCGATATTCTACATCAACCCATTGCAGTACAGATATTTCATATATACACTAGACACAATAGTTATTGAACCTCCATCGAATATGCGTATTTTACATATTACGCAAAGAACTGTGTAAATTACAATAATACAATGTTGTGTGTTTTTTGCGTAATACACATTTATCAGTGTAATCACAGAAGATTACACAGATAAATGAGTGAGAATATTACACAGATATATGTGTATTCTTGCGCAATTTACACATTAATGTGGATATTTATTGAGTGATCATTATAACTTTTACCCACTTAGTGTTATCATCAAATTACACACTGAAATGTGTATTTTGACAAACTACACACAAATTTACACATATAAACAAATCGTTTTTGTAATCGATTTACACATTTTTGTGAGTAAATTTACACTTTTATTTTTTAGAGTGTATCTAAATGTTCAATGTCCCCTAGAAATTCATGCTTGTTTTTTTTACACACAACAAAATTCAGTTTGTAAGTAGTACATCTTAGTTTTTTTTCTTTTTTGTATACACACATCTTTATACATATCTGGATGGCTATTCTGAATATATTAAGGAAATAATAATTTCTTTTTATTTTTTGAAAATTATTCTCAAATAAGTTTTTATTTCATTTTTAAGAAGAAAAAGAAATAAATTGTTTGTATTTTTTTGCTTTTTTTCGCCTGTATGATGTTATTTTTAGAAAAATAACCTAATGCTGATAAAATTCGAATATATTATTAAATGTAACACAGCATTTCTCAATGTAAAAATAGACATCTTGTAAACAAAACTTCTTACAAAATTGGAATATGTTGTTTAAATATAACACAGGATTTATCCATTTTAAAATTAGCATCTTCTAAAAACCGATATTCCTTTCTTTCACTGTAAATTTTGACGATTCAATTATATTATCTCGATCTGTTATATTTGTTGGATACATTAATTACTTTAATAATGGAGAGTTTTTATCGATTAGTTTAGTGTCTTCATTTCATTAGAATCTATTTCAACTTTGAAACGTATGCGTGAATGACTGAAAATTATTCATTTATAATGTACGAAAAACAACTGTTTACCAAACTTAAATTACTACTCTCAGTGTAGTTAGATTACAAAAATAAATAAATAAAAAAGAAATCAAATAAATGAATAAATTTGACAATTTTAATCAAATGGAATTAATTAATTATAAAATTAATTAATATATAATTAATTAATATTAATTAAAATTATTAATTGTCTGAGCGTAGCGAAGTCTTTATACTCAGAGATACGTAACGATATTAAAAGTCAAAAAAATTCTTTCGTCAAGCAAATCTCAAAAAGTACTTGTCGGATTTCGATTCTGTTTGTACCAGAAGGTACCTATGAAGGTAATCTGGTGAATGCACCTACTTTTAAAAATTAATTCCAAATAGTTTAAAAGTTATATTAAAAAAACTGATAAAAAAGCACAATTTATTTGCATACGTCACAGAAATTTGGTGCGCGTGATTTTCACAGGCTGGATATTTTCGTAGCTAACCGAATCAGTACATGGAGTAAATAGTATTCATTTACGCACTCAGAAATATTGAATGCAATAAAACATTTTAAAATTTAATCATGCAGGAAAATAAAACTGTTATTTTTTATATTAAAAAAAATGTCAGAAAAACTTTGATTTTGAGATTTTGTGATAATCCCTTAATAGCACTTTTTAATCGCTAAAAGAATGTTTTATATATTTCGCGTGTGAAAATTAGAAACAATTATGTTTTTAAATAAAAAGTTTCTTTTATGACATCATTTTCCCTTTATATTTATTTTTATTGCATGTTTTCTTTTAACTTATATTTTGTTTGTGTGTGGAAGTCAATTCTGGTCACTAATTTTACGGCACGGATACCACAAGCGCATCAGATTTGGCGCAATTTTTTTCAAAGCCCATTTGGCGAAAACTCCGTTTTCAAATAACGCTTACATACACATTTTTAAATTATTTTCCATTTTCAAAAAGAACTTACAGTAAATAAAATAATAATAATAATTAATAACTATAAAAGGAAATATTTTATATAATTAAAAAAAGGAAATGAAAGTAAATAAACATTTTACGAGTAAATAAACAAATAATAAATAAATGAAGCCGGGTTACCATCTCAGGTAAAATAATGCCATTTTGACGCCAATGATGTTCCCTGGTGCATATGTGACATCTTTTCCCATTTTTCATCCATTTCCTGTTGACATACAACTTTGAAATTTGGATTATGTATGCATACCTGGACATTGATTGAATTAGACATTGATTTTTTTTTTTTTATTCGATCCAAAAAAGGGGCAACGGGGGCTATTTTTTAAAGATTTATACAATTTATACTGGATAAAGGAGCCACTTACCTATTTTTATATACAAGAAGAAGTGAGTGGCATGTAAAAACAATTATAGTATACATAAATAAAATACTTGAGATAATATACTAGAGATATAAGCACCGGGTTTGGCGAGATTTTTTATGCCAATTATGCGAAAACATAGTTTTGATTATCAGATACATATAGCATGCTATAATAACATGTTATTTATTTATTTCAAAATGAAAAAAAAAAGGAATATACGAAACATTTTCTGTTAATAAAAAAAAGAAATAACAATCAATAAATGATAATATTTTTAGAACAAACAATTTATCATAACATTTATATGATAACCAGTATGTTAGGTAACTGAACGCGATTTTGGCATCAATTAGGTACCTCGGTGTGTATAGGGCATATATGTGTCATATTTATTTGTAAAACTGAGCATGAACGTTTACCAAGTGTGTTTTCATAGTCGCTTATATCTTTTTGAAACATAGCGCACCTTTCGAAGCCAAAACTGCAAAAAAGAAAAAATAAATAAATATTTGCAGTATACTTTTTTTAATGTAATGCACATTTTGTAATCAATAAGCTCGATAATCAGACCTCGTTTATTTATTTTATTTTATTTATTTATTTATTTTTTTTAAGATTATATTTCATACGACGTCTTTTTGGGATTCGTCGTTTTTCCATATTTGATAGTATGAGTCTACTCGTTTTGTAACTTTTTTTTGTAACTTTCTTCTTTATTAACAGCGACATTTGGATTTCCTATTTAAATAAAAATTCTTCTAAATACAAAGAATTTTGTTAAAATAAATAAATAAATGAAATGCGGACATCTATTGCTCAAAGCACAAAATGTTTCCTAAAAGTTAATAAAAATCAGTAGAAACATAATTTGTATGATAATAAAAAGGTGACTTATGTAATAACAGAGTCATATATTATGTATGTTATGGATTAAGTATAAATATTTCTCCACCATTTATAAGTAATAATAATAATAAAATAAAATGCGGACAGACCAAAGTCTATATTTGACTGAAAACAACAACCATTTTCTAAATGCTTTAAAAAAATGGCCAATGAAAAGTGATATTTCAAAAGTATTATGAAATTAGTTAAAAACCATTTATTTTAAACTAAATTAATAAAAGATTTATATTTTTAATGAAATAAATGGGATTTGAAAAATTATTGGAAATTTACCACCATAGATGTATCAATATTACAATCAGTACTTTGTATGCAAAATGGAACAATTAGCAATACTTTTTGTACCCGAAAAATGGTCGTTGCCCTTTTTTTAAGGTTAAAAAGTAGATTACGAAATATTCCTATACAGAGATGCCAAGCCCCCGCTTATTGCATAGCAGAATTTTCTTATAGGAAAAGTTATTTTTTAAATCCGCAGATTGTTCCAATTTAATAAAACATTTTCTGTATTAAAATACCGGTATCCAAAATGTCCGAGACTTGGCAGCTCTGCCTATAACATTTTAATTAATCACGGTACTTTTTTAATCGGATCCAAATTTAGTGAAGACAACGTTTTTTGGCCAAAAGCAGCTTTTTTCCACATGTGTAACTACGATACAATTCCTTGATGCTGAAATAAAATGTTTTGACTTATGCTATTATTGCTTCCTCTTATTTATTTATTTGGATTTTAAATAAGATGACTCAAAATCGTGTTTTTTAAATGTACGGGAAAAATGCATTTCGAGAGAGGGCGAAAAAAGCAATATTTGGCGATTTATTACCTGCGTTTGGCTAATTGTCTTACTACCTTGTATTGAATACTCTTCACAATACTTCGCTGTTATATGGACTTAGGCGCTTTTATAAAAAGTTTGACGTAATTCGGGCTTAAGAAAGTGAGTTTTTTACTGAATAATACAAATAAATGAAAAATTAATACTAAGAAATACTAATAAAAGAAAAATGAAGCATTATTTTGATCTATGTATATTTTAAAATGCATCTGCTAGCACTAATTAGATAATTTATGTGTATATAATATATAGTAGAAGATAAATAGCTTTTGATTCTGTATTTCTATGCTATAAAGCATTAACGTTTGTGTGTTTTTCGTTATCATTGGGAGTACCTAGCCGATTTAAAATATAATGTGATCAAAAAATGTTGGTAACCATCTTTGCTGCAAAATATACTATATTTTGCGTAGAAACAATAATCACCATCAATACACGAGCAAAAAAAGTTCTAAAATTGAGAATTCTTTGATGTTGATATGACTAAAAATTTTAAATTTTTTTTGGTGGCAATTTTCAAGATATAATATTCTCGTTATGAACGATTTCTAAAACATTCGACAATTTAATTTCACAAATTAAACATTTTTTTTTCTAGAAAAAGTTTTAAACCCAATTTATTGAGAATATTGCAATTTCTAGGATACTGTTGGGATCAGAAACTATAACTTTGTCATCACAGTAACTTATAAGATGTAAGTGCTCGTTTAGAACAAATTTTTAAAAAAGGATTCTTTAACTCTTATCGACAACCTCATTGCATCCGTGGAAAACAGGTATTCAACATTATAAACTATTCAGACGGATTTCACACCATATAAAATACAGTCCATTCTCTTCAAAGATAATAGTTTATGTTATTTATAGTTTCTCAAATCAGTGCGAAGCTTCTGTTTATGCTCATGACATCATTTCAAAGAGTTATATTTCTAATATAGGAAAATTTGGTGTTTTATTTTCTGTATTACTTTTAACATATTTCATATTTCCAATTTTATATCCATGCATGGTTTGCTTTTCTTTTATAAAAATAGTATATGCAACTTTACATATAAGAATTTGTAATTCTATGATTCAATATGCTTATTTTCATCATATTTTATCACAATGAATGACCAATTAAAGATAACATCTCATTTTCTTTACTTATCGCAAGTTATTAAATGTGTATTCTCAGCAATATCGCTCAGACTAATCCCTCTGAGGGAAGTCCTAGTTAATGGACGTATATGGAAACTTCTATTTATAGTTAATGTAATTTTAATCAATCTGAAATAACGAAATAAAAATCACTGTTATACAAATGGTCATTTTTAAGGATTAAAACTTATGTTTTTTTTTTAATGTTGTTTATTTAAAAAGTAAAAACGGAACGATTATAGGATCACTCGGGTGTTGGTATGACCGTAATAACTAATTTTACCGAAAACTATTGAATGTGGTACTTTCAAAGTTACCTAGGTTATAAAGGCTGTTAATTCGCATATTTACGGATAACTTTTCACAAGTACATTAACAAAAAAAGGAGGAATATTTTAAGTAACTTGTTAGGAAAAAATGTTCACATTGTGTGGAAATATCGTTCAAAATATCTCATCCAAAGATTGCCAATAGTATTTTTTGAAAAAAAAAATTGTGGGTAATTAGCTATGTTATTAATTGGAAATCTATCTAGAAAATATCGCCTTGGACAAGCCGATACTGAAACTTTGCGACCTGATTTTGAAGCGCGCTTGATAAAATGCCAAGTTTAAACTTTGTACACGGTTTCACTTTGTAGTACGAAATCTCTATAATGAGAGTAAAACTCGCACTTGACCGATTGTTTTATTTTTATTACTATAATTTTTTAACGGTATATTATATTATTTAAATAATATAATGATATAATAAATGATAATAATAAATATATTTTAAATGATATAATATATTACAAAATATTCAATATTATGAAATATTTACTATCATTGCGATTGTTAAAGAAACTTTTCAGATATAAGCTTCGTTAATTTATTTTTTTTTCCTAACAGCAATTTTGACTGTATTTCTAATAAATCTGTTTTTTAACAAAGAAAAAAAAATGAAAACAACAATTGATTACATAGTTTATTAATAAGAACATTTGCCAGTTTCATGTGTTTTTAAGCAAAATTGAATTCAGAAAGGCATTCGAGATCAGCCATATTATTTCAAATTTAAACTACTCAGATGAGGTAATCCCAAAACTTTCTTCTATCCCATCCCTGTTAATATTTCAAAATTCATTATTACAGCGCCAAAATTATATGCCAAGCAATTCCATTCTTGAGAATTTTAATAATATGAAGTTTCGTGCATTTGTTCTTGAAACATGATTATCGCTAAAATAATGCAAATCATGCCAAAACGCAGCTTAGCAGTGCCATTTCTTGTGTGATAACAAAGAAACCTAATTTGCAACAACTTATATTAACATCTAATAGAATCTGAAGTTTGATCCATGCATTAGTTCTTGAGATATGCATATCGTGAAAAATAAAAAATCGTGAAAAATGAAAAATTGTGAAAAATGCAAAACAGCAGTGCAACCTATTGGACGATTTACACCAAAATGTAAATAACACCAAGTCATATTAAGAAATATAGCCGAATATGAAGTTTTATGAAAATCCGTGCATTATTTCTAGCAATAGAGTTATTGCGGAAATCACAGAAAATGCTGCATAACAGCGCCATCTGTTGAACGATTTGCACCAAAAGATGAAAAACATCAGTTTATGTCAAGGACAAACTGAATTCGAAGTTTGATGGAAATCCGTGCCGCTCGGTGCGAAAGGGGGGGTTGCCAAATTGAGACCTTGCCCCTGCCGCAGTTTTTCCTTCGCACGCTCCTGAATCCGTGCTTTAGTTAGAGTTATTGCTGAAACTATGATAAATGCTGAATAGCAGTGCCACCTGTTGAGCGAACAACACCGAAATATAGAAAATGACCAATCATGTTATATACTAATTGAATCTGAAGTTTGATGAAAATCCGAGCATTAATTCTTGAGATACAGCTATTGCGGGAATCGTGAAAATTGCTGCATAGCAGCGAAACCTGTTGAGCGATTTATACCAAAAATTAATCAGCATGAATTTATATCAGGTACTAACTGAATATAAATTTGTATTAAATTCCGTGCATTAGTTTTCGAGATTGAGCGCTCACAATATTTGTGTTACAAAAAGACAAACAGACTCACAGACAGACATTTTGTAAAAACATGATTTTTGGTATCTTTGACTCCTAAAACGTTACCCGTTGAAAACTGGAAGGCGAAATTTTTTACGAATCCTATACGTAAAAATAAACATATATTTATTTTTACATAAAAATAAACATATTTTAATTTTTACATTCATCTATCTCGATAAATTATATAATTTATCGAGTTTCCTTCTTAAAGGCTATTTTCAGAAATTCGCCCCGATAAGGGTCTTTCATTGTTGATTCCGTATGAAAAAATAGAATTTGTGAACAACAACAACAAAAAAAAATCTTACACAATAAGAATTAGAAAATTAAAACAAAGAACTGTTTCTCACCAAGCACAGTTCCCGCCAAGAAGCGTTGAATTCAAGCCAAAGGCTCTGACCAATTGCAAGATACATTTTGGATGGTAAAACCTGGTTGGGAAAAAAATTATGCGCATTTCTCCCTTGTGATAGTCGCTGCGCATCGGAGATTGTTCTGGAGGCCGATGACGTCGTAAGCTGAGCATGCGTATTAGATTAGCCCGGCGGTTGGCGCGATGTACTTATAGTCAAGACAGCGGCGTGTTTTTCAGTTTCGTTTGTTTTGTAGATGATTGCTGGTCACGAGCAGGATTTGTTTATCGACGGCTGATGGTTTTTAATACAATGTGTATTTTTCTCTGAAAGATGAATGTTGTTGTCTTTTTTATGAAGAAAGAGTTAAAGAGTTTTATAAGTGGATAAAGATAAAAGAATATTTCTTTTGATGTTTATCAACTTGAAAATATTTAGAAACACTGTTACTTTTATGGGCACACGCTCTTGTTCCTCTTTATGGTTTTAATATAAGTTTTCTATTGAAATTGTCTTTCCTCCTCTTTTATTTTGGAAACGAAGATGGTTTAATTTTATTCTAATCTCCACTTTTTACTTATAAGATTATTCATGTCAAAAGGTGAAGTGTTACAGAACTTTAGCTTTTTTCTAGGGTTTGGGCAAAATTTCTGTAGGTATTCACTGGATGTGTTTGACACTTGGTTGTTTTTTTTCATGATGCAAAGTATGAGATAGAGTTGTGTCATACTTGTTTTATTTTGGTTTCCGGCAATGTTTTAATGCTGGGTTCGCGTGAAGTATCGCCGGTTTCCTATAAAACAATAAAAATTGGATTTAGCATCTGTTTGAAGTTTAATTATTGAGGGTGAAAGTCAATCATAAGTATTAGAGCTATTCTAATGGATTTGTAAAGTTCAAGTTATTTGAGAGAAATATGAATTAATCTTTTGAGATATAATAGTTTTTTTTAAAGTTAATTTAAATTAAATATACATTAATTTAATTCTTTGATGCTCCAGTCCTTATTTAACTGTATGAAGACTTAGATGTCACAGGTTTCTTTCATACATCCTCTGTGTTTGTGAAAGACCTGTTTGTGATGTTAAAATGGAAATTCGTTATTTGAGAAATTGAAGTGTCCATGTAGTTAAACTCATGGTGGACTCATGTCATATATTTCTGGTTTTATTTTTAAAGTTTTTATTTTCTTTTAATCTTGTTTTTGTTAAATAAAAAAGATAGTTGGTTTTAAATCTAGTTTGTTATCATTTTACATATATTACATTTTCTTTTTCAGCCATTTAAACTGATTTAGACTTTGAATATAATTTACATTTTTACATAAATTACTGGGTTCAACTTCTCAGCGCTAAACGTTTCCACTTGTGCATTTATTACTGCTCTGCTAATTCAGTTTATAACAGTAATTACACATTGTAATTAATTCAAGAGACACATACCCCCTCTGCAACTCTTATGGAAATCTCTTGGCTTTCGGCAATTTACGGTGATGTATAGTTTCACACAGAAGAGGGTTTTTGAGTAGAGACTGACTTATTTAAATGACAGAATGGATAAAGATACACTTGGTTCAGTTTTGTTTATGAATTTTCTGGCTGTAGTCTTTTTATGCAAATTCGATATATGTATATATATATACATTTCTGCATCTAAAGACAAAAAAACCCCTTCATTTGGCGCCTTCTACGTTTTCTGTTCTGGAGCACAGGCATAGATGATTGGGGGGGGGGGGGGCACGTGCCCCCCCCCCCAAAAAAAAAGAATTCTATGTATATCATATATATTATTAAGCAGTAAGCCTCTAAACTTCGGCTCGAATATTTCAAAAACAACCCGATGGATTTTTTTTGCAAACTATCATTCGAGAGAGAATATTACCATATTATTAAGTCAAATTTACAGCGATAATTGTGATTTTTGGTAAAATTTTTTTTATTTTATTGATATTTTTGACGAAAGAGTTGCAACAATTAATTCTTTGGCGATAATTGTCATTACTAAAATAATCAAAATGGCTATTTCTGTTAAAAAATGATATAAACAATCGAAAAAAAAAACCCCTGACAACTTGTTTGATTTAAAATAGAGAAATAAATAAGGAACAAAAATTAGTTTAATGAGAAATATTATCATGAAAGGAAAATATTTAATTTAAATATAAAAATAATATTTGTAATGGTTAAAAATTAATTCAGTGTAAAACAAAGTTTTGAATTAACGCAATATTTAGCTGTTTATCCCTTTCGCATGAAGTTTAAAGAAAAAAGCATCTCAAAAACATCATTAGATAAAACGTTAATAACTCCTTTCTTTCTTTCCTTTTCTTCTTTTTTTATGTGATTCTTCCATTATATGTCTTACAGAAGAAACTCGCAGAATAAAATTTAAAAATGGCTCTAAGTGTTAATTGTGTGGTATTTGTTTAATTGGGTGATATAATTTAATTTTGTCGTCAAATAATGCGGTTTTAGGCCAAAAAGGCATTAGCCGGAGCCAGGTTCACAAAAACTATATTCTCTCTGTCTCTTTTTTGGTATATTTCGTAAGAAATATTGTAAGAAATATCCGATGGATTTTTTTGCAAATTGTATCATTTGGTAGAGAATATTTCTGCGGTGGTTTATGAGTCAAAAATACAGTGATAACTGTGAATTTTGGTAATAAATTTCTTATTCTATTGATATTTTTGGCGAAAGGGTTGCAACAACTAATTTTTTGGCGATAATTATCGTTAGTAAAAAAATTGAAATGGCTATCGCTGATAAAAGATAACTAAACATCTCGAAAAAAACTGATAACCTATTTAATTTAAAACAAATAAATAGATAAAGAATAAAAACGAGTTTATGGAGAAATAATACTATAAAATAAAAATATTTAATCTAAATATAAAAATAATTTTAATAATGGTTAAAAACTAATTCCGTGTGAAAGAAAGTTTTGAATTGAATCGATAGTTGGCTGTTTATCTCATTCGCGCCAGGTTTAAAGAAAGAAGCATTTCAAAAACTTCATAAGGTAAAACATAAATAACTTTTTTCTTTTGTTTTTTTTTCTTTCTTCTTTTTAATGTGATTTTTCTGTTATATGTTTAACAGAAGAAAATCAAACACAGATGTCATATATGCACTACTTTGGCGTACTTTTTTTTCTGCCGCCAATGCAGCGAAAACTGTTGCGGTTTGTTAAAGAGAAAAAAAAATAGTTTTACATTATTGTGTTTTGGCAACATCTTTTCCGTTAAGGTTTTTATTATTGAACTCTGTGTTCGAATCCCTTTTTTTTTTTTAATAACGGCTTTATTATGTGTCTAGCTAAAATTTCTTAAAGCAATATTAAACGAAGTTTTTCTTCACTATTTATTAATGATTCTGTTACAATATTTATCTAAATATACTAATTGATTTAAAATTACTTTAGGTTATGGGTTTTCCGCATGCTATGTGCGCTGTAATAATTCAAGCAAAGTTTTTAAATATTTAGTATATCGTAATAGCATTAAGCCTAATGCATAATCGGCAAGAAAAGTAGGTTTTTCTTCGTTTTCTTTTTGTCTAACGTTAGTCCTGAAATCATTTTTTCCCAAGAATCTAAGAAAGTCCTAGAAGGAAATAAATGATCGAAGTGGACTGAATTTTAAGTGGTTATTATCATATATTTGAAAAATAGAAGATATTTCATTAAGGGTGAAAGTCTAATTATGGATATAGGAAAGTTGCAGATAAAACCATTAAGCGAAGAAAACGATTGGCCGATGTGGAAATACAGAATCAAGTTTGCTTTAAATTATTATACTAATGCTTTAGAACTGGTTGAAGGAAAGTTAGTCAAACCGGATCAACCACCCGATGGAGCTAACGAGACATCGTTGAAGAAGTACAAAGACGATCTTGGCAAATATAAAAAGGCAAATACTTGTGCCATGATGGTGCTAACAAATTCAATGACAGAGGAAACTATGCAGAAAATCATGAGATTTGATAATGCAAGAGAAGTATGGCTAGAGCTTCAGAAACTTTATGAAGCTACCTCTGATAACCAATTGTACAATATATGTCTACAGTTTTTTCAGTGTAAGTGGAAAGTGGATGGCAGTATGGCTGCTCATCTATCGAATTTAAAGAATCTTTGGAGCGAATTAAATTTGGGTCTTCAAAGAAAGCAAGAAGTTCAATTACCTCAAATGCTACTAATTTGCAAGATCCTAGACACATTGCCTCAAGAGTACTGTTCTTTCAAGTCGAGTTGGCTACTTCTGAATGAAGATAAAAGAACAATTGACGAGTTAACAACTCAATTATGTTCTCTAGAAAGAGAAAATGAAGAAGAGAAGTCAAAAAGTGATGTACAAAATCATGAAGCATTAGAAGTAAAAACCAGTAGGATAAAAACACCTTTAAAAATCAAAAAGCAAGTTGGAAAATGCAATTACTGTCATCAAAATGGTCACTGGGTAAAGTATTGTAGAAAGTGGATAGCTGATGGAAAGCCAGCAAAGCCTAATCAGAATAATAAGTACTTAAGAAAAGATAGTTCTACGGCAAATATGTCATTAATAGCTCTAGACAAACATGCATTTTCGTCTGAAGAAAGTTGTTATGATTGGTTTGTTGATAATGGTGCGTCAAAACATATTACAAATTATGGTAATTATTTTACAGAATTTGAAAAATTTGAAACCCCAAATGGTATTACCACTGCAAATGGGCAAGTACTACCGGCTGTAGGTAAGGGAACTTTAAAGGTAATGATGAAAATAAAAGGAAAGAGACAATTTAAGGAACTTAAAGAAGTTTGGTTTGTACCAGGTATTAAGTAAGAATCTGTTTTCAGTACTGGCAGCACAAGATAGAAACAAGAACAGCAGATTCGAATCAACTGTCAAAGAGTGTTGGTTAAAAATCAACAATAATGTTGTAATGTACGGTACAAGAAACGTAAGTGGTGGTTTATACAAAGTTTATATGGAAGTACTTATTTCGAGCAATCCAGTGGAAGTAAACATAGCTACAACAAGTGATTCTCTTCTACAGTTATATCACGAGCGCTGGGGACATCAGGACAAGCGTCATGTGAAGAATGTTCTAGAACAGCAAATGAACATCAAAGTTGGATTAGATAATCAGCTTTGTGAAGCTTGTATATATGGGAAAGCACATCGCTTAAAATTTGGCACTAGACAGAAGACCACAAAACCTGGAGAGCTTATCTCAACAGATGTATATGGACCCTTTGATGAATCCTTTAGAAAATATCGTTACTTTGTCAACTTTAAAGATCATTTTACAAAATTTAGATATATATTTTTTCTTCGTCATAAGTCAGAAGTTGCGCAAGCTACTGAAAATATGATAGCACATGCTAAAAATTTAGGACACAACATCAAAGAAATCTTAAGTGATAACGGAGGAGAATTTGATAATGAAAATGTTAGAAGCATTCTGAAGAAAAATGGAATTAATCAAAGATTAACTGCTCCCTATACCCCTCAACAGAATGGCGGAAGTGAGCGTGAAAATAGAAACCTTGTTGAAATGGCAAGAACTTTGAAAAATTCTAATTCTGAAATCAATTTTCCTTCATCATTATGGGCAGAACTGATTAATTCGTCTGTATATATTTTAAACAGAACAGGTAAAAGTTCTCTACCAAATGTAAGCCCTTATGAATTGTGGATAGGGAAGAAACCTCGAGTAAGACACATGCGCATAATCGGATCACCCTGTTATGCTCACGTACCAGATCAGAAGCGTCGAAAAATGGACAGAAAAGCAATAAAAGGTTTTTTATTGGGATATGACGGCGATGAAAGATATCGCATCTGGATAAAAGAAAATAATACAGTTATTTGTTCCCGAGATGTAATCTTTCAAGAGAAAAAGTTAACAAATTGTGAAGATTCAGTACAAATACCTTTAATTGAATCTAATAGACAGCTACCTGAAGATAAAAATGAGGGAAAGAATGATCAAGAAGACTCAGAAGATCACGTTATTTCAGAAAATGAAAAAGAAGATGAAAAGCAATCACATACTATGGAATTAAGAGATCGAAGAGAACTAAAACAGCCTAAATATTTTGAAGATTACGTGATGGCATCTGTAGTTTTTATGTCTGAAGGAGATGAACCAGGTTCATATGAAGAAGCAATTAATTGTAAAGAACGTAATTTCTGGATAAAGGCCATGGATTCCATGGATTCTGAAATCAGATCTTTAAAAGAAAACAATACATGGACACTAACACCACTTCCAGATAAAGCAAAGGCTCTTCCATGCAAATGGGTCTTTCGGATTAAGAAAAATCCAGACAGTACCATTGATAAATATAAGGCAAGACTTGTGATTAAAGGCTTCAATCAGAGAAAAGGTATTGATTATAATCAAACCTTCAGTCCAGTCACAAAATTAGGAACTGTACGTTCACTAATAAGTATTGCAGCAAGCGAAAAGATGCATCTTATGCAATTTGATGTTTCAACCGCATTTTTGTATGGCGATTTAGATGAAACAATTTACATGCAGCAACCTGAAGGCTATAATGATGGCACCAACAATGTATGTAAACTCAAGAAATGTTTGTACGGATTGAAACAAGCTCCTTAATGCTGGCATAAATGTTTTGGAAAATTTATGTTAGATCTAGGATTTACGACCAGTGAAGCAGATCAATGTTTATTCATTCGAGGGGAAGAAAGAAGAAAACTTCTCGTAGCTCTTTATGTAGATGATGGATTAGTCGCTTCTACTCATGAAGAAGACTCTGAACTTTAACTTAGATTTATCAGTGTATTTTTTTTCTTTTAACAAGGGAAAATGTTGCGGTTTGTTAAAGAGAAAAAAAAATAGTTTTACATTATTGTGTTTTGGCAACATCTTTTCCGTTAAGGTTTTTATTATTGAACTCTGTGTTCGATTACCTTTTTTTTTTTAATAACGGCTTTATTATGTGTCTAGCTAAAATTTCTTAAAGCAATATTAAACGAAGTTTTTCTTCACTATTTATTAATGATTCTGTTACAATATTTATCTAAATATACTAATTGATTTAAAATTACTTTTAAAATTATCGTTTTCAAATATCAGTTACATATATATTAATTATTTTAGATTATTTTAAAAAGGAAATAATAATAAATACAAAAAAATTAGTTAATAATCATAGAACAAAACTATTTAAAGACTTTAAAAAAAGAAAAGAAAAGTAAATAAAAAGTTTTATATTTAATAAATAACGAACGCCAGGTTACCATGTGAGGCATAAAATCATTTTGTTACAGTCGCGCTTATGTGGTGTGTATATGACATCTGTGCCGAAACTCGCAGAATAAATTTAAAAAATGGCTCTAATAACTGCTAATAAAATGTTATTTGTTTAATTGAGTATTAGATTTTACCAAACAATGCGGTTTTCTATAATAATATTATAAAGAGGAAAGATCTGATTGTTTGAATTGAATAGGCTCCGAAACTACTTGACGGACATGAAAAATTCTTTCCCCGTTGAAAAGCTACACTATTTCTGGTGAACATAGTCTATATTATATTTAAAAAAAATAGGGATCCTTACTAAAATGCCAATAATGTAACCCAAGATATGGAGAAATGACCTTAAAAAATCCTTACATCGCGCTCGCTGCGAATACTATTGATTATAAACAAAATAATGTATTGCGACATTGCAGAACATAAAATTATCCAAAAAAAATGTCGCGACAGCATACGTCTAATTGTTATAGTTACGTACAATAAGTGTTTTTTTTATTAAAAAAAATAATTAAAATGCCGTTTCTGTAAAAGCTTTTTATTTTTACCTTGGTATTAATCCTTATCAAAAGAAATTACTTCATGATCAAGACTGATTTAATACATTTATATAACTATACGGATGGATCGATTTTTATGAAATTTTGTATCCAGGTATCTGACACCATTGATTAACACACAGGCAACTTTTTACCTGACTACTTAAAAGGAAGGTAATGTTTTTGTTAGTTGAATTTCTTTTTTAATGGTATGAAGTGGTAGTAGCAATTTTCGGTTCAGTAGTGGCACGGGACTGGGCGACTTGCTCTACCCGAAGCAAAGCGAGCGCGGGCCGCTACTAAGCAATAAAGGGCATAAGCCGGAGCAATGTTCACAGTTATGTGCTCCCTCTCTCTCTTTTAGGGATATATCGTAAGAAAATACTACCTATTGCAGTCGTTACCATGGTACGATTTTTGAAAAATTTCTTCATAATTTTTCATTATATGACCCCAGGAACCCAAAACCACCCCCATCCAAAAGGTTTACATATACGTTTATACTAAAATTTGACCACACAATAAAAGCGGCATTTATACACAAATTGTTTTCAAACTCACCATATACATTTAGATGGTTATTATCTCAGTGGAGATTGCAAATGGTAAAAATCGGTCCAATTGAATGAAAATGGGAAGGATTCCAAAATTATAATACCTCCTTAACATGGCTTTGACCAAATCAGGTCTTAAAGAACAGTGAAAGGAAAAAAATTAACATTTTTCGTTATAATAGTTGCCAACAATTTAAAAAAGCAATAAAATTCTTACTGAACCAATTACTTTACTGTTGCACGATTTGCACGTGAAAAAAATTGTTTGACAAATTTAAGAAAAATTGAGTATTACGACATAAGTTTTCTATAGCAAGATTTCCATATGGAAACTAAAAATTAAATAAATAGCTTGACGGTTTTTTAAAGCAAATATTACGTCATATTGAAAAATAATGGACAAAAAGCAGGTGAATATGTATAACGTTATATGAGTTTGTTAAAACATATTGATACGTGATAAAAACAAGACTATAAAAATATGTCACATAAGTGAGAGGCCAGGAGTTCAAGAATTGACAAACAAAAATAAACCTCTTAAATGTTGTTCACGTTCGATAGTCAATCTGTGCTTTAACTGTGTTGTATCTTTCTCTAATTTAGTAGTGTAAGATCAGAGAAAATTTTAATTCCTGTTATAATAATGGTCTCATTTCCCTACCAAAACTGCACTATTAATTGTCAACTAAAAGAGTTTCATTATATAAGCTAAATTTTGTCCAACGCTTAGGATAATTTAATATCACAATGACGTTAGCTTCGTATTCGGCAATAAGCAAGTTCCAGCAGAAGGTCCCTATTGTTTAAAATACGATTTAAAATTCACCATTTTCTTTCATCCAAAGTTTATTCGGAAAAATTGACCAGCGCAGTCTGCTAGTCTTTTTATAACACTAACAATAATTCAAAATTTAGCATGTACAACAAATGAAAAAAAGCTTCAAATAACGAACTTTACCGAATGTGGAACTAGCCAAAATATATGATAAATTTATGAACAACATCAATGAAAAGGACAATACAGAAGAAATAATTTTAAATAACAATAATATATTAATAATGAACTTGCGAAAATTTTCGTAAAACCTTGCATAAAAAGAGCTAACATCCTTCAGATCAGATAGAAATAACCGCGATAGCATTTTTTAGAAAGGCGAACACAGTTTACGCATGCGCACAAATCGAATACGTATATCGATGATTAACAAACAGTGGTTCCGGCACGGCTCATCGTAAAAGCGAATATTGAAAGCATTCACTTGTACCTTTGATAACGGTAAGATAATGTACGTTTACAGAATAATGGAAAGAAAAACAAAAGTGACCGTTTTTTGGGATCTTGATTGCTATTTGGATTAACACACTATTTTTTAAAAATATTATAGGTAAGTCAAGAGACCATTCCCTTATCAAAACTAGTATTTTCAGCTTCAATATTGATAAGAGAATCAATTTTATCATCAAAAAACTTGATTGTGAGAAATCAGGTTTAACAAAGGTTTTCTTATATTTAAATACTATCAATCACTATAAAATTTTCAGGCTTATAAATGCAAAAAAAGAGATTTTCTAATATTTTCAGATACTATATAAAATATCAAGAAAATAAAATGGTGTGGTATCAGGTCTCATGGTTTATATCTCGTAATCAGTTAATTAATTGGTATAAATAGTAATTTTTTTTGTTCGGTGCTCTTTTTTGTGCACTGTAATAAACGAAGAGAAATATTCATTTACATCTGAACAATGCAACTATTAGTTAACTGCAATGAACAAATTTTAGGAGCAAAATATAGCACAGATGGCTTTTTTGGAATTTATTTCATAAACTTAGCTTTCATAAAATATGTCTCGTTAGTATGACATTAACAGATGCTTTCTTAAACAAATCTTTTGAAAAAATACTTTTAACACATATCTTTCACACAAAATGTTTCTTTTTTATATGAATTAAAGCATACTTCTGAGAAAATTTCTAGTTGCATTTCACACACACAAAAGGATTCTCATCATTATGAAGTGAAAAATGCTTGCTTAAATCACACATTTGAGAGAATTTATGGTTTCATACCTCGCAAACAAGGTTTTTCACCAGTGTCATTTAAGATATGTCTGGTTGCATCATTATTTTTAGAAAATTTCTTCCTGCATATCACGCACAAACGGTTTCTCACCAGTATGAATTAACAGATGTCTACTTAGAGAACTTTTTCGAGAGAATTTCTTGTTGCATACCTCGCATTCGAAAGGTTTATCATCACTATGAGTTAAGAGATGTCTGTTTAAGTTGCCCTTTCGAGAGAATTTCATGTTGCACACCTCACATTCAAAAGGTTTCTCATCAGTATGAATTAACAGATGGCTGCTTAAATCGCCTTTTCGAGGGAATTTCTTGTTGCATACCTCACAGTGAAATGGTTTCTCACCAGTATGAGTTAACTGATGTGATCTTAAAGATTCATTTCGGAAGAATTTTTTGCTGCATATATCACACACAAATAGTTTTTCATCACTATGAGTTAACAGATGACTGCTTAAGTTGCTCTTTTGTGAGAACTTCTTGTTGCATACCTCACATTCAAAAGGTTTCTCGCCAGTATGAATTAACAGATGGTTGCTTAAATGGCCTTTTTGAGGGAATTTTTTTTTGCATAACTCACATTGAAATGGTTTCTCACCAGTATGAGTTAACTGATGCTTCGTTAAAGCACTCTTTTCAGAGAATTTTTTGTTGCATACCTCACATTCAAAAGGTTTCTCACCAGTATGAATTAACAGATGGTTGCTTAAATGGCCTTTTTGAGGGAATTTTTTTTTGCATAACTCACATTGAAATGGTTTCTCACCAGTATGAGTTAACTGATGCTTCGTTAAAGCACTCTTTTCAGAGAATTTTTTGTTGCATACCTCACATTCAAAAGGTTTCTCACCAGTATGAATTAAGAGATGCTTCCTTAAAGTACTCTTTTCAGAGAATTTCTTGTTGCATATGTCACACACAGACGTTTTCTCACCAGAATGAATTAACAGATGTGTGCTTAAATGGCCATTTTGAGAAAATTTCTTATTGCAAACCTCACATTCAAAAGGTTTCTCACCAGTGTGAATTAACAGATGTCTGCTTAAATTGCCTTTTTGAGGGAATTTCTTGTTGCATACCTCACATTCAAAAGGTTTCTCACCAGTATGAATTAACAGATGCTTCGTTAAAGCACTCTTTTCAGAGAATTCTTTGTTGCATACCTCACACAAAAAAGACTGTTTTGGCAGAAATTCTTGCATAGCTCACAAATAAAAGGTTCTCCTGGCTGTGAGTTAGAAGCTGCTTTTTCAAAAAGTTCTAATAAGAAATATTTTGCAACATTTGTTTCATAAATTGAAGATAATTTGTTTGGTGTCACGTGTTAGGTTAATGGTTTTATGCATCTGCAATAAACTAAAATTAATTAATATCAATTTATACATTTCATTTAAAAAAAAAGAAATAAACATATCACGAAAATTTAAAATCAATGTAGAAAATAAATTCTAAAAAAATTACTACCATAGTACTAAAAACTACAATAGTCTCCCAATTATCTGAAGTTAGTGGAATCAAAGGTGTGTCAGATGCCTTTCCTAACAGTATAAAGATTAAATTGTAAATAAAATAAATAGCAACATTTTAAAAATAAATAACTTATTATAAATAAAATACAAAGAAAACTTAACCCCCTGGCGTCGAGTAAAACTGCAAAATTGTAAGGGTTTTTTTTCTCTGCAATTTTTTTAAATATTAATAAAAGAGGGATTTTTTTATGATATAATTTTTTTTTTGTTACGTTTATGCAAAGCATCAATCATAACTTAATTTCTTAAAACTAGATTATAATTGTAGAATTATATTAATTTAAATAAATCTTCAACTGGAGTGAAACCTGCAGCCTAGTAAACGGATACATCAGGTCGCGGAAGTGGGAAGGTCAAGGAAAAAATTCTATCTAAAGATCTTCTATCACTATTTCTATCTAAATTCTAAAGGAACGAAGATACATTTTGCAAAGAATAGGGAGACAATAAATTATTTTTGTGGTGATGTAATTTTTTAATGCAAATGTGTTTAGTAAGAAATTCTCCGGATTTCAGAATTTTTTTTGGTCTAAATCTTAATGTTTATTGCTAAAACATTTGGTGTCATCTATATTTTATGCTAACGTATGTGGCACAAAAATCAGAATTATTTGTTAGTTGTTTAATGGCAACAGCCAAATGAAACACATCTTATGGGTTATTATGCAAAAGTCCTTTGGTAAGATTTATGCAATTTATATATTTTTTGTTTCTTTTGCTGCAATTATGGAGCTTCAAAATATCTTTATTTTTTCTGCGTTCTTTTACTTAAAAAGAATAAATAAAAGTGATGAATTTCAAACTTTTCAGTTTCAAATTAAAGTTATGTATTACAAATAAAATAAGTAAAAGAATTACATCATTATATTTTAAATAATTAATGAAATACGAAAAAGTGCCAAGGGTACAATATTTGGCGATCTGCACTGGGCTTGCATAAAAATACTGAGTTCATGATTTATCAACACAGATGTCATATTTGTACCACATTGGCGCGTTATTTTTCTGACGAAAATCTTGCGAAAACTTCGTTTTCAAATACCAGTTACATATATATTTTTTAACTAATTATTTGTATTATTTTAAAAAAGAAATAAATAAAAAATTTAGTTAATAATTATAGAATAAAACAATTTATATCATTAAAAAAAGGAAAATAATAGTAAACAAACAATTTAATAATAAATAAATGACAATAGACGGGTTACCATATGATGCACATATAATTGTCATTTTGTAGCAATCGCGCCAATGTAGTGCGTATATGACATCTGTATCTATTTCTCTAGCAGTATTTTCTATTTTGGCAAAACCTGAGCAATTAAAATAAATAATGAATAAAGGCAATAGGATTTAATAGTTAATAAACATTCAAGAGAGATTAAACTGACAGCCAAGGGCGGTTAGTTTAATATAATTTACAACGCAATTAAATAATGTAACCGGTAACATCGACAAGCATATGCCGTGGACTCATCCACCTCAAACGAATATCTGGGTTTCTGAACATTTAACAACACTCAAAACTACTAAGACGGAATCACAAAGAACACATGAAAAATTCCATTTTAGACAGGTGTTGAATGGTGTAATCTTAAACGACATAATTCAAAGTTACATATTTTTCCAAGCCTATGAACGTTTCTGTTAAAGGAAAATTTCCATTATAAACATGTTCGGTTTTGACTGTATCCTCTAAAATTATAATAGCGTTTTCACTCTGTAGTGTACCTGTGAAGAATTTAAATATATTACAATGGAATGTATGAAGGTGACCTATCTTAGAGGTGAAGACAATCAGGATTACACGAAAACAATCGGAAAGCCCTCGGTCCGCTTTTCCACATTATGAACTTTTCTTCCATCACCTCAGTTCCCCTCCCCATCAAAGTGAATTTCTCGAAATATTTTTGCAATTGAATCGTTTTATTATTACAGATCAGATTTTTTAATGGTGCCCTCTGATGAATATTAGTCATAATATTTGAAAATTTTAAAGAGAGGGGAATGTTTTATGCCGACAAGATGTGATAGTTGGAAATCTGAGGGGAGGGTAAATTTTCTAAATTTGGCCTTCATCCTTCATGTGATATATCATTGGAAAGTTCTCAGACCATTATTTCAAGTTATACCCCTCCAGCGTTTCTGAGGTACTTCGAGATTTCTCAGCAGCAAGTTTAGATAGAAGCAAGAAATTTAAGATAGCACACCAACTAAAACGATAGTTAAACACAAGTACTTCATTCATTTCACAGTTATTTTGTATATTATGTCGTCAACAATGACTTTGAACAGGATAATGTTACATTATATTAATAAGAGAACAATTATAGTGTTTGATTAGGTATTAAATTTATTTTTTCTAATTTTTGCAAGATGTATTTCGTCTGATTCAAGATTTCTTTAGAGAAACCAAGAAGCGTAGCGGGCAAAAACTGCTAGTATTATATATTTATAGTTCCTAAAACTTGAAACCTACAGGGCTGCCACAGTCAAATGACACTGAAAATAGTAGCTTTAGTAGCCTACAACGAAGAAAATAGTAGTCAAAATAGTAGCATTTGTTCGAAAATAATAGCCAAAATAGTCGCATAGTTACTTTATAAAACTATGAAAAAATGTATCCATAATAATTGGAAGGATTTTATGAATGTCCACATCATATGTTAGAGTTTACGCCTGTGCCCAAATCACTGAATAAATAATATAGTGATTTAATCAAATCAGAAAGCAAGTTACCCCAAAAATAAGTCCCCAATGCTTCAGTTATAGTTTGATTCTTTCACAATAAAAAGTATCATGCACAACATTGACCAGGAAACACAGAAGTATAAATTTCTTCCAGGTCATCGCCAATACACTTTCCATTCCATTTTAAGAGTTTCTTGGAGGGACGGAAGCAAAGTTTTATTTGAAACACAGAATTAGAAATGCGTAGGCAGAGGTTGTTCTGGATAATAATCTGAAAATGACAAAAAAGGGATTTTTAGATTTAAAATGAGAAAAAAAAAAGAATTCACAGCAAATTTTCTAAAGAAAGAGGGTTAATCCACTCTACCACTTATGTAATCTTTTGAGAAAATTTGCCTTTTCTCGCGATTATTTGGCGAAATTTGCCTCTTTTAAAGAAATTGCCATCTTTTCGCGATCTTTTGACGGAATTTGCCGTTTTTCGCGATTTTTTGACGAAATTTGTGATTTTTACGCGGTCCTTGCTGATATTTCAGTTTTTTCGATTCATTGACGAAATTCACATTTTTAGCAATCCTTTGACGAAATTTGCATTTTTTGCGATCCTTTGACGAAATTCGCGTTTTTCTCGCGATCTTTTTACGAAATTGACAATTCTTCTTCGAATTATTGATGAAATTTATGTCTTTCGACAATTATTTATGATTCACAATGCATTTTATGTTCAAATTATCAGATTTATGATCGATATTTTTTCTCATTTTCGGAAGTAATTGTCTTAATTTCGGAACAGAATCACTCCTGATTCACAGCAAATTTTCTAAAAGATTACATTCGAGAGGTGGAGAATCTCATCCTAGCGCTAATTTTGCATTTTTCCTGCAGCCCATTGACGAAATTCGCGGTTTATTCCGCCCTTTTTTAACGAAATTTGCATTTTTTTCTTTAATCCTTTGACAAAATTTGTGTTTTTTGCGGTTCGTAAATGAAATTTGCGGAGTTTCTTTTGCTTTTGACAAAATTCACGTTTTTCCGCAATTCTTTGGCGAAATTAGCGTTTTTTTTGCGATCCTTTGAATAATATTTGCCTTTTTGACAAAATCGCTGCTTTTGCGATTCTTTGACAAATAGTCGTACAAAAAATCGAGAATATAATCAAATGATCACGCAACAAATATACATAATTTCATCAGTCAATCGGGAAAAAGAATGACGAAGTTCGTTAAAAGATGTCTGAAACAAATACCGAATTCCATTAATGGGTTTCTGAAAAACATATCTCGTGAACTTCGACAAGTGGTCAAGGAAAAAAAATATATATATATATATTCGTCTATCGGCCGCAGAAAAATTCGCGAAATTTGGCAAAAGATTGCGCAAAGAAAATCGCGAATTTCGGTAATTCGTCAATAAAAAATCTTCTGAAAATATCGTAGAAAAATATCTTTAACTTTATCAACTATCGCGAAAATAAACGGCAATTTTCGGGATTTGGTTGCAGTAAAATCATAGCAAATTTCATCCTATGAAGGCAGAAAAAATTCCTAGTTTCGTCCAACGATCAAGGGGGAAAAATTGCACATTTCGTCAAGTGGTCGCGTACATTTAAAAAAAATGCTAATTTAGTCAAATAAGCACGCAAAAAATCGAAAATTTAAACAAACCGCGCAAATAAAGCAATTATTTTCAAGATAAATTTCGTCATTATGACGTAAAAAATTCGCGAAAATTTTAAAAGGATGCCGATAAAAAACTGAGTTGCATATAACGATCGTCGGGTCAAAAATCGGGAAAATTGATAAAGGATCGCGGAGAAAAATCAAGAGTTTCATGAAACGATCACCAAAAAGATATTGCAATTTGTCGTGGGTGAAATCGTAAAAATGTCCGCAAAAATAAATAGTTATTTTCAACAAGCAACAGGAGGGACGGGGACGCGGGGGGGTAATTGCAAATTTTGCAATTCATAGGGGAAAAAATCGCGAACATCCTCAAACAATTATAAATAAACTAGTTGGATGTGCCAATCCCAAAACTTTCTTCTATCTCATACATACATTTTAATATTTAAAAAAAATAGTTACTCATTTTAATGCTTTAATAATTTTAATTCAATATCTTACCAACTTTGATTTTCATCTTAAATTTCTGCTTCAATCAATTAATCGGAGTAAGAACGAATTTCCGTCTCTGCACGAGCCGATGGACAATAGAATGTTAAGCAGATTTTTTTTTCAAATTCAGGGAGGACCTACTTGCCTTACCAAAAAATAATCATATACAAAATGTTTTGTTCAGATCTAGAACTAACTTCATACACTTTCATGTTGTGCAATATTGAAAATGGCATAAAATTCGGTATTGCAGCGCCCCCTTCCGGCGGATTTTTTTCAGATTCAGGTCGATCCAACTAGCCATAGCCATACGCTTACACAAAAAATTTCGTTCAATTCGATGCATAACTTCATGTACTTTTGGCCGGATACAATATTGAAAACGGCACAAAAATCGCGATTGCAGCGCCCCCTTCCGACGGATTTTTTTGAAATTCAAGGAGGACCAATTAGCCATAGTCATACAGATACAAAAAAAAAATTGGTTCAATTCGATACATAACTTCATATACTTTTGGTCGGTACAATATTAAAAATGGCACATAAATCGCAATTGCAGCGCCCCCTTCCGGCGGATTTTTTTCAAATTCAGGGAGGACCAACTGACCATAGTCATACACATACACAAAAAATTTGGTTCAATTCGATGCATAACTTCATAAATTTTTGGTCGGTACAATATTGAAAATGGCACAAAAATCGCGATTGCAGCGCCCCCTTCCGGCGGAATATTTCAAAACTGAAGGAGAACCTGCTTGCCACAGCCAAAAATATTCACAAAAAATTTGGTTCAATTCTATGCATAACTTCATACACTTTTTGATGGTAGAATGGCGACATACACACAGACACACAGACAGACGGACAGACATTTTGTAAAAACATGTTTTTTGGAATCTCTGACCCCTAAAACGTGTAAATCCGTCAAAAACCGGAAGTCGAAAAAAATTTCGATTACAATACTTTCTTCTATTGAAGATAGAAGAAAGTAAAAATATCTTGAATTTTACCACACGTCGCGTAAACAAATGGTGATTTTAGTCATTCCGCCGAGGAAAAATCATCAAATTCCGTCAAAAGAATGAACTAAAATGCAAATTTCGTATTCCGATCATACGAAAAAAATATAAACAAAACATATTTCATCAAATGATAGCAGGAAAAAAAGTGAATTCGGTCACAAGTCAAGAATTTAACCAAATGATCGTGCAAAAAATCAAGAATTTTGTAAATTAGTAATGAAAAGAAAATCCTGAATTTTGACAAACGACCTGGAAAAGAATAGCGAATTTCGATAAAAGTTTCTAAAACAAATAATGATTACTATCAATTGCTGAAATATACATATTGCGAATTCAGACAAGTGATGCAGTAAAAAAAGAAAAAATATCAATCTGTCGAAAATTTTGGGCAGGATCACGAAAAAAAAAAAAAAATCTTGAGTTCAATGAAACGATCGCTGGAAAAAACATCAAAATTTGCAGAGGGTCATAAAAAATGAGAAATCTCCTTGAACGATCGCGGGAAGATTTCGTCAATGGACTGGAAAAAAATATTGCACATTTTACATTCGTTCTGGAAAAAAATCTTGGATTTCCTTAAAAAGCTTTGAAAACATACCTTGAATTTTTTCAAAAGGTCGCAGAAGCAAATGCCGATTTTTGTCATTCGATCGTCATTTTGTCAATTACACTCAATAGCCTCCCCTAAATGACGCTCTTGATCATATCCATATGTTATAAATAGGTCGGATTAGGATAAAATTAGCAACCTTCATGTTCATGATCAGATATTGGAAAAAACTGTTGAGGCCAAACATGGTATTAAAAACAACCAAACCCAGAAGAATTATGGTTCATTTAGATAACAGTAACTAGACTATATTTATTTCTAACATAAACTATATTTGTTGTGCGCGCTTGTTATATCACTAGTTTCTTTAGCTAAATTTGAATATTGTTTTTCTTAAATATTAACCAGCTAACAGTTAAATATAAATCTGAAATTTCTTTAAAATAAACTAAATGTATAAATCAGCCAAACAGGAGTTAAAATAAAACTTCTGATGTAATAAAGTCGTCTTTAATAAAACTTGAGTAACATTTTTGGTAGTTCTAGGGTTAAACTTAAACATTTAATCCTAACTTTAATGCAAGCAAATGTTTATATTGTGTGAAGCTTGGCAAAAAATGCATTTTATTTTTCAGTATGGGCTCAGAATTTTAGACAATAGTGTTTACAAAATCTTTGGTATATCATAAGATAATTTTGTTGTATTACTAGCTACAATTATGGAGATAAATCTAACTTCATTTTATACATGCTATTTTTAGATATAAAGATATACTTAAATTCTTAAAGTTACTTGAAATACTTCTATTACCCAAGTAAGCACACAGACAATGTTTTCAAGATGTGATTGCAAGGATATAGGGGAAAGAAATATCATTTTGGACTTCCGTTAAAATAAGTGCAACCAATTATATTTTTATGATACTCTGTCTAAATACAATCTTTTGTTCGTTTCGTTGGTATTTTGAAACTCTTAGACTTGAAACAGGATTACGTTATAAAAAGATTCTCCTTTTACGGGTTTCACGGTGTTGCAATATTATATATGTATCTAAACATTTGCAATATAATATTATCTATTAATTTCACATGTATAATAAATATATAAAATATTATATATATAAAATAATAAAAACATTTAAGTATAAACAGTATATTTTTTGTGTGTGTATATAATATGCATTTACATACCAAGTTATACGAACAAATGTGGAATAAGTAGGGATGCACCTGATACTGATTTTGCCGGATATCGGATACCGGATATCCGGTATCCGATTTGTCTGCCGGATTCGGATATCCGGTGCTAAATATGTTTTTAGTTATGGTGAATGTTTCTTTATTTCTTTATACAATGCCATCTCAAATAATAAATTGCAAACATGTTTCACACACTATTATAACATTTTAAACGCATTGAAATATATTTTTCAAAAACTATATCTCTTTGACTGTCAGAGCTTGAAATTCAGGTTTTCCCAGAAGGAGAGAGTTTCCCACATAACATTTGTAAATGCAGGGGAGTTAAACTATATGACAGGAAAAAATATTGTTTTTAACCCTATTATTTTTTACATGCCACTTCACATTTACAAATAATCACAATTTATACCGACATGACAAAATTCCATTGAAATAATTTAAATCAACAACTAGGAATCATTATTCAAAATTTTAATTAAAACAAAACAAAAGAATCAAGCTTCATATATATCATATTATTGCGTATATAGGGTTCTTTTGATCCTATGGTTAGACAATTTCAAACTCTTGTCTTTTAGAAAAGTAGAAAATAATTTATTTGCAGATCTTCAGAACAACAGAGTCTTCGAAACTCACAAATATTACTAGATATTCAAAAATAATTGTTCAAATCTATCGTACAAGTACAGATATAGGTCCCAGAGACTCTTTATACAATGTCTCAACACTAAATAACATTCAAAACAACGTAGAGAAAACTCAAGCAAACTTGCTTAAACAATAACAGCTCACTCAATGACTGACTGGTAAATAATAACCACAACAGCTCGTATTGCTCTCCTTATATAAGCTCGCAGCATGCGCTAGAAGTTTCCAGAGGCTTCTCGAAAAATCCAGAAACCAAGGAAAAACATTCAATGCATCAGCATACCTAAGGGAGGTTACCATAAAGAGGGAAGGGTTACCATCGCCAACAATCACCAAGTTTGTCGCCAACTTGGCGATATATATAGCCAAATTTGGCGACCAAAATTAGTCGTCAAAAATGACGCCAACTTGGCGATATCTCAAATATTTCGCAAAGCTGCCATAGACATTCACTGAAAATAATAGACAAGTTTGCTTGATAACAGAGACAATGTAACAAAAACTAATATTAGAAGAGGAATGGAGCTTAATAAGATTATTTACATTATTTTACAGTACAAACACTAACTATTTACAAAATTCGTAACACTACCCCCTCCTCAAAGACTGCACGTCGAGGGCAGTGCAATCCTTGAGTTAGAGGAAAACACATAAAATAAATAAACAAATAAATAAATAATAATAATAATAAGGTTTACATAAATAAGAACTAATTACTATTTACAAAAAGTGACTTTCATGACCATGGTCTGAAATTCAAGTTTCGAATTTCTAAACTTTTTCGCCAAAATAAGGGGCTAGCCGGTTATAACGTATGACCTTGGGCTTGGTGTGTGGCGACTTTTGTATACGTACGACGACATCATTCAGCCTGTTGACGACTGTGTAAGGACTGTCCCTGTTTCTTTCTAATTCAGGCGACAGTCCCTTACGACGAATGGGATTCCACAACCAAACTTTGTCACTTTCGTTGAACTCATGTCCAGTTGCCTTTATGTCGTAACGTGTCTTCATCTTTTCCGATGCCAGTCCAATTCGGTTCCACGCTAGACAATGAATCTCCTCAATCCGTGCCTGGAGTTCATCGACATATTTCTCAGGCGATGAAGGAGCATCAAGAGGACGGCCAAACAAAAGATCCGCAGGTAGACGGAGATCACGACCAAAGAGCATTTGAAAAGGGGAGTAACCAGTGGCCTCATGAGTGGCACTCCTGTAGGCAAGCAGGAAAAGAGGCAATTTCTTGTCTCAGTCCTGTTGATCTTTAGACACAAGGAGGGAGAGGCTATTTAGGGTGGTACGATTGAACCTCTCCACCATGCCGTCCGATTGAGGATGTAGAGGTGTAGTTCGAGTTTCGTCCATATCAAGTAGTCCGCACATTTCCTTAAACACAGCTGAATCAAAGTTTCTTCCTTGATCGGAATGGATTTGAATAGGAACTCCGTATCTGGAAACCCAGTGTTGAACCAGTATGTCTGCTACGGTTACCGCCTCTTGATTAGGAATGGCGTAGGCTTCAGGCCACTTGGTGAAGTAATCCATGACAACGAGGATGTATTTGTTGCCATCAGATGTCCTAGGAAGAGGACCCAGGAGTCTAGAGCAATTCGTTCGAAAGGAGCTCCTACATTATAACGCTGCAATCGTCCACGGGTGCGCCTCTTTGGACCTTTAAGTGCTACACAAGTGTCACAATTTCGACACCACTTCTCTACATCACTGCGAACATTATTCCAGTAAAAACGCTCTCGAACCTTTTGAAGGGTCTTCATTACACCAAAATGACCTCCTACCATGAAGTTCTTGAAGGACCATAGAAATTCTCGACTTAGGGAGTAGTAGTGTCCATCTACATGTCTTTCCATTGTCAGACTCCCAGTTTCGGTACAAAATACCGTTCTTCAAATGTAGGGAATCCCAGAGAGCCCAATAACGTTTAGTCGTAGGATGGTAATAGGCCATGTATTGCCAGCTGAGCTTCCTGTTGGATTCCTCTTTCAGCTCTAGAATTGGCTTAATTTCAGGATCAGCAAGTTGATCTTTACGCAGGCTCTCGTCACTCCACGGATCTTGCGATGATGTAGACCCAGTTGTAACTTGTCTTACTATAGGACCTTTGACATTAAATTTCTTCTCAACCCGGTCGCAGTATCTACAATTCTCCGAGCAGGGTCTTCTTGAGAGAGCATCTGCATTTCCATGTGATTAGCCTTTTCGATGGCGTATCGTACTCTTGAAGCTTTTGTATCCACCTGGCTATCTGGCCTTCAGGGTTCTTAAAATTGAATAGCCAAGTTAGAGAAGCATGATCAATTCGGATCAGGAATTTTCGACCGTAAAGATAGTGATGAAAATGGTCTATGGCTTTCACTACAGCAAGAAGCTCTTTTCTTGTTACGCAGTAGTTTCGCTCTGCCTTTGATAAGCACTTGCTGAAAAAGGCAATAACACGCTCCTGGCCGTCGATTTTCTGGGACAGTACAGCGCCAATGTTTTCGTTACTTGCATCCGTATCAAGTATAAACTGTTTATCGATTTGAGGATATGACAGAATTGGAGTGGATGTTAAGACCTCTTTAAGCTTTTCGAAAGCAGCGTCACATTCCTGTGTCCACATAAATTTTTGATTGGCTTCTGTTAATTTATGAAGTGGTCTTGCAATCATCGAGAAGCCTTTGACAAATTTTCAGTAATAGGTGCATAATCCTAGAAAGCTCCGAAGCTGGTGAACATTTGCTGGACGATTCCAATTTTTCAGTCGATATCTTCTCTGGATCAGTCCTAACTCCTTCCGCTGAAATGATGTGTCCAAGGTAGGCGACTTCATTTCGAAACAAACTACACTTCGAAGGGCTTAACTTCAAATTAGCTTCCTTTAATTTTTGTAGCACCCGCCTGAGGTTGTTCAGATGTTCAGATTCAGATAGGAGGGTAGGCCTACCATATGGCTTGAACTCAACAAGCCCCACCTAACATTTATTAAAAAAAAAAAAAGTACAATGTCAATCACAATGGGCTGCTCTATTTTTCAGGGCGAGCACGGAAAATAAGTTTCTAATATTTACAATGATAACTTTACATTATTGCATGATATTGTGTTTAGAATATTCAGACGTGTGTTTTAACATCAGAAATATTTACAGGTTCGAAATTAGAGGTGCGGAATATTTACAAGTACAATTATCTATAGTTCATTTTGAAAGTGAATAAGTCCAATGAATATGGTTCTTAGTAGAGTTCATAGTAAAGTTCGAAAGTTCATTCGAGTAAAGTTGAAAGTTAAAGAGGAGGCATCTGAAATAATGCCTGATTATCCTCAATGAGTTTTACACAGTTTATTATTTTGTCAAGAAGCCTAGTTTCTTTCAATATCACGTTGAACCAGGCTGCATCTGAAAGCGTAGAGGATTTCCGTATATGGTAAAAAGCAGTTAAGGTGCATGCCGTCAGGTAATGTAAGGAGTCACCGACTTCCCCACATGTGCAACGGTTAGAGTCTACTTTATTAAATGTTACAAGATAACTTGGGAAGGGTCCATGATTGGTGGCGAAGAGATAGAGGTTGCGATGGAACAGCAGATTTTTCAGAAAGACCTTGGGGACTAGGTTGTAAGTATAGCGACCAGTCTCTGCATAGTCCCACTCTTGTTGCCATTCCGCTAGGACCTGGATTTTAATTTGCCTCCGCAAGTAAGAGGCTGGAAGTGGTAGAAACTTAAACAATGTTGATTCTTTACCCTCTGCTGCTTGTTTCGCAAGATGATCAGCCATTTCGTTACCAGCACAACCAGAGTGGCCTCTCACCCAATTAAATTTTATAAGCTTTTTGGAGCTCTGTAGGGCCAGTATTATTTCGACTATTAGTAAGTCTTTTGAGCATATGTCCTGTATTGCTTGAACACTTGAAAAACTATCCGTATTTATTGTCATTGTTTTAAATGCACTTCCTTCTGCCCATATAATTGCATCCAGGATTGCCGAAAGTTCCGCTTGGTATATGCTATTTTCTCTATTAAGATGAACCTTAGATGTGTGAATTATGTTATCGCCTTGATGGACACAGACGGCATAGCCAGTACCGGAGTCCATTCTCGATCCATCCGTGTAGATCTGCACTTCTGACTGTAGGTCACCCTCTTCTTGAGTGTGAAAATAATCCTGAAAAGGGGAGATCCGTGCCGAGGTAGATTTTGTTTGATAGAAGAATGGTATGTGCTGTTCGAACGGCATACCCAGCCTGAGTAATCTCCCTTGCGCTGTGATTTGCTTCAAACGGAGGGTTATTGGCAGAACACCAGTCAAGACACATAGCGCATTAGCCGCCGTTTTGTTATAAGCTCTTAAAATTAAGAGGAGAAGCTGATATTGGATTGAATTCAAAAGACGAGCACCATGTTTTTTCTGTAATCTGGGATACCATACAGCTGCTGCATAGGAAAATTTTTTCTCTAGTATATTGTTATACCAAATTTTAAGTATAGATTTCCCCAATCCACCTTGAGTGGAGGCAAATTTCATCAAGTTTTGAGAAACCTTCAACAACTCTTCACGTTTGTCATTGAGGTGCGGCAAAAAAGATAAAGTTGAGTCAATTTTAATACCGAGGTATAATATTGAATTCTTAGAGCGGATTGAATGCCCATCTATCCTGAGAGTTGGGGGACGTCGTAAATATTTTCTTCCTCGACGAATGTTTAAGGCTTCACATTTATCATATGAGATTCTTAAGTTATGGCGAGTGGCCCAGTTACTTATTATATCCAAAGCTAATCTACCGAAATTTTCCAGGATTCTCCTTGTTCTCCCTTTCAAGATCAACAAGATGTCGTCTGCATAGATCACCGCCTTTATCCCATGTTTCCTTAATAAACGCAGGAGAGTATTAATAAAGATCCTATAGAGAAAGGGGCCAAAGCAAGACCCCTGTGGGCAGCCCCTTTGAAACCAGTGTACTACGTCCGACAGCCAGTGCACAAAGGCTCCACGCCGAGAAAGGAACGAAGAAACTGTATTACAGTACGGTTCTTCAACTTCTAAATTTCTAAGTTCTTCTATTGTGAAGTCCCAGGGTAGAGAGTCAAATGCAGATTGAATATCGATTGAAACCAACGTTATGTAATTATCTTCCAAAGAGAACAAATCAATTATAGAGAACACTTCCTGAATTGCTGTTTCAGTCGAGCGTAATTCCATAAAACCATGTTGAGCCGGTAATAGATGCGATGTATTCAATAAGGAGTGGTTGATTCTTCTTAGAAGTAATTTCTCAAATATTTTGCCGAAAATTGGTAACAATGATATAGGTCTATAAGACCTTGGGTCTTCCGGCGGCTTACCTTTTTTCAGGAAGTACAACAGTTCACCAATTCTTCAGTTCTTCGGAAAATAGTTTAACTGAAACAAAGAGATGTACATATCCAGTAACAACGAAGCGTTGGTTTTAAATATTTTCCTTATTATTCTATGATCTATATTGTCTGGTCCAGGTGCTTTGTCTTTGTTGAAGGAGAAGATTGCCACCTGCAGCTCTTTTTCAGTGAAATGAGGGACTAAGTTTACCGGGATAAATGCTGGTTCCTGAGTTTCTTCCGATGGGCCGAAGATTCTGATTGTAAAATCTGTGTAAAATTCAGCTCTTGATTGTATTTCTGTGAGGGAATCGGAGAGTGCGTATATTTCTGTTCTGTAGAAATTCTGGAACGCTACTTTTTTTGTTTTCCCGTAGGGATCTCTTGTTTTCTTACAGAAGTCCTGCCATGCCGAACGCTTCGCTTCCAGAATTGCTTTTTTGTACAGGGCTCTTTCTTTTTTATAGCGCAATTTATCTTCTTCCGTGGAACTTGCAAGTTTTGACTTTCTATACAAGGCTTTGACGAAGTTTCGGTTTCTTCTGAGAGCATCTGACCACCATTGAATCCTTGGGACATGTGTACTTGGACGTTTCTTGAAGTTCTTTTCACAGGTTTCTATGAGTATACTTAAGAAATCCGTGTATCTTGATTCGAAGGTTGTACTGTCTGTAATTTCTTTGAAATGTATATTACTTTTTTCAAGACTTCCTTGCAAGTTATGAATGAATCTTTAGAGGGAGACGTCTTTCGTTCTATATCTGCGCTTTGGCAGTTTAGAAATTTGAGCATTCAACTCTATTGAGATTAAGCGGTGATCCCCATAATTCAAATCTTCCTCTGTGGACCATGACTTTATCCAAGGAAAGACGGAAAAGGAGGCCAAGGATACATCAGGCCAACCTTGTATATGTGATGCCTCGAAAGTTGGCTTGCTGTTTGGATCGTTGACTGACAGCAGATGAAAGCGTTGCATTTGCAGAATTAATTGTCGTCCTCTTTCGTCATCCCTTGGGTAACCCCACAGGGCACTATGAGCATTGAAATCTCCTAGCAGTAAGAAGTCTTTGCTCAGACCTCTTAGGTTCGATCAGTCCTGTAAATCTGCCTCAAGATTCGAAGAGGGGGGTGTGTATTGTGATCCTATTGACAGAATCCCTGAGTCAGTTTGTATATTGACAAAAACCGAGTGGTCGAAAGCCTTCAATTGTATGTGTTGAATATTTTGGTCTATAATCACTATAAAACAGTTTCTAGTATTCGAGCTATATGCTGTTACTGAGGAGGGAAGGCCAAATGGTCGTCCTTCTTTAACTGCACAATCTTGCAAGCAGGCTATACTGTATTTTTCATCTATTAAATATTTTACTAAGGAAGAAGTCATTGCCTTCATTTTCTGCAAGTTGATTTGAGCTATTAGTAAAGGTGTTTGGTTAGCTTTTGCTCTTATTCTTTGAGAGTTAGTGTTGTTGTTTGATTCTTGTGTTAATTCGGAGGTGCCTTTTTCTGCAATCTATCGATAATTGGGAGGATTCCCCTCCCTTTGTTGATAATGTTTGTTGTTATAGTAAACTGTCCTGAACTTGACGGTACGGATCTCTCTTTGAGGCTTTGGTGTTGAGGTGATAGTGTTATAGTTTCGTCTTGAGACACGATCTAAGTTATGTTCTGGACGGCTATATTTAGTCTTACTGGAATATTCCATGTCTTGTGAAATATTGGAGTCGATTGAAGGTGCTGTACGAAAGTTATTTAGTTTATGAGATTCCTCCAATGATGGAAACTGTTGAGAAAGATCTGGTGCATGTTGAAATGGTCGATAGTAGTTACGTAATCTTTCGGCTCTCTCTTCTAAGAAGACAGGACATTTGAGAGAGAAGGCCTCGTGGTTCGTGTCGTCGTTCCCTTTGACAGTTTATACAGCATGTATAATTTTTGTCACAGTCTTGCGTTAGATGTGGGCCTGTACATTTGGCACAGACTGTTTGATATTTGCATCTCGATGTTATATGATGGTTGAAAGCTTGGCAATTTGTGCAACGTAGCACTTTGATGTAGAATTCAATTCTTATTTTGTCTATGAAGATTTGAATAGCTTTCAGGCGTTTAAGGTTTCTGCAATCTTTAGCTGAGGCTTCTATCACCCAATTTTGATGTGTTTTATTTTTAGTAACAATAGATTTTATTATTGAGAATTTATCTTCAGTGAAATATTTGTGGTACTTTAATTCTCTTTCAAGATCTTCTTTTGTGATGTCTTGCGGAACTCTAAGGAGTATAATCTTCATTTTCCTGCTGTCTGGGTCGATGATGTTAAGCTTGTCGTTTTTATTAATTAGTATGTCTGTTAGCTTCTTTGCTTCTTCTTCTGTTGTGAATAAGGCTATGTTGTTATTTCTGGTGATCTTAGTATTAAAGACCCTTGGTCTTTCCACGTCACTTTTGAGTTCATTAAGAAGAACTTTATTTATTTCGTTAATTTCTGACGTCGTTGGCGGAACTATTACCAACTTCTTGACTGGAGGATCGACTTGAAGAGCTGGTGGTTCGTTGTTTTCATGATTATTCGGTTGTGGTAAGATATTGTTCAATAGTGTTTTGAATTTATCCAATTGTTTTGAGAATTGCTTGTTAATGTTCGTTATTATGCCATTCTTTAATGAGTCTACTTCAGATTCACGTATGGTTTGTTCTAATGCTTGAATTTGAATTTCCTGTTCCTGGCTGCGATTTATCAGGTCTTCAATTTTCATTTTGCACGTCTTGTGAAAGCTATCTTGGAGCATTTGGAACGGAAGGTATTTATTCTTCTTACTTTTGAAATTGTCAAATTCTTCTTCTAAATCCTTGTTATGAGAGTCTAGATATTTTTGAAGATCTTGGGACATGATTTTTATTTGTTGTGTGACATTCAGAATATTCTTAAGTTCTGAGATATTTAGATGATCTAGGTTATCGAATTGTACAGGATGCTGTTTCTTGTAATCTTTCAGTATTCTTAGAAATTGCTTTACATCTTTGTCGTTCCATGTTTTCCTTCCAAATCTGATAAAGTCAATTTCCAGAGCTTTTCTCCCTTTGGATTATGCATCTGAATCTTTCGTGGATGTAGTGATTGTTTGATTGCCTAGTTCTCTTAGTTTCTTTTTGACTAGGTGTAGTGACAATGGAAGAGATAGAGTATCTTCTTGGGAGATTTGTTCCGAGGTGTCCACTTCATTATCCGAGCCGAAAGCTTCGCTTTGTACTGAGTACTGCGACGCGTCTTCGATCTCTGGTTCTTTTGATAGAAAATTAAGCTGTTCCATTGATTTTTGGATTTTTTGTAAGTCTTCTCGTCTTTGGAGTAGTTGATGATCCAAGCTTTCTAATTCTTTATGTTTGGCATCCAATTCTTTATCTAAGTCATAGACTTTTCCTTCTATTTCTGATAGTTTACTGTTGAACTTGGATTTCTTCTTTTATTTGAGAAGGGTGTTGGTAAGGACTGAAATTGGACTAGTTCTGGTGATGAATGCCTTGCTTCTGTATCCTTGTTTTCTTTAACGGAATTGATACTGGATCCTGGCGAGTCCTGTTCATTATTCATTTTGATTATATTTACTATTTGTAAATATTCTATGTAATCTTGTCTTTCTCTTATTAATTCCAAAAATTTATTCTTATTCTGTTCGATTTGAGCCTTTCTTTTAGGATCTCCCTTGGAGCGTAGAACTTGTACGATTTTGTACAGGAGTTGCTTAGGATCGCTTAGGATGATACTTTCATTATCAGTATCATCTTCTGAAGTAGTTGAATCCAGCATTTGGGATTTCGATTCACATGGGACATCTGTATTATCTGCAGGCCTTAGGCTTTCCAACTCCGAATCCATGTAGGACAGTTTTGTTTCCAACTGCAGCTGAAAGTTCATTGCTTCAGCATTGCCTCCTTCCAAGTGACTTGAATAGTGACGAAACATTTGATCGAATAGAAGAACTGGGCTTAAATTCAAGGATGTTACGTCCTGATATTCAAACAAGAGCCTTTCTTGTAAAGACGAGAAAGTCATTCGTTTTCATTTTGTTTGAGGCATTTTGACACCGTTTAAAATAATGTAGTAATATTACGAGAACTTAAGTTCCAACTTCTCTTCTATCGTAAAATTTTACTATGTAGGTTATAAAAATTTATATAATTCAAAGAATAGTACTAATACTGAATCGGATCGGGGCATCGCTAGCTCTCCACCAAGCATCTTTTGCAGGTGCGTTACACAGACCAAAAGGCATTACCTTGAACTGCCATAATCCTTGTCCCGTTGTAAAGGCAGTCTTCTCGCGGTCGTCCGGATGGATCTCTACATGCCAGTAACCACTCTTCAGATCCAGAGTCGAGAACCAAGTGTTGCCCGCAAGCGTGTCGAGAGTGTCGTCGATCCTTGGTAGAGGGTAACTATCCTTTTTAGTGACGTCATTCAGTCGGCGGTAGTCTACACAAAATCTTGTTGAACCATCCTTCTTTCTTACATTAGTAAGAATGTAAGTATACAATGTAAATAAGTATGTATAGTAATGTATGTAATGTATGTATGTAATGTATGTAATGTAAGTAAGTATAATGTAAGTATACAATGGGAGACGCCCATGGACTTGTCGATGGTTCGATGACGTCATTTTCTTCCATATCCTTAATTAAATTTTGCACCTCTTCTTGCTTGGCAAAAGGTAATCGTCTAGGGTGTTGTTTAATAGGTGAGTGATCTCCAGTATCAATTCGGTGTTGTGCCATTTTGGTTAGTCCAAAGTCTTCAGATGTTTGGAAGAATAAACTTTGGAATTCCCTAATTAAATTTTCCGCAGCGTGCATCTGTTTTGGATCTAAGTCTGTATTTTGTAACAAATCCTTGACTAAATTATCTGAAGATTTCTCAGAGTTACTGGAATTTTGACTTATGCACGTCACAGGAGCACATGATGCTATCACCTCTCCTTTCTTGATAGTCCTCGTCTTATCACTGATGTTAGCAATTCTGACTGGAATGGACTTTTTCGAGAGGTCTACTACAGAAGAAGCCACCAGTACTCCTGCTTGTGTGCTATTGTCTTCTGGATAATCTATGTGGACAAATCGGTAATTAGTTTCATTTTTAATTACAGCTAGAACTAAAAATTCTGTTTATGGATCTAGTTTGATGTCTTCTTTGGCTATTACTGCTTGTTTACATTCAGTTTCGTTATTTAATCCAAAAAGACTTATTTCTTCAAATTTTGAGAGCATTTTGTTATTTTTGAAATCAAGTTTGAAGCCAAACTTCTTCAGAAAATCTAGCCCGATTAAGCAAGGATCTGTTATGTCAGCCACATATGCCGTATGATAATATTTCTTTCCTCCAAAGTTGATGGTTAAATTGGTCTTTCCACATATGACTATCTTGTCGCCCGTCAGTTTGCAGGGTAACGCAGGGTGGAGTCCAGATGAGTTTAGATTTCAATTTTCGAGCCAAATCTTCTCTTATTATTGTCACATTGGCTCCTGTATCGACAATCATACGGCACTGAATTCCGTTAATAAAGCCTATCACATATAATTCATTATCACCGCCACTCATTTTTGATATCTGGAGGATTTTCAGGTGGGGCTTTTCATTCTCTGGCAACCTCTGCCCCGCGAGATGGCCAAAATTTAGTTTCCCTGCTGACTGTTTGAATTTATCTCACGTTCGTGGATTTTGGGGCAATTTCTTCGGAGATGTCCTGTATCACCGCATCCCCAGCACGTGAGATTCTGTCTTCTTGAGCTTATTCTTCCGTATTTTAAAGCTTCAAGTTCTTGATTTATTTTCCTAATTTCTTTCAAGAAATCGATCTCAGTGTCTAAGCTTTTGTTCACCGTGACCCTCGGACTGAATGACGATCTCTTCGGCTGGCTTGTGTAGCTGCTTCCAACTTTAAGGCATATAGTAATGCAGCCTTTAAATCCTGTACATCTGCCATTCGTACCGCTCTCTGCACTTCTGGATCTTTTATTCCGTCTACAAAGTACTGCAGTGAGAGCATTTCCCGTACATTTGTTGGGCAGTCGATGAATGCGAAATTTGCAAGCCGTTCAATTTCTGAGGCAAACTCTTGAAGGGTTTCACTTGATTTTTGATGGCGGCTCTTCATTTGTATTCTCGTGTAATCTTTCAAGAATTTTTCTCCGAATCTCATTTCAAGTGCACAACTTAGAGTCTCAAAATTGAGTTGCGTCATATCGGGCAATGTTTGCAGCACGTCGGCGGCTTCTCTTCTCGAAGACACTGCCAATTGACAAGCTTTCACCTCGTCACTCCATTTGTTCGCTTCGGCTACAATAAAAATTCGGTCTTCTAAACTTGCCAGGAACTCTTTCTGTCATATGTCGACAGCTTAACGTGCACAGGAGAAGCAGGCGGATTCCTAAATTCTTCATAATTACCACTGCACGCTGAAAGCTTCTTCTCCATATCTTGCATTCTTTCCTCTATTTTACTCTCCATCTTCTTTTCAACATTGTTAACTTCATTCTGAATTTTCTCTTCTACTTCCTCTATTTTCTCTGCTACCGAGCCTATTCTTCTCTCTACCGACGAGAACTTTTCTTCTAAAGTTTTCTTCATTTCTTCTTGGCCTTTATTAATCTTTTCAGTCACATCCTCTTGGCATTTGTCAACTGTTTTTTATTTGTCAACTGTTCAATTCTTTCTTCGTTTTTATTCATCTTTTCCGCCAACTCTTCTTGGCCTTTATTCATCTTTTCCGTCAATTCTGTTTTTATGCCATTGATAGCATCTAATAGTTCTTTCAGTTGTCCGTCCATTGCTCTTGTTTTCGCCATAAGATTCCGACTCCTGACACCAAAAATTGTTGCGTATATAGGGTTCTTTTGATCCTATGGTTAGACAACTTCAAACTCTTGTCTTTTAGAGAAGTAGAAAATAATTTATTTTTCAGATCTTTAGAACAACAGAGTCTCCGAAACTCACAAATATTACTAGATATTCAAAAATAATTGTTCAAATCTATCGTACAAGTACAGATATAGGTCCCAGAGACTCTTTATACAATGTCTCAACACTAAATAACATTCAAAACAACGTAGAGAAAACTCAAGCAAACTTGCTTAAACAATCGCAGCTCACTCAATGACTGACTGGTAAATAATAACCACAACAGCTCGTATTGCTCTCCTTATATAGGCTCGCAGCATGCGCTAGAAGTTTCCAAAGGCTTCTCGAAAAATCCAGAAACCAAGGAAAAACATTCAATGCATCAGCATACCTAAGGGGGGTTACCATAGAGAGGGAAGGGTTACCATCGCCAACAATCACCAAGTTTGTCGCCAACTTGGCGATATATCGCCAAATTTGGCGACCAAAATTAGTCGTCAAAAGTGACGCCAACTTGGCGATATCTCTAACATTTCGCAAAGCTGTCATAGACATTCACTGAAAATAATAGACAAGTTTGCTTGATAACAGAGACAATGTAACAAAAACTAATATTAGTAGAGGAATGGAGCTTAATAAGATTATTTACATTATTTTACAGTACAAACACTAACTATTTACAAAATTCGTAACAATATCTATTTTTCAATTTGCATACCTATTATTCATTTGCAATTTTGTATGGTTTAAAATCTTTTATAGGTTACACTTTTGACAAACAGAATAGAGCAACTTTTCTAACACATTAAATTATCGGAAATACTTGGCTATGCTTTTTTCATCTAATTTTTGTTCTTAATTTTGCAAAATCTGATGTGCATTCATTTTTAATTTGCTTGCAAGAATGTAGGTGATTGTATTGTCAATTTCCTTAGGTGATTGTGTATCACTTAGTGGAATTATCGTCAATATTTTAATCCCTGGCATTTTAGCTAATTGAATTAAGTTCAGCTATTCATTGGAATTTTAAAACCATATGAAAATCTGAAAAGGACTTAGTCGATAGGTTTCTTCTATTACATGAGAAAAGGTTTATTTAAAAAAATCATGTCCTAATTTCTGCGAACGCACATCAGCTATTTATTGTTTCTAAATGTGTTTACTTGAAGTTCATCATTTTTTTAAAAATTATTTGGAAAGCGGTTGTTAATGGACCTTGGTGTCCGCATTTTATTTTGTTTATGATTCGTCCAAGAATATGAATGTTTAATCCATGTACATACAATATATATGATTTTTATTACATAAATCATGTTTTGATTAGCATAGAAATGATGTTTTTACTGATTTTCAATAACTCAATGGGAAACATTTAAACATCTTGCTTTGGGCAATGGATATCTGCATTTTATTTATTTATTTTATGAAATTCTTTAAATTTAGAAGAATTTTTATTTAAATAGGAAATCAAAATGTCATCAGAAGAGAGTAGAAAAGTTACAAAATGGGCAGGTGCAAATTATCAGATATAGAAAAAAAATGAATATAAACAGAAACACGGTATGAAAGATTATCTTAAAAAAAAGAGGTATGATTATTGAGCCCATTGATGACAAAATGTGCGATAAATTTTGAAAAATGAAAAAAATCTAATTTTAAACCATTAATTTTAAAAAACATGTTTTCTTTTTCTTTTCCCAATGTGCAACACAAGATTTAATCTCATTTTGTTGAGTACTAATTCCAGGCTCATGTGATAGAGCTAGAGACCATTACTGCCTTTTTAGTTATTTCTTGCTTCGGCACAGGAAAAAAAAATTGCAAAATACGTAAATCGGTCATAGAAAAAATATCGCTGATTTTGTCCACCATGGCAAAAATAAATTTTTAAAAATTCCCGACTGGTCTGAAAAAAATTTTAACTTTGAGGGAACTTGGGCAGTGGGAAAATATGGCGAAATTCGTCAATCAATTACAGTAAAATTTCATGAAATTTGTTAATCTGTCACAAAGAAATATCATGAAATTCGTCAGCCAATTACAAAGACAAAACACAAATTTTTCAGCTGGACACGGGAAAATAATTGTTAATTTCATCAGAATGTCACCAAAACAAAAAGCGAAACTTTGCCAATCAGTCGCAGAATAAAATAGCTAAGTTTGTCAATCAGTTGAGAGAAATAAATTGAGAAATTTGCCAGTTAGTCTCCAGAGAAAAAAAAATGTAAAATTTTGTGAGACGAGCAAGCACGAAAAATTCGTGAGAAAAATTACAAAACTTTTTAGTCAAATGCAGAAAAACAACCACGAATTTTGTATAATTGTCGTAAGGGCAAACTGTGAGATTTGTCAATCGATAACAGAAAATATCACAAAAATAATCAGTCAGTCTTGAAACTCAATCATCGTCATTTCACACACACACACACAAAAATATATATATATATATATATATCCAAAAGTCCTGCCATCCAGTCCCGAAATTCAAACCCTATATTTGTATATTAATAATATTAAATAAAAAATGCAATTCAAGCATTTAAATACTCTGCTTATTTGTCAATGAACTGCTGATAATTGCTAATAATTTGTACAATGGAATGATGATAATTTTTACAACAAATTTTATACGTTTATTAATATGTCTATAATTGTAAAATATTTTCACAAAGAAATACAGAGCATCTTTTTATAATGTAAACATAAAATGTCTTACTAATATACCAATATTTGAAGAGTTTTCTCCAACATATGTTTAATTGATGATTTTTTTACATGTTTTAATTATTTAATACTCTTTTACCTTAAGCTACATTTAATTTTATTTTAAGTTAAACCACTTTGAAATTTATAAGCAAAAAAAAAAAAAAATATATATATATATATTAAATATTTATAATGAAGTCACAAAAATAACTAGTTGGATGCACCAATGCCAAAACTCTCTTCTATTTGATATATCTCAATTTTCAAAAAATATTTACAAATATTAATACTATTTCAATATTTTTACTTCAGTATTATACCAACTTTGATCTTAATCTAGAATTTTTGCTGCAGTCAATTAATTATATTAAGAATGAGTTAATCTTGGTCATGATATTTATTAAAATCAATATTTTTTTGTTATTCTGCTATACATCAGCTGTTTGCAAATAGCCAGTTTTAGCAAGATACAACGTTGCCATTGCTGCACGAACCATCAATTCACTGTATAAAAGGATTATGAAAAAAATTACAATAAAAAGAATACTGCCCAGTTTAACTGATGGCATTGAACTCACAGGCTACGCATACTAATTGTATATTACAGACTCATATTTTCAAGGGTTAACGCTGTTCGAAAAACAAATTAAGGGGAGGGGATAGCTCCCTCCCATTTCCCCTTTTTATACTTAATGATTGAATTCCCTAAATTAACCGGGGATATGCTTTACCACATAAAAAACCTATATACAAAATTCATAGCAAATCGAATAATTCTTCGTAAAAACCCATTTATATTATTTAACAGGAGTTATCCCCTTTCTTTATACTTAACCATTAAACTTCCAAAACTGTTCAGAGATTCGCCTTATCAGAAAGAATGTACATCCAAAATTTAGAGCAAATTGGATAATTCTGCATAAAAACTCATTTATCAAATTTAAGGAGGGGTTGGGTAACCGCCTGTATCCCTTTTATGTTTAACAAAAGAGCCCCACAACTAATTAGGGAAGTATTTTATCACTATGAACCTATATCCAAATATTAAAGCAAATCTGTTAATTCTGCAAGAAAAATCATTTACCTAAATTAAGAGGATTAGTCCCACTGATCCTCCATTTATATTTATCCAATGAACTCCCAAAAAAATCAGGGAAGTGCCTTATCACAATGAACCTACATCCAAATTTTGAAACAAATCAGTAAATTCTGCATGAAAAAACCATTAAACTAAATTAAGAAAGGGGAGGGGAGTTACCTCCCATTTCCCCCCTTCTTAAACTTATCCAGTGATCTTGCAAAATTGATCATGGAGATGGCCTCATCAAAATGATCCTATATCTAAAATTTGAATGAAATCTGATAATTTTACATGAAAAACCCATTTATCTAAATTAAAGGCAGGGGATTAGCTCCCACATTCCCTATCTTTATACTTATCCAATGAACTCCGAAAACTAATCGTGGCTGTGCCCTCATCAGAATGATCCTATGTCTAAAATTTGAATGAAATCTGATAAATTTGTATGAAAAATCCATTGGTCGAAATTAAGGGTGGGGGATTAACTCCCATACCTTTCTTCCAATGAACTCCCCTAATGAATCATTCCAGTGCGCTCATCAGAATGATCCTATGTCTAAAATTTGAATGAAATCTGATAAAGCTGATGAAAAACCATTATCGAAATTAAGGGTGGGGAATTAGCCCCTCGTTTTGAATCTTTATCTAATGAGCACCCAGCATAGGCATAATCTCTCAGGCACATAAGCTCTCAGGCTTTGATAGCTTGTGAGCTAAAAATCATTATTACAGTATCACTTCCGCCGAAATATTTTCAAATTGAAAGAAACCCGATTATTCCCAGAAACATATCCATAGAAATTTGGTTCAATTCTATGCATTACTTTATGCAGTGTTTGATGGTAGAATAATGAAAATGGCACAAAAATTGTGAATATAACCCACCTTACAGCGAAATGTTTCCATATTGAAGATGGACCTGCTGGCTACAGCCAAAAACATGCACAAAATATTTGATTCTTTGTATGTATAACTTCATACGCATTTTGATGGTATGATCTTAGGATGGCGACACTGGGACAAACAGAAGTTTTGAATAAACATAATTTTTGGGATATCTCTAAAACATGTAAATTCGTCGAAATAGGTCTGTTTAGTTGTTTAACTTAAAAACAAACTAACCCTTCGTTCAAATTAAAATAAAGAAAATTAATAAAAAAATAGTTTAATGAACAATTTCTAATTTTATAAAGACTAAAGACAAAGTACCAATGTTTAGAGAAGCACAAATAATGCATGTAAAGGTAGCAAACAGCATTTCAAATCTACTATTATTCGCTCCCGTAATAAGCCTGCGCTTCTCTGTCGCTTTGCTCAGCTTAGCTTTTTTTTGCACGCTGAGTCTTGTACTAATGAAGAATCTCGACAGTAGATTCGAAATGGCTGTTTGAAATCCTTTTCATGCATTATTAGTGCATTTCTAAATGTTGGTTTTCTATTTATACATTTTTTCAAACAGACTTTTTTGCTATTTTGACTTCAAATTTTGTTTTGCAATCTGAAAATAAAGATACAATTTTCTTAAAAATATAAATGTAAATTCTGGAATTTATTATAGAGTTTAAATATAAATAGCCGGAAAGCTGGCAATTGTTTAAACTTATGAGAATTACTTTTTACTCATTGATAGGGAAGTTATTATAATATTTTATCTTTTGCATTATAAACAAGAGTTTCTAGGCATTGTTTGAGATCAAATGATTACTGTTATTCTTCTCTATTTGTTATGTTGCATTCTGCCGGATATTGAAATATCCAGGCGGATATCCCATAGAGAAGTCGGATATCCAGTGATTGTGATCCAGATATCAGATGATATTTCGGATATTGAAAAATCAGTAGGATATGCCGGATATCCGGTGCATCTCTAGGAATAAGCATATAATGAGAGTTACAGATAGAAAACCAGTCAGATGAAGTCTCTTGTTGTTATCTGAACTTAAAAAAACAAAAATGGAACCCTTAAAAGGTCATTCGTGTGTCTGTCTGTCACAGACATTTTACTCATAAACTGGGGAAAGTTCAAGCAAGGCTGAAGTAATAAAGGCTGTTAACTTATTTATTTTGTTCATTTTGTTAATAAACTTTTTAATTCAGCAGTTAAATGATCTAGATAATAAGATTAAATTTACTTTCGAACTTGAAACTGATAAGAAATTACTTTTTTCAGATGTTGAGTTAAAAAGAGAAAATAATAAACTAATTCGTTCAGTATATCAAAAACCAATAACAAACTTAAATGTTATACCTTTTGATGCTTACACTCCATATTCTTATAAATTATCTACCTTTAGATTCCTTATTAACAGAGCTTTTAGAATTTGTTCTACTGAAAATTTAAATGATGAATTAGATAAAATTAAAACAATAGCTATTAACAACGGATATCAAGTTAAAATAGTTAATAAATTAATTAAAAAGTTTATTAACAAAATGAACAATGCAGTTTTTGAAAATAAAATCGACAATAAAAATAACATGAAAAAGGTTGTTATAAATTATTATCCAAATTTCTTCGAGTCTGCTAAAACACAATTTAAAAAGTTTGATTTAAATTTAATAGCTAGACCCCCTCCAAAATTAAAATCAATTTTAACAACTAGAATTGACCCCATTGATAAATTTGACCGATCAGGTGTTTATATTATTCCATTTCTTAAAAAAGGTGGTTATAAAAAATATTATATTGGCATGACTCAAAGAAAATTCAAAATAAGATGTAAAGAACACATTGCAGACAAAAAATTTAATATAGATAAAACCGCATTATCTAGGCTGAATCAAATAGAAAACATAGATATTTTGTTTAATGAAAGTAGAATAATTTGTAGGTCAGATTTTTATTTGCAGCTTTTTATTAGAGAGAGTATTGAAATTTACGTCAGAAACTCAATGGTCTGCAATGATTCCTTGTCATTTCAAATCCCTAATATTTGGATTGAATTGTTAAATAATTTAAAAATTAAGCAATGTGATACATAATTAAAATATAACGCGCGTGATTTTTATTTTTAAAAATTTTTTTAATTTCATTTGTAATAGTTTTTTGTCATTTTCCATCTTTGTGTTTATTTGTATTTTCTTTTTCTGATGATGATTGAGTAAATTCAATCGAAAATGTAAAAATTATTAAGATCTTTTAATGTTTTTATTAGTATTTAATGTCCTTTATAGCAATTAAATATTTTAATGCATATTTTTGAAATGTTAATGGACGTATATGAAAACTTCTATTTATAATTAAGATAAGCTAGGCCATAAAACCAACATTTTTTTCTTTTTTGAGAAGGACTAAAATTCAGACATACACATTTATTTTAATGAAACATTTGATGCATTTCATATGCATTGGATTCCTATAGATCAAGCATGAATCATCAGTTTTTGAATTATAAACATTCAAAATTTAACATTTTCATATTTTAATTAATATCTTCTGAAACTACACAACTAATGTGCTAAATTTTTATATAGCGCTAATACTAAAATATCAAAACATAAACATCTTGAATTTCCATTTTTTATAATTTTATGATATGAATTATGAAATTATTATTTGAAAACATTATAAATTGCAACCTAAAGTTTTTTAATGGATTTAGATTTATTAAGACCTGCTTTAGGAAATCCAAAATAAAAAGATTTTCTTCCAAATATTTTTCAAATTATGCTTAAACTAGTAAATCTGCAGATCAGGAGCCTCAACGTCAGCTTTGTTCATATTTTTTTAAAACACACTTTAGGTAATATTCAACTTCCTGGAAACTGTAATTTAAAATTTTCAAATTGCGCAATTATTTATAAGAATAAAATAAGAATTAGAAGTTTTCAGCCATCAAAAGCGGTAAATTAAAAATTTAGTTATGTTAGGATATTCTGAAATTTTGATGATCTATTATTTTTGTTTTCTTTATTATAACATAGTAGAATTCTTCGGGGGAGGGCTCCGCCCCCCCCTGAACCTCACTTAATTGAAATTTCTCACTTTCTAATAATTGTGCTAATGGTTATTGTATATCTTGCATTTCTTTATATATTTTGATTTATAAGAATAAGTAACAGTTTGGGCAAATATTTTTCTTTATCCTCATACTTCTACATGCCTGCCAACCACAAACACCTAAACCTGATGCATCAGGAACTTTTGTAAGTGTAAACTCAGTAATCTAGAGTTTTACAATTTTGTTTCCGGAAGAAAAAAAAAAAGTTTTGATTCCATTTTGCTGCAGTTATAGCAGGACAGACAGACTTACAGAAGAAGAGACTGACATATGAAAAACAATAAATTTCGTGTCTCCAAAGTAAGCCTTCACTGAAATTTCGGCAATGACATCATTATTCACGAGTTATTGATACTCATGTTTCTTGTATTTTTAACGACTACTATAAAATACTTTTTTTTGTTCAACTATGACATCATATAGTGAAATATTTATTAAAAATAAAATTCTCTTTTATTTCTTTTACTTCTAATTATGTCCCCATTTTTGTCAGAAAAATTCTTATTAACGAAATGAATATCCTTGTTTAATATTTAACAAAAAGTACTATATCTATAGTTATTTTAATTCTGACGTCATATTTTTTTTTTCATAGTTTAATTTTTCGAATGGAAATTGCTCAATTGAAACTTATTGCTGTTGAAAAATTATTATTCCAAATTTTGATTTTTTTTTTTTGGCAATGATAAAGGAAATTGGTTACATTTTATTTAAAAAATCCCTATTGATTCTGTATGAAAAAGAAGAAAATTTTGAATTATTAAGGAAAATATTTGAATAAAATTAATAAAACATAGCCTGTGTTTTTTTTTTTTTTTCTGGGCTATGCTATATTTATACACAAAGATACAAAGACATTAATTAATTTAAAAGTTTTGATGTTGACTTAATCTAAATTTTTGTACACGCTTTCAAATTTATAACATTATAAGGATAAGGATTAAGATGAATGGTTGCTTAGCAACCATTAAGAGAAAGTAAAGGAAATGAAATAAATACATTTCAAATAAGTAAATCTCTAAAACAAATTAGTTTATATTATTGGAACACATTTATAAAAAATCTCCAAAATTTACAGTAATAATTTTAAAAATCTGACAAATGCGTTGACAAAATTTCAAAGTAATATGAATAATTTAACTGGTAAATTTTAGTATTCATTTATCATTGAATTCCATTAATAAACTGTGTCATTTTCTCTCAGGGGAAAAAATGAAAATCATTGAATTTGCCATAGAAACGCAATATTGTACGAAATAAAATAGTATATATCTTTCGAACGAATGAATCAAATCTAACAAAAAGCTATATACAGCTTAATCCCAGTGTCTCTCTAACATACCCACTTAATTTCAAGCCATTCGAATGCTTTTTATGTTAGTTATCGTGGAACAGACAGACAGACAGACAGAATCCAAAAAATTTGGTGTCTCCAAAGTAAGCCTTCACTGACGTTTCGGCAAAAATCCAAAATGATTGTTTAAAGTATCATCCATGATAGAAATGACTAGATATGTTAAAACTTCAGTACTACTTTGTTACTCCGTTGACCAATTTAACCAAATTATACAAATCGCCAAATTGTACTTATTGACATAATTTATTTTAAATAACTGAAAAAAAAATAATAATTAGTAGAATATTTATAAAAATACAAATACAGTCAAAGTTGTATAATCCACAGAAGTTGGGGCGAAAGGTTGTGTGGATTATGGAATATTGTGGTTTATAGAGTATTATGGATTATACGTCATTTTATTATTCTTTGATAGCATTTTAATGCTATAATCAGCATAATATAAAAATGTAAATGTGAAATCTAAAATGAATTAATTTAATAGGCTATCTCAAAAATTTCCTTTTAAAAGTTATTTTAATAGAAAAATTGATATGTGCGCATTTAAGAATAACAATATATGTTCCATAATACAGTTTGTTTTTTATTGTTAATAAAATAAAAGAGTTATATTTTTAAAAAGTAGATATTTAATTTTTTTATTATTTATTTATAAAAATGATTTTTTGATCTCAAATTTGTTAATTTTCTTATCTGTTTACATTCATAAAGTAATGAGAATTATAGAAAACTGTGGATTATGGGTGTGCAGATTATCAATTCTTCACTGTAAAAATTACTTAATGACTTTTAAACACGTGTATCATATTTAATGTCATTGAATTAGACATTGACGATTATCCATTATTGGCATTTAATTTTATAACTTGGCAATAGTTTTCAACGAAGCAGTACCGAAACTTCTTATGCTATCCTATAATCTGGCAGTCTTCAATGACTGCTTGAGAGGTACTTAAGATGCCTTGATTAAGAAGGGGGCTCTATCGGTCCACAATCAAGCACTACCATAAAATACCGTTAAATGACAATCTAGTACTAAGCTTCAATTTGGATACAGCCTCTAAAGTACACTTGTTTTAAAATAATTAATTTCTCAGAATCCTATTGTATGAAAATTTGTTTTCGAGTTAATTGAAGGGTGTTGAGTTCATTTACACTTTCAGAATTTGGTATTTCTATAAAAAAAATAAAGTTATCATTTGTTTTAATATGTAGATGTCCCCCCCGTAAGCAAATTTTATATACATCTTTTAAAAGATGATTTTATTTCAAATCGTTCGGTATCAATAACTTTCCTCTACGATAATTTGTTGAGAAGTTATAGGCTGTTTACTTAATGCCACAATTGTACAAATCAATAAAAATTTTTTTACATATTAATGAAATTAAAGAAATAATGCCCAAGTTTCTGAATAGTATTTAACTTTCATTCATGAACCTTGCTTTATTTCTTTAAGATCGAAATTTGTATATTGTCTGTTTTCATAATCATTTTGCAATTTGGATGTTCTACTGTTCTTTTTATTGTTCAATTTCTTGTGTTTTTTATATTTCTTATTACCCCTTATACCACTTTAAAAAAAATCATTCTTGTCTTTCTAAACTAAATTTAGAAAATAAAACAAAAGATAAATTGTTTTTCAGAATTAAAGTTACATTTCCTAGTGTTATAAATACTATATATATTTTTTTTACCATTTAATTATAAAATATAAAGCATTTTATATATATGAAAAATATTACTTTATATATATTACTAGCGGACCCGACAGACGTTGTCCTGTCACCGACAGACGTTGTCCTTTCTGGCACCTACACCAGAAAATCAAATAAATGTACTTAAATATAGTAATACGCACGATAAACACTACGCTCTTAGTTTAATTTCTTATTACAATTATGTAAGGAAATTTTTTTTCACTCTTCAGTATTTTTTGAAGTCGGTTCAATTTTTGATAGAAAAGTATATTTTTCTCTTTTTTGTTAAAAGTTAACGATTTTCTGCAATCAGTTAATCAAAATTATAGTACAGGCTTTATTACTGAAAAGCATACACGTTTGATAGGAGCGGGGTTCGATCTCTTTCTTCGAGAAGCAGAGCTTATATCTGGCGCCTTAGACCACTCGAGCATTCCGTTTCCGGGCACTCTATTCATCGAAGTTATTCAACACTTTTAAATAGCGAAAAATCACTAACTATTAGCTATTACCTAGTTACTAAAAAGTACTGAATCAATTTCGATGAAATGTGAATCTAAACCATTCTCGAATCCACTGGAACACACGCACAAAATTCCATTAAAATTGGTCCAGTCGTTTAGGAGGTGTTCAGTGACATACACACGCACAGAAGATTTATATATATAAAGGTAAGGATTCAAAATTTCAGGTTTTTGCGCCGGAGACATCGCCAAATTAGGAAAATGTGAATTATCTCACGAACTACTGGATTTAAACAAATTTGCTTAGTACCATTCGATTCAGAATGAAAAAATGTACTAAAATATGTTATCAAATGAAAAATAACTACAAAAGCCGATTTTTAAAGAATTTTTTAACAGTTCGTTCTTTTTTCTACTCATCTTAGGGGTGGAATTTTGGAAAATCCATTTTTAGCAGCACTCGATATTATAAGAAGTATTTTTACCCCAATTTTCAAGATTTTTGGTTCGGTAGATTTTTTTGTGCTGTTATTAATACGAAATACTGACTTTCTTTTATATAATTTATAGAACTTTTAATTAGCGAAAAATCACTAACTATTAGTTTTTGCCTAATTACTAAAAAAGTACTGAATCAATTTCGACGAAATGTGAATCTAAACCATTCTCGAATCTACTGGAACGCACACGCAAAATTTCATCAAAATCGGTCCAGTCGTTTAGGAGGAGTTCAATTACATACACAAGCACAAAAGATTTTTATATATAAAGATGAGCATTGAAAATTTCAGGTTTTGGCGCCGAAGACATCGCCAAATTAGGAAAATGTGAATTATTTCACGAACTACTGGATTTAAACGAATTTGCTTAGTACCGTTCGATTCAGAATGAAAAAATGCACTAAAATATGTTATCAGTTGAAAAATAACTACAAAAGCTTATTTTTAAGGAATTTTTTAAAAGTTCGTTCTTTTTTCTATTCATCTTAGGGGTGGAATTTTCGAAAATCCCTTTTTTGCGGCACTCGATGTTATAAGAAGTATTTTTACCCCAATTTTCAAGATTTTTGAATCGGTAGATTTTTTTGTGCTACGATTAATACGAAATCCTGACTTTCTTTAATATACATAGCACTTTTAATTAGCGAAAAATCACTAATTATTAGTTTTTGCCTAATTACTAAAAAAGTACTGAATCGATTTCGACGAAATGTAAATCTAAACCAATGACCTTAAGATACTTAGACTCCAAAATAGCAACCTTTTCGTAGGCCGAGATGTCTGCCTTCCGTCACGTGACGGAGGGCAGATTTAGCGCGCCAAACCGGTTTTTCTCCCGCCAAAATCTCCCCGGAATTTTTTTCACCGCATTCCCGCCGAAAGTCACATTCTTATATTTGTCTTGAGTTGATCACCGCACTTCTGTTTTTCTTTTTAATTTACCCTTTAACAGTTCTTTTAAGAGCTTATTATTTCAGCTTCCAAAATGACAATTACTTTAATGATTATATACAAGAAAATTGTTGTTTAATTTAATTATTTTTGTCTATTAAACATCAGTGTTTTTAAGCAAAAATTATACTAGGCAAAGTTGCTAAGTTTCATAAACAAAAAATAAGATTAAAAAAATATATATCTGCAGACTTATTCAGTTTTTCTCTCATAAATTTTAATTATTATTGTAAAAAATAAATTAATTCATTTTAAATAATATTGCAGCATTCTATACTTAATTATGTTTAAAGGGCTTTTAATAAGAGTTTTAAAGAGTTTTAAAAAAGAAAATTGTATTAAGTATGTTAAACAATTTAAATTTCATTATAAATATCAAGTACAAGTTTTATCTTCACTTAAAAATACAAGGTTATGAAAATTATAAATGCCATTTCAAGCAGATTTTGAATTTAAGAATGAAAATTTTGCTCATAGAAATTAAAGTTTTTAAAACGTTCATTCATATTTGAATTTAATTTCTATAATGTCAAAAAGCTCTAATAAAACAAGGTTAACAATGGGAGTTTTCTTATTGTACTTAAATGCAAAATAGCAATGATTGAAGATATTTTTTAAAAACTGGAGAAATATTTAAAAAAAAAAGAGAGAGAGAAAAAGTTTCCATTTAAATTAAGAAGTCTGAGTTCATAAAAGCAGAAAATGAGTCTTTGAATATTTCATGTTAATATTATGTTCTAAAGAAGTTATTTTGAAGAGAGAAAAAAAAGGTTAGACCTTTCTTCTCCTAAACTTATTTCTGATGATTTAACTGGATACTTGTATTGTTTTCTTAAGTTTCTTAAACATAGCAAATTATGTCAAAAACTACTTCCTTTAATTATATGTTTTAGAAAATAAAAAGCAAAGACTAATTCGTTGCATACTTCTTTCTTGCATTTCAATGTTTTATCCATTTTCACATTTTATTTTCAATTTCAAGATTATATCACTGACAATTGACATTTGTTTATATTTATGCAAAAATCTGTTTTAGTGAAGAACAGAAAATGTTTTTACACCTGGAAGCTTAGACTAGTGAATTTTTCTGTGTGTGTAAAATGTATGTTTTTTTTTTTGTTGTTGTTGTTTTTTTTTTTTTTTTTTTTTTTCTCTTCTTTCCCTTATATAATCTTATTTGCATAAAATGTAATTTTAAAAAGAAGTAATTTAAAATTTTATAAATGTGAATGCATAAAATTTGTTTGGAAAGAATTACATTATGTATAGTCTTACATATTCAGAATTTATTTGCAAAAATGTGTTTTGCATATGCTGATAAAGACAATGGTATTTCCAAATGTAAATTTAGAAGTATCATACGTATCCCATGGTGTATGATGCTGAAGTCAGTAAAGTCCTCCCAACATTATACCTATTTTAACTCTCATTTTCAGTATATTTTAGGTTATTATGCATGGTCAGCAAATATATTTCTAAATTTAATGTGTGAATGATAATTTTTATTGAACATTGTCTACTTACAATTAAGAATTTTTGAAATGTATTCTATTTGCAGGGTTCTTTAGGAAATTCTTTTGGAAAGATTTCTCGTATGAAATTGATTTTATTAAACAGCTATTGATTATACATGTATTTAAAATGCTTGAAGTACCCAGCAAAACAGTAATCACTTTATACAAATAAATAATACAGTCGACTCTCGTTAATTCGAACTCGTTGGGACCACAAGAAATGTTCGAATTACGGAAAATCTAAAATGAAAACATGCTTAATATGGTACTATTACAAAAGAATCGATGTTATAGTGTTTTTTAAATTTATTTCGTCTGTTATTATTAGAATATGACTTAATATTAAATTAGAATGTGTAAATACATAAACTAATTAAAAGATTAGACACAAGCACAATGGAAGAAAAATTTAATGCATCACTGATGGACAGACGGGGCACTAAGAAAGTGGATATCAAATGCATAGTATTGTTTAACCCTTTATCTACTAATGGTATTTATAAGTAGCATTAAAATAACTTATTATAAAATTCTTTTAATACGTCAGTTAGTTCTAATACTGTCTAGAGTGAGTTACAGATACATAACTTGACCTTGTGCCAAAAGCATTATTGGTTACACATAAAAATATTTTTAAAAGAATGATTTCTTTTGCTTTTGGATTTTTTCAGCTCTCTTGGCGCTGAGGGAGGGGGATGGAGATTTTTCAATGCAGAAATCTTTCTATATTTATACTGTAAGAACATCCTATTTGTACATTTTATAATTCTACAAAATACTAAGAAAATAATTAAAAGATTTGAGTGGGGTTATAAAAATTGTATAAAGTCCCTGTAAATTCAAATTTAATTAATCCATCTAAATCCTTCAAATATTTATTAAATAATTATGTAAATCTCTTAATTTAGTTTAAGCAACTTGCGTAAACTGCTTTAGAATATAAAATTTTCATGAATTCATAATGTGGTAGATAAAGGATTAAAAATTAATATCTTCAGTAGTTTGTAAAGATTCTTTTCCATAATTAGTGAGATAAAAAGACAATTTTGTGGATTATAATAATGAGCAATTGTAAATTAATTTTTGTAATGGGTTAATGAAAAATAAGTTATATTGATAAAGAAACAATTATAAAATACTTTGTAGTAAATCTGGAATTTTTATTTTAAACTAATTTCATCCCACCTCCCAAAAAAGTACTTTTCTTGTTTTGTAAATTTGCTTTAAAGAAGATTTTAAAAAAATGTTATAAGCTACAGATTTTTTTAACTACACATGAGTATATGTTGCAAACTGCTTCCCTTACTTAAAAAAAAAATGGATACATTAAAAGAATTGAATATATTTTTAAATATAGTCAGTGTGTGGTTTCAAGTTTATTTTTTAGGTTATCATTTAAATCTATCTTATATCTAATTATCTATCTATTTAAACCATCTAGAAATTTTAGGATTAAAAAAGCACAAAGGCGATGTCTGATATCACTAGTAACAGAAGAATTTGCTTAATATATTAACTTGGACATTGCCAACTACAACTCCATTTTCTGAAAAATTCTTTGCCTTCGTAAAAATATATGTATATACTGATTTATTTTATATTATTTTAATAATGCTTGCAAAAATTAATGCATTTTTATTATAATATTTCGTCAAATAATTATGTCAAATTGAAGTTTTTTAAACAGAAATTGTGAAATATTTTTGGTTATCTTATTTAATATCTTATATTATTAAAATAAAAAAAATATTTTATGTATCTTTTATAATGCATGTATCTCAAGCATTTTATAACATTAAATGAAAAAATTACAAACAGAATATTAAACAATCTTTCTTTCCTTTTTCTTAATTTTACATCGGGAGGGGGGGGGGGGGGATTTAAAAATAAATCGGAGAAAAAAAGTTATTAAACCATGGCCATATTTAGAAAATTAATTCGTCTAACTCACTACAGAAATTAAAAATTACAAATAAAAAATATATTATTTTGCACTATTTTAATGTTAAGTTCTATAAGAGTTAAATTGATTCCTGCAACTTCATCTTTCGGGTATGCATATTTGACACAAATAAAATCTCACAGTTGTAAACATTCACAACAGCTTGTAGTTTCGCTTCTATGTTTACATTATATTTTACTGCGAGAATGAAATCTGAAAGTTGCCAATAAAGCGATCACCGCCAAAAAACAGCATCTTTTCGCCAATGATGTTGGATCCGAAACCATGCCGAAATAACAATGGGATTTGGCGTCTACGTCATGAGAAAGTCAATGATCTAAACCATTCTCGAATCTACTGGAACGCACACACAAAATTTCATCAAAATCGGTCCAGTCGTTTAGGAGGAGTTCAATTACATACACACGCACAGAAGATTTTTATATATAAAGATAAAATATAAAGCATTATATATATATAAAATTATAATAGAAAATTTGAAGAAATAGAAAATGTGCCTATCATACAATATTTAGATTAAGCCTAGCCATAGGGTCACCCGGGGTAAAATGGGTAGCCGGGGTAAAATGGGTATATTTTATTTATTTATTTAATTATTTGACCAGACAAATTTTTAAAAAAAATTAAAATTACGAACAAAGTGCTTACATATCTGGCAATACTTAAACCTTATAAAAATAAACTGGCGACGCATATAATGGGCTAGGCAACCATTTTGTTTTTCAGAAGATAGACCAAAGTGTTTTTAGTGGTTGAAAAACTTCTTTCCAGAAAAATATACAGGAAGAATTTTAGGAATAAACTGTTTGATATTTACAGAAGAAGGATTCTTCTAACTGAAAACTGTAAAATTAAGTAAATTTATTTACTCACAAAAATTTTATAGCATTTTTTGTCATATGGGGTAAAATGGGTATAGGTCAAGATATGAATGTATGAAGATTGATCAAAGTTGAAAGACCTTTGAGGGCAAATTGTTATTGATCCTATGTTTTAAACTGAAATTATGCTTTGTTACATGAAATTAGGCTATTACTTATATCATCAATTTATCATTTATATTATAAATTTGGCTATTTCGGGTGACATTAAAATGCATGCAAATTGATTAAATATACAGAAACACAAGGTAAGATAGATATTGCGAAATTAAATTAAAACACGTTTTCTAATACTGGCGAGGCTATAAAAGAACTTGGAGAAGACGCAAGAGAGTACAAGCAAAGGTAGAAGAAGTTTTAACTACAGAGCAGGTGGCTGCAAGTCTTTGCATTAGGAACACAAAAAAAGTACAAACAGTTCAAAGAATTGAAGCAACCCATAAAATAAAAGTTAAAGCAAAGGTTTTCACTGCAACGAGTCCAGTGATTGGCGATTGAGTCCCTGTAAAATTTAATGTAAAGAAGTCTGTTCAAGAATTCACAGGTCTTATTATTGATATCCCCGACGAAGGTGAAAATACTGTGAAGTTTGCAACAAAGTCATCTGCTGGATTATTTTATGTCTTTCCTGAGAAAGACGATGTTGCTGATGTGAATGCATCCAAATTGTCAGAAAGCTATCTCAATCAAGATGCAACAGTCCTTGCCAGTATACACTTTGCATGTAAATTTTTATGTAATACCTATCTGCATAAATTGCTTTTGATTAAACACTGATTTTCCAGTGTAATTTAATTTCTCATTTTTCCCCTACAAATATTCATGCTGATATCTATCTGCTTTTGAATTGCATTAAATAAAAAAAAAATACTTTTTAAGAGAAACACAATTCAAGCATGTGCATAAACTGATGTGGTGGAGGATAGGATTTGTCAGTACTCTCATCTTATTTACATTAGTTTCATAAGTGTTTTTATATGTCAAGAAAAAAAAAATGTAAGCAAATTGAAGTGGGGAGTTTTTGAAGCCCCCCCTCACCTTCCAAGTTTACACATGATTCAAAAGATGAAAGTACAAAACTTTTAAATGGTTTACACATTAATTATAGTGTATTTAAGTATATTTAATTTATTATTCAACTTTAACCAGCATATACCCATTTTACCCCGGTGCATACCCATTTTACCCCGAACCACGGGGTAAAATGGGTATACACCGGGGTAAAATAGGTATAGGGTTTTACACAAAAATTAAAAAAAAAAGGAAACACAAATTATGTTTAATTTATACCTAAGATACACAATGTCAAAAATATTGAACAAAAACATGAATTTATTTCGTAATATTTCTGCCATGAAACATTTAAATTAAAAAAGCTGATTTTTATACCCATTTTACCCCGGGTGACCCTACCCCATAAAACAAATCATAATAAATATAATTCCAAAATTTATTCTTTCCTTTCTACATAAATCGGCTTTTTAGATGATCCAGATCAAGTGTGAACTAAAATTAACAGTGTTCATCAGTTAATAATCATTAACAGTTTAGAATACTTTTATCACAAAATAAAAAAACTTTAGTAGAAGAGTAAGCAAAAGAAATATATCTCACCATGAGCTCATTTTAGTAAAGAGTTCATTAAATTCTAAAAACGTTTTTCAATTATACCTCTATAGGTCATTATATTTCAAAATTTTACCATCTACTTACAGAGAACTTTCATATCGTCCAAATTCACATACAAGCAAACAGACGCCAACGTCATGAATGAATCACGATTGCCGAATTTGAATGAATCATACCAATAAATCAGCGGCAAAAGAAAGTTCAACTTCTGAATTTTTACATACTCACATCTACCAATATTAATATTTGTTTCAAGAATTAAGAAAAATAGCCTCTTCAATTAAAAAACAAAACAAAAGGATTTTTTATGAAAAATGACTGATTCGTTACTCAAAATTCTGGAATCCTTTATTTGAATTCACCCTCTAGTGAATTCAGAGGAAAATTTGACACTTATCATCCTACATTACAGCAGCATCTTCATTAGAATCTAGAAGAGAAATAATTCTGAATAGAGATGAAAGTTTCCCGATGAACAATTTTAAAGATTGATTAATTGAGTTATATATCATTCATTATCAGAAATTAACTCAATTATCAAGTAATTTTCTTGAATCGAGTACTTTAGATTTTATGTATTGTTTTGACGCCATTTTTTGGTAAATAACATAAATAAACAAATTTTCTGTTGGAAGTATAGACTTTTAGATATATTTTTTAAATGAGACGATTCAGGATGTTTTGATTTATTTCGAGATTACTTTTACATGCTTCACTTAAACAATTTAAAATATTTTTTTAGTATATGTAAAAGGAGTATTATTATTACTTTTTTCATGAAATTTTAACTTAGTTTTATCAGTTTTTTAAGAACTCAGCTTGTATCCATTGAATTTTAATTTTTCTTCTACTGCCAGGGGTAGAAGTGACCAGTTTATAAAATATAGGTCATTTTTTGTAAAAAAATGTAGGACATTTAGAAAATAACGTTATTGAAAATATTTTGCTATATAATACTTCTTTAGCACATAATCTATATGTGCTAAATTTGATGTGTGTGTATAACATGAGTGTTTATAAATTTTCACAAATTAACAATATTAAATCAAGAAGCAATATTAAAAAACAAATATGAAATGAATTTTTCCACTGTTGTTTTAAATCCTCTTGGTGCAAAAAAAAAGGAAATTCCTGCTTGAAATCATCACTGATTTGCTTGAAAAAATGAACCAAAGTCATGAGATATGGCATATGATACTTTCTTTAAGTGTACCTTGATCTGCGTACCCTGTGGCAAAAAAGAATCGGCAAACATTTCGCAAAATAAATTTTGTAATCTGATGATTAAAATAAATATTTAAGGCCATATGAATTATCCATCAAATCTTGGAACGGCAGATCCCTTTCTCATTTAAAAATCAAGTAATCAAACATTTTTTTTATATTTTGGTACTAAAATTTTATTTTTTTTCTACCAGTACAAGATTTGAAGTAGAAGATTTTTTTCTACCAGTAGAAGATTTTTGAAGATTATTTTATAAATATAGGAAATCTAGGACAACTCTGACCCCTGTATTGCAAATAAAAATAAATTATTTCTTATCAAACATAATTTTTAGAATATGTTGAAAATTGTAGTTTTCAATATTTTGATAGCTTTTGACTTATTGGTTTTGGCTCATTTTTTGCTTTAGTAGCAGAAATTATTATTATTATTATTATTATGTGATAACTTTCATAAATTCACTGAAACATTGACATTTTACAGGGATGGCCAGGTATAATTTTATTGAAAATAAATTTTATGAGTCCTTTTAGTTTGCTTATTTGATTTTCATTTTCACAAAGCGAGATTAAGAGTATTAACTTTGTTTTTCTGAATTATCTTTCTGCTTTGTTGTTTTGGCATTATACATTAACTGTGAAGAATAACTACTGTTGCTGATGTGATCTGGACATGGTAATCACTTTTATCCATCACACATAATTTGGCGACTATTTTTTTTTTTTTTACATACCCATCAATCTGATCTATCCATCCAAGCATCACTGAATTTCATCAATCTATGTTTATATTGTGTCACTGCATTAATATAATGAAACAAGTAAGCTTTTTCTACATTAAAATAAATAAAAACCAAGTATTGCAGCTGAATACAGGACAAGAGTAACTTAAATAATCGCAATGAAACACAGAACCATACTGAAAGTTAGAACTAACTCAGCGAGCAAACCAATGCATATGAAAACATCAAGTCATTCAAAAACATTTCTTTACTGATGTCACATCCAAGAGAAAAAAATGGACACCGAAGCCTAGGAAATTAAGTAGTTTCCACAGACATCAATGTTTAATCTCCCTGGGTACAAAGTCATGTTTAAAAATTTAGCAATCTATCAGCAATCTAAGCCTCCTTCTCATTTGTACTTTGTGTATTGACTGAAAACAAAAGCAATATGTGCAGGATTGAACTAGTATTGCTGTTGCATGGAGATACAAAAAAAGGCAAAAGCAATTGTAAATGCTAGCAGGTAATGATATTAACACCAAATATATGAGTAAGTAAATATAGGACATTTTTGAAGATTATTTTATAAATATAGGAAATCTAGGACAACTCTGACCCCTGTATTGCAAATAAAAATAAATCATTTTTTATCAAATATAATTTTTCGAATATGTTGTAAATTGTTGTTTTCAATATTTTGATAGCTTTTGACTTATTGGTTTTGGCTCATTTTTTGCTTTAGTAGCAGAAATTATTATTATTATTATTATGTGATAACTTTCATAAATTCACTGAAACATTAACATTGTACAGGGATGGCCAGGTATAATTTTATTGAAAATAAATTTTATGAGTCCTTTTAGTTTGCTTATTTGATTTTCATTATAAGAACAATTCTTTGTATATTAATTTCTTATTTAATAAAAATAATATTAAAAGCTTCAGAATATTGATGGAAAAATATGCTTGTTCTTTGCGTAACACAACTTTTAAAAAAAAATAAAAAAAATTACAGAGTAAATAATGCTGTATCTGGCACCAATTCTTTGAACATCAAACCATTAAAAACTCTAAATATAGTGCAATGTAACTAGAATATTTGTAAATGATTAAATTAAACATACATGTCTATAAATGCATATAATTATATTTGAATTTCAATAACTAAACAGTTTTTTTTTTTTTTTTTTTTTTTTTAAAGGAGAGAGTGATTACCTATTGATGTCGCTATCATAAATGAACTTATTGTTTATGGAGATCTTTCATAACTTATATTAAGGAAATTATTGCAGATAAAGATATATGAACATTTGTAGTTTTATAGTGAAATCTTTGATTATTAAACTGAAACAGAAAGTGTTTAGGGGAATTATTTTAAGCACTATTTATGTTGAAGGCATAAAATAGTTTTTTTAAAGAATTTTATAAAATAAAAAAATATGCATAACCATTTAAATATGACAGTTTCCTGAGAGTTTCTTCTTGTCAATTTTCATTCAGATCATTTTATGAGAGATTATTTCACATTTCGAAAAAATGTATTTTTTGACTTATTGTTGTCAAATTTAAAACAGCAGCTCAAATCCGCGACCCTAAAATCCACACATCATCACAAATATAAAGAATGAAACTTTGAGTTCAGATACAAGGACAGTACTTTTTTAATTTAAAACATTCCATACATATTTTAATTTGTAATTCTTGATAATATTATTGAACTCATGCTTTTTCAACAATTTAATCATTTAAAAAATATCTTTCTTTTTATCATTTTAGTTTATTACTACTTTACTTAGTTATTTTATTACAGTAGACTCTCTCAAATCTACACAGCTTGGGACCAGAGGTTGTGCAGATTTTTGGATTTTGTAGATTTCTGGTCTTTGCTTAGTTTCCATTTTTTAAACAACAATTTGAATTTAATAAGGCAATCGAAAGTGTAATAAACAATTATATTGTATTAAAATAATTAAGTAAAATATTTAATTAAAAAGATAATAAGTAAGATAACATTAAACAGTACTTATACATTAATGTCAACACAGCAGAAGTTGCACTAATGTACCAATAAAGAGCAATCTTCTTTTTCGCATGTGCATGCAGTTAACTTAGATTCCTGTTTGCTGATTTTTGATGCCATTTTTAGTGCTTTTTTTTCTCGTATTTGATGCTATTTTTTGGGTACATGCAAACAAGAAGATTGCTCTTTATTGGTGCATTAGTGCAACTTCTACGGGGGGTAGAGTTAATACATAAGTATCCTTAAAACTGATTGAAATATTAATAGTAAAGGTCAAGTAAATAAAATTAATAATGTATATTTGAACTCCCTTAAAAAAAGTGCAATATATTTTCCTTGAATTATTCTATGACTTTTTTTTAAATGAAAAGTACTCTCTATTAATTTGCATTAAAATCATCATAATAAAAAACAAAAATGCTTGATTAATAGGGTACATAAATATATTTTGTCAAAAGATTGTGATTACTGTTGTTATCAGCAACAGCTTGATTTAAAAAAAATTATATATGCTCTTTTCATAGAAAATAATAAGTTCATTTATATTAGTATGAAAATACATACAGGATGAAATAAAACTGAAAAAAAAAAAACAACTTTGTATCTATACCTGAAATGAAAGTTTCATTGTTTATATCCATAAATTATGTACACATTTTAGGGATGCAAATTTGAGGGAGTAACTATAATAATAAAATGCATTATAACAACATCGAACAGCAAACCCATCTATTTAATTAGTCCAATTCTTTTCTGTTTAACAAAAATTTCTATAAAAAATTCAAAATTTCAATGCTTTGTGCAGTTTAAAACCATTTCTAAAATCGAGTTGAAAACAACATTGCAAAACAAGATGCTTTGGTATTGAGTCATTTCCTTTTGTGATTCATTCAATATATGTATTTGTCTGTGTGGTACTACTTAGTTGTCCCGTCGACCAAAAAACTATCGCCAAACTAGGTATGAGATTAAATGCCAATAATGATTGATCGTGAATGCCACATTCCTTTGAGATCAAACATGTTACATGTGTTTGTTACATCACCAAGCAATTTTTATTTCAACATTTTATGTATTTTTATTAATCTTAAACTAATTTAATTCTTCTTCTGTTTTTTTAAATGAAAATAAGCTTAATTAGTATAATTTGGAAAAATAGCTTGGCGATTTATATAATTTGGCGAAATCAGCCGGTGGTATAACCAAGTAGTACCATATATATATAGACCATTGATTTATAAAGCTTCAAGATTATATAAATTACATGAAGCTGTTCTACCCCTGCTTACCCATGGGAAATCAGCCATGGGTAAACAGAAGAAAAATACAAATGGCCTTGAAGAAAATTTTAACAATGTTCCTTTTTGTTCAATATTCAGTTTTTTCAGGGGGGGAGGGGGGTTCTGAGATGATTCCCCCATTCCTCAAATATGAATCAAAGATTGTGCAAAGAAAAAAAACATGCTGGGAAAATGCAGACTTTCTGTTTGTTAACAAAGTTAGCATCATTTGAGAGAGAAATGATGAACAATTATTATCATTGTATACAGCTTTAAAAAGAGACATTAACTATGTCTGATACTTCTTTGTATCACAATCATTTAAAAACTACATTCACATATAAAAAAAATAAGATTATGAAGTACTAAAATACATTCATAAAACTTATACTTCAATAAAAATAACTTTCGTCTTTTGCTTACGAGTTTTATTGACAGGTTTAGAGCACAGTGGACAATTTTATTTATTTTAAATTTATCCTTTTTATTAATCAAGATGTATTTATATATATATATATATATATATATTGAGGGGGGGGGTAACTTCTATCACAGCTATAATGAATGCTTAGGTATAAAATAATAATAAAATAAGTAATGAATTAAAATAATAAAAATTTAGATAATTTTTAAAATGATTAAAATACTAAAAGCAAAGATCAAGTTAATAATCAATAGTGTAGAATTCAATATTCATTATAAAGATGAAATGTGTTTTTCCTAAATGATTCAAAGAAACTTTCCTCATAACGGTACATTATTCATTCACATCAAGATCATAAAATATCAAAGCTTTATTTCAGGTTTAGCCAGACTTATGGGTATTGTGGACTCTCAAAACTAAATTTTTTAAATTTCAATGATTTTTTATAAAAATTCCTGAAAATAGTCATAGTATATATATTTCTTATTTTACATTTTTAAAAAATATATATATTCAATGGTTTTTGAGATACAGATTTTTTTTTTCTTCAAATTAACGAAAAATGGCAATATTTCAAAATGTTCTATGCAAAACCAGTTTTCCCATACCTGTTCAAAAATTTTTTAGAGTAATCCTTTCATACATACAAACAAATGTTACTAAGCATTTTTAGCATATTACCTGTAAAACATAAAAAAACGACTTTAACTTAATTTTTTTGTATTTTTTGTTAAAAAATCATTAAAAATTCAATATAACTGGAATTTAAAAAATTTAAATGCCTCTAAACAAGTTTATTTCCAGTAGCATTTTTTAACACATATATAGAGAGCATTTTTTTAAAACATCAGAAAAATTGGGTATTAAGAATTTCGCATGGAACATTTTGAAATCATGAAAACAACAAAAATATTCATTCTGAGAAAAACAGGTTTTAGTAACTACAATGGTTATAATTGCTTAATATTTTCTTTCTGACACAGTCTCAGTTATGTATAAGGGATATAATATCATTTCTTGCTTATATGTGAGTGTTTTATATTTTTATGGCATATTCATATAAAATGTGTGGCTTTGACAGTAATTCATGCAAAGGACATAAAGTTTCTAAATTAAAAAAAAAATCTTCTCAAAATTAACTTTCTTGTTTTCTGATGAATTTTTAAAAATTTATCTGGAAATATTCATGGTATAAATACCCCTTATTGTACAAATTTTTGTTAAATAAATTAAATAGTTGTTGAGAAATAGAAATTTTTATTATTTTGCGCTAAAATGATTGGAGGCAAAAAGCAATTCCTCTTGCAAACAAACACTAAAAGAAAAAATTAAAAGATACAGTTAAAGTATTGTTTTGCTAAATCACAATATTAATAAATATTCAACGCAAAATAATAACACTGAGTAATGCAAAACAAAAAACCATGATAAATTATATGACTGCATATCGGCGAAAAGGTAAACAAAATGGCAGTGTTGCAGAATCAGCTGAGTGGACAAAAATGCTTATAACTCCAGTAAAAATAGTCAAAATTGAAAAATTCTTTTTGCTTTCCAGAGCAGGGAGTTCATATATTATTATTATGATAAAAATGAAAGTTCGAAAATTTGATGATTTTTTTGATTTTGAAAGTCCTCTGTACCCTTAATAACCCAAAAAAGCTTGATTAATACATAAATATATTTGGTAAGAATATTGTGATTACCAATGATATCAGCAATATGTTGAATTTTTTCAGAAATAAAAAACATGAATTCGGCAAAAATTACAAATTAAAAAATGTATGGAATTGATATAAAACTAAAAGAGTCAAATTTCGTACCTACATCGGAACTGAATCCTTCATTGTTTACATCTGTAAATAATGTGCAGAATTTAGAGAGTTGCGGACTATAGGAGTGTGGATTTGAGGGAGTCTACTGTACTTATTTGTATCACAATAATTTAAAAACTACATTGACATATAAAGAGAAATAAGATTATTAAGTGCTAAAACACATTTGTAAAACTTATCCTTCAATAAAAATAACGTTTGTCTTTTGCTTACAAGTTTTATTGATAGGTTAGGAACACAGTGGACAATTTATTAATTTTAAATTTATCCTATCTTTAATTAAGATATATATAATGTATATATAATGTATATATATATATATATATATATACACTTTTTTGGTGAGGAGGGGGGGCGTGAATGAAAAAATAACATTTCAAAGTGAAAAACAAATAGTAATTATTATTAGTATCATTTCAATAGCTGCAGCAGGCTTTTTTAAATAAGCAGTTTTATTGCATATTTGTTAAATTATTGTGTTTTTAAAAAATCTTAGTTCTATTATGGTATACAGTACACTCCCTCAAATCTGCAACCCTTAAATTCACACATAATTTACAAATGCAAACAATGAAACTTTTAGTTCAGATGTAAGGGAAAACTTCTTTATTTTTATTTCAATTTTTTAACATGTCATTTTCATTAATATTACTAAATTCATGCTTTTTCATGAAGGAAGAATAAATTCATTTCTAAAAAAGTTCAAGTTATCATTGATATCACTGGTAATTGCAATCTTTTCACCAAATATATTTATATATTAATAAAGATATAAATATATTTGGTTAAGTCTGGCAAACTAAAATAAAACTTCCCTATTTTATGATTTTGAAGTGAATTAGTAATGTACCTTTATGAGGCACGTTTAATTGAGTAAATTAGGAAAAAAATATTTCCAATATTTATAATGAATATTTAATTATGCATTACTGGTGAATTACTTGATCTTTGTTTTTAATGTTTTAAAAAATAGCTTAAATTTTATTACTTTAGTTTATTACTTTATTTATTTTAGTATTTTATTGTATTCTAAGCATTCATTATAATTTTGATTGGATTATTAATTACATTCAAATCATTCTATAAAAAAAGTAAACAAAGCAATGGCCAGAAATCCACACAGCCTCTGGTCTGAAGGTGTGAGGATTTCAGGAAGTCTGCTGTATAAGCCGAAAAGCCTGGTTTACACAAAAGTATTGAAAATGTTAATGGCATGTTTAGATCATAAACTAGTCGAATGTTGCTCATTTAAATATAGTAGATTCCGACGACCCCGGAGAACTCGCTCCTTTCGGTGAACGATTCCTAAAAAGGAACAATATCGCCCATCTCTAACTGATATACATTTCGAAAAATCAAAGTTGTTCAAAATGGGAGCGATGTTTTCGAGATTTTACAGTATGTATTGTAAACAACATATCAAAAAAATTTCAGGAAAAAATTACGGATCCAGAAGTTTTGGCTAAATCGGTTCTGCAATATAAATATTTTGTTCCTACATATTTTTTGACAATTAATTATTTTAATAATTTAATTAATCTAATAATTCAGTTTTTTGCCGTATTTGCGATATTTTGGGTATGTTATCGCCTCCTTAATAAAGGCAAATAATTCCTTTTGACTGCGCCATTTACGATGGGTGCGGCGATTGTGCCAAATTTTTTCAAAACGCTGTCAATAATAGAGGGTGCGGTGTTTCTTCTTTAAATTACGGTACTCTTCAGTCATAAAAAAAAAAAAATCTTAGTAATTAAAAAAGTAAATTTAGTTCTTAGTAAATAAAAAAATCTTAAATTCAATAATCTTAAAAAAAATTACAAATTAATATAAAAATGGAATTGATGTAAAACCGAAAAAAGTCCAATTTTGTCCCTGTACCTGAACTGAATGTTTCTTTGTTTGTATCTATAAATTATGTGTAGATTTTAGAGAGTTGCTGATTTTAGGATTGCAGATTTGAGGGAGTCTACTTCTATTGTACTTCATATTGTGTATCAAATACTTCATTCACACTAGTACAGATATCATGGTTATACTGTAATTGCATGGTTCGTAAACATTTCTGGTAAAAAAAAAATTACTTGACCTTTCTCAGTAAAAATCCATCTTATACAGTGTATGTCCTATAATCCACAATTTTCTATAATTTGCATTACTTTACGAATGTAAACAATGAAATAAATAGTTAGGAAAATTTACAAATTAGTGATTCAAAAACAATTTTTTAAAAACAAATAATTAAAAAAAAAAACATGAAAAATATTATAATAAAACATTTATTTTTTTTAAATGTAACTCTTTTATTTTATTAACAGTAAAAAAAAAACTGTATTGCAGAACTATTTAATTATTTTTATTTAAATGCACAGGAATTTTTTAATAAAATAACATAAAAAAGGCATTTTTTTAAGATAGCCTACAAAATTAATCTTTAAATTTCATATTTATTTTTTCTTCATTTTTATTTTTACTGATTATAGAATTAAAACACAGTCTAGGAATAATAAAATGGCACATAATCCATAATGCTCTATAATCTGCAATATTTCATAATTCACACAACCTTTGGCCAAAACTTGAGCAGATTATAGAACTTTGACTGTATATTGTTGTAAAACTCAACATAATGGAAATTTTTTAATTAGGTAAATGCTAAAAAGAAAGTATGCAATGAAAGAATTTTCAATTTTTTCATTTGATGCTATTATTCTGTAGCTTTTATACATTTTATTTACAAATTTTAGTTTGGATTAATGATTAATTCAAGTTTTCTTCATTTACAACCACACTTAAGGCACTCATGGAAAGTAGTACACCAAAAATTCCCTCATCACTTCAATTATTAAAAAAATGCCCTGACTTTTTTGCCCAAATTTTTTAATTGCATGACCAGCAGGAATCCTGAATTAGAGATATTAACAGTGACATCACTGTTGGTGCAATGTATTTTTCAGGAACAGGTGATATAAGAACATTTTTGCCAAATGTAAAGAAACAATAGAAAATGCTTTTTATCAGAGCAGCAACAACATTTACTTGCAACCTAAATTACTTCATGAAGACGATGGAATTTCAAAATTTAAGATTCTTTAAACCCTTGATTTTTTTTTTTTTTTTTTTTTTTTTTTTTTTTTAAAGCTGTTCTAATATTTTGGGTATGTTTTAAAATCTTCATATGTATTATATTATGTGATTAATTACTGTTAGGAACAAACATTTTAGGGTTAATCATTTAAAAAATATTCTCATTTAACTAAACTCAATACAGACAAATTCAGTTTGTGAGGAACACAATGATCTAAAATTAAACATTTAAATAAAATTCTCAATCACAATTCAAAGGAATTCCTCCTGTTTACCCAAAAATCGCAACTTAAACTATATTTAAATAAATAGATAAGTAAAAATGTCTGCTAGAGAAAATTTTTCAAAAAATTTTAAATGGGCAAATATCAAGGAAAATAAAAGTTGCAATACGTGAAGTTTTCTTGCTATAACATAATCAAGTCATAAGTTGGCGAATTTTTAGTGACTAGTAAAATAAGAAACACATCCTACCATTCACTTACTTTAGCAAAGAGGATGAATCACCACGTTTATATTTTAAAAATTAGCCATTATTAGAATCAGAGGATACGCGTTGAAAATTATATATATATTTTTTTTAAGCTAAGAGACGCTAACGAAATAAATGATTCTCGTTGGCTGATAGATGAATCAATTCAAAAGTATTTGATTCATAAGAATCAATATTACTTTTAATGAATCATTATGTCATCCACGATTCATTCTTTTTTTTTTTGGCGTCTTTCGCGATTCCGTTGTTTAATATTAGATAACTTTTAAGACATAAATTTATTGTATTCAACTAATTGTTAATACTTAGGTACATTAATTTCCCAGGTTTCTATTCAACTTAATACTTTACAATTTGCTATTTGATAAAATAATGGCACGAAGTTTAATGTGATGCAACTTTCATTTTTGCTGATCTGTCAACCAGTCATTGTTATAGGTAATGTTTTATTCATAACAGACCATTCCGCTTATTATTTATTTTTAAACAGTTTAGTTTAATATTATTCAAATTTCAATTTTGAGACAGCAAATTGGTTTGAATATTTTTTTATGTTTACTTTTAAAACATTTTGTTGCTTATAAACTGAATTTGATTGCATTCTGTTCAGTTGAAACTAAATGCTTTTTAATAACTGATCACAGAATGCAGTACCTTTATATAGTTTATTGAAATTTACATGTAAGAACGCATACACTTTTAAGAGGACTCATCATTCACTTGAAAACATCCTCTGCTTAATGTTAATCCAGTGGGCAGGTTGTTTTCAAATTTCTCACTTAAATTTTAATATTTTTATGTGCGAGTTCTTTTTGAATATGATAGCTGAGTTTCATCTTTAATATAATATTTATTTTTACTTTTTTTATTTTGGTTACAGATATTTCTTAAAAGGTATTTTCAATTTCTAAACCGTTCTCGAAATTGAAAGTATCTTTTTAAATCTACAACCAAAACCTAAAAAGTAAAAAATAGCCATATTAAAGATCTAGCTCAGCGTTCTTATGAAAAAAAAAAGAATATTGAAATTTCAGCGAGAAGTTCTAAAAGAACCTGCCTGTTGGTTTAACATTAGGGTGTGGGCAGAGCCATCCTTAGGGGTGTGCGATAGCTGCTATCCCATAGGGCCTCGTGCTTAGAGAGGCCTCGCACCTGGACACAAAAGATTTTTTCTTTAATAAAGAGAAGAAGGTATAATCGAAAATCCCTTAATATAATATATGATTTTAGTTAAGAAAAGATAGTGGTGGTTGCATAAAATATAGCCTATGTTAGACGAGGCACCTTTAATTTTCAAACATATGTTTTGAAATTGATTCAATAGTTTTAGAAATTACCCCTACAAACATACGCTACTCCTTTATTATAGCTAGGGGATCGAACCTTGCCTCCTTTGGTCACAATATATAGGTTAAAAACATTTTTTTAACGATAGTATAGATAATATTATGCTAAAAAACTGAAAGGAAAGGGTGTTTCAAAATCCTTGCACTGGACCTTGCTTTAAAACATTCTCTATAAGGACGGCTCTTGGTGCGGGTGTACTCATGTGTGTATAGAGTCACCTTAAAAACTTCCTAGAACAAATGATACACTGATTTGCAGATTTACCTGTTGGGATTAAGTATCTTTTTGTGTTTAATGAAATTTCACATTAACAAGGTCCGACTTTATTTGTTCAGAAAAAAACAGATTCAGCGATTATTTTTTCTTAAAAAGCCATTACTGAATAAAATGCTCATTTTTTCTTATAAAAAAGCTACCACAAAAAAGCATTTTGTAAAAAATTATGATGAATTTGGTTTAAATATCTTGTCATGGTGACCACCTTGATGACCTTTATATCATACCTTCATTATCTTTATATCTGTTGCGTCAGTGATCTGAATTGAGCTGAACTGAACAGCACTGATATTTTCCTTGAGAAAGAAAACTGAAATTTTTCTGTTATTCCATTTTTTGTTTTAATGTTGTAATATCATGTTTTCTGTATAATCGTGAATTAAATATACTTTATTTAAAAGACTTTATTTTTTTAAGACAACTATAACATATCAGGTAGATGTCCATCAATAAATTCTTATTATATTTTGAACAGAATACAATATAATTTTTGACCGATAAAGTGGTATAAAACATTGCTTTCAGTTGTTTTCATAAAAATATCATCACTTTAGAAATCTACTACCTCTCAATGGGAAAAATGTACATTTTTCAATTTAGCTTGCATTTTATAGAATACAAAAAGATAAGTACTTTATTATCTTTTTTAGTTTTTTTTTTTTAAATCTTGGAAAATACATTAAATTAACATTAAAAAAAGCTGCTTTTGTTTTGACTGGAGAAATCCATGTCATGCGATGAAAGCAGTTTTGATGTCACTACTCATGTAAACAAACCTTTTACTGTACTTTTTTATGAGGATAATTTGCATTAAGCTATGTGATTCTTTTTCTTTTCTTAAAAATGATAGCAGAACAAACTAAAAGCATTGTAAATATTTGGAATAAATTATATTGTGAATTCAAATAAGATCTTTTTCCCCCCCTCATTTTTCTAAGGATTTTCATTTCACGATCTTGATGTAGAAATAAAATATCGGTATAAGTTTACACTAGAAATGTTTTATAGAAAAATGAACTTTTCTTTTCCATATTAATATTCCACAATAGACCAATTAAAAAAAATGTAACTCAACAAATTGCAACGACTGTTTGGAAAATTATATTTTCAAAGACTAAAATTTTAAAGACAAATAAATTCAATATTAAACAAAAATAATAATAAAAAACATCATTTTTATAATGATCAAAATATGATTTATGTAATAACAGATTCCTATATTATGTACGCCATGGATTAAAAATTAATATTCCTGTACAAATTTTAAGTGAAATGTTATTTTTACAATTTTCGGTACTGCAAATTTTTTAACTTCTAAACATCATACTTTTTCAATTTTTATACTGTCGTATAGAGAAAAAAAATTACTTTTAAATGCAATTTGTTTGAAAGCTGTATCTCAATTTGTTTTTAAGTTATTAATTTTTTTTATACTTTTTTTGTCACTATGGCAACTTGTATTTCATTTCTAGACATTAAACATGAACCAATCAAAAAACAAATAAAATAAAAAACAGAAGTATTCTATTTTTGGACATTAAACATGAACCAATCAGAAAACGAATAAAATTAAGAAAGTTGTGGAATTTAACCAATAAAAAGATTCAGATATACTTCTGATTTTCCAGTTCTTTACCAAAGACAACTATTTTTCCAAATACAGCATACAAAATTTACAATAATTCACCAACCATGTTTAAAATTTATTTGTTTTTATTTGATATTTAAAAGAATTTCTAGATTTTGATAAATTAAGATAAAAAAAAAATTCAAAACAATTTCTTAATTGTATTGCATTCAGCTTTATTTTATTGCGTTTGAACTTATTCTGTTTTTCCTGATGGGTCCAGTAGATAAGTGTTTCAGGCACTGACTTCAGCAAGAAAAACGTGTGCAAACTTTGAGATCAAAAAGTTAAATTTTTATTTCTATTTTTTTATACATTTAACTTGTAGTTGTGTAAAGAGAAAATTATATATTTTTAATGTGAAGAAGTCCAAAAAAATTTTATGTTTTCTTTTGCAAGAAAATTTTTTATACATGATAAAGTGATCTTTTCCAATTTATGATATTATTAATATAGTCGTATTAATAATAAATAAATATCAAAATTTTGTAGTGATAGTAATATAAACATAATTCAATGCATGTGAATACATATATGTACGACGTATTCACATTAAATCAAATTTAGTATTAATTCCATTTGTTATTTTTTAAATATAAATATAAAGCATATGTAGAAATATAAATTAGTACTGAAAATTCATTTTTAATTCCAGTATAACATTCTACAAAAACATGGCTACATGCAACTATTTTATCTTTTGATACATGGCATGCAGTCAAACCTCTTTAACATGAATTACTTTCAACATGAACTGTTTTCACAGTCCCCTATAAACACAAATATAAAGGAACGATACTGATAACATGAACAAAATTTTGATTCCCCTTGAGGTTCACGTTAACGAGGTTCGATTGTACTTAAATGTTGTTAATTATTTATTCTTATATTTTTGCATGCAACTAAACTATTATACCATTGCATCAAGTGTAACTAGGGAAGAATTCCATTATCCTGTTCTGCAGTTTTTGGAGATAAATGTTTCAATGGGGTTGTTGCATTCTTCAGCAGTTGAGGTTGATTTTTTTATTATTGAAGCTTCTAGTGGACAAATAATATCATTGCATACATATTTTTGTTATAATTATTTTTTTCAAGTTTTAATTTTCTGGATTTTTTTTCAAACATATTTTTTTTTCTGTAGATATAATATTATAAGCACATCTAAATATTTGTAACATAATTTATTATATTACAAACCGTGTTTACTTTAACCCCGTTATAGCAAACCCGGTATATAACTAATGAAAATTTTGGTCCTGCCATTTTCCTATAGTATTTAATGCTAATTTATCCTTTTATAGTGAACCTCTGAAATCTGAGATTAAAAAGCTAAATTTTTAGTTCTTTTTTTTTATTTATTTATTTTTTATTTTATACATTTAACTTGTAATTGTGTAAAGAGAACCAAAAATTGTGTTAGTTTTCCTTTTGTAAGAAAATTTTTATACTTGAGAAAGTGATTTTTTTCAATTTCTTCTGCTACTTCAAAATTTCCTGTAACTTTACGTAGATTGACTGGGATTGTCATCAGTTGACAAAAGGAAATTAATGGCATTAAAAAAATTGTAACTATTGTTTATGCATTTCAGATTCAACATCTTTGTACTTTGGTGACTGTATTGTATATGATGTATTAATACAGTCGACTCCCTCAAATCTGCACAGCTGGGGACCAGAGGTTGTGCAGATTTTAGAATTTTGCAGATTTCTGGTCATTGTTTTGTTTACATTTTTTAAACAGTAATTTGAATGTAATAATGAATGAAGTTGAGGATATAATTAAAGCTTACAATAAAATAATGTATTGAAATAAATAATAAACTAAAATAATAAAAATTTAGATAATTTTTTAAATGCTTAAAATATTAAAAGCAAAGATCAAGCTAATAATCGATAATGTATGATTAAACATTCATTATAAAGATGAACTGCATTTTTCCGAAATTATTCAATGAAACTTGCCTCATAATGGCGCATTACTAATTCACATCTAAATCATAAAATAAAGAAGTTTTATTTCAGGTTTAGCCAGACTTAAGAACCAAAAAACTTGATTAATACATATTTTGTAAGGAGAATGTGATTTCCAATAATATAAACAATATCTTGAATTTTTTTCAAAAACAAATTTATTCTTCCTTCATGAAAAAAACATGAATTCAATAATATTAACGAAAACTAAAATTAAAATAGGCATGGAATTGATATGAAAAAAAAAATTATATCTATATCTGAACAGAATGTATCATAGTTTACAACCGTAAATTATGTGCAGAGAGTTGCCGATTTTAGGGTTGCAGATTCCAGGGAGTCAACTGTATTGCAATGGAGATTGCAGCTTAAAGAACTGATATATCAGTTCGCAGCCATAAGAAAGTTAAATGTATCACTGTGAGAAAGCAATCTAACAAAATAAAATGGTTATGCTTCATGCTTGATCTATGGGAATCCATTGTTATATAAAATGCATCAAAAGTTTTATTAAATTAAATGTATTAGTCTGGCTTTTTGTAAAAAAAAAAAGCTTGGTTTTACGGCCCACTTCCACCCCCCCCCCCCCACACCTGAATAATATCACTAAACTCACGTTTTTTATGAAGGAAAAATACATATTTTTCTGAAAAATTAAAATATTGCAGATATAATTGGTAATCATAATCTTCTTTCCAAATATATTTATGTATTAATCAAGCTTTTTTGGTAATTAAGTCTGGCTAAACCTGAAATAAAATTTCCTTATTTAATTATTTTGATGTAAATTATTTAATGTACCTTTATGGGACAAGAATAATTTAAGAAAAATATATTTCATCTTTATAATGAATATTTAATCTTATATTATTGATAATTAACTTGATCTTTGCTTTTTATATTTTAATCATTTTAAAAATTATCTAAATTTTTATTATTTTGGTTTTATTACTTATTTTAATATTTTATCATACAGTAAGCATTCAATATAGTTTTGATTGCATTATTAATTACATTTAAATTATTGATTAAAAAATATATACAAAGCAATGACCAGAAATCTGCAAAATTTTAATATTCGCACAACCTCTGGTCGCAAGCTGTGCGGATTTGAGAGAGTTTACTGTACTATATGTTTATACATATTTTTATTATTTTATATCTTTCATACTTTGTATACTTATTATACATGCAAAAGTAAAACAAATTTATATTACAAATATTTAGATATGTTTATAATATTACATCTACCGTGAAATCCCGTTAATCCACCCTTCCCGATCAAACGCCCCCTCCCCACTTTATAAAGAATTTGAAATTTTCAAAAAATCCCGAGAAAGCGCCCTCCCTCCTGATTCTCAAAGGCGATTGAGAGTGGGATGAATCATTTTGAAATGAATGAATCATGAATCTTTGATGAAATGCGTGTTTTTTCAAGAATTTTTAATTGATTTCATGCTTGTTTTGGCTTTTTTTTACTAATTTCTCCTTTTTCTGCTTTTTTTCGAGAGAATTTACGTTTAAAAACAAAAAAACCCCAAATTTTTTCAAGTATAAAAATTCATGATTCATTCATTACATGATGATTCCTTCATGTAAATTTTGTTGAACGATTGCGAAAAAATCCCGTCTAAGCGCTCTCCTCTAACTATTGTGCGATTTTTCTTTTCGTTTGGGTGGGGCGGATTAATGGTATTTTACGGTACAAGAAAATATGCCTGAAAAAAAAGTCTAGAAAATTATAAATTTGAAAAAAATAATTATAATGAAAATATCTATGCAAAGTTATTATTTAACCACTATTAGCATTGAGTAATAAAAAATCATCCTCATATGCTGAAAAAGGCAACAATCACACCAAAATATTTACCACCTAAAAAAGCAAAACACGATATAGAATTATTCCATATTTACATTGCTGTAATAGTATAATAGTTTAGTCTCATGCAAAAATATAAGAAAAAGTAACAAAGACATTTAAGTATGTCATATATTAAAAGATAAAATAATTGTATATATCTGTGTTTTTGTTGAATGTTATATTAGAATAAAAAATGTATTTTCAATAATTTATGTTTTTAAATATGCTTTTTATTTATATTTAACGAGAAAGTATAAATTGAATTAATATTAAATTTTATTGAATATATATTAGTATTCACATGCATCGAACTAAGTCTTTATTTTTTTCCCTATGAAATTATGTTATAATTCATTATTATTAATAATAAAATGTTCAGTGAAAATATACTATAAAATAAGTTTAATAACCTGTTTTTACATTTTAATCATATGTAAAATAACTCCCTTGTAAATTTTAAAAGGGAAACAGTTTATAAAGGAAGAATAAAATCCTCTTGCTGTGATGCCATTTTCTTTTAACTCCACTTTACCCCTCTCCTTAATATTTAAAAAAGTACATATTAAACAATCTATAGTTATACTCCTAGCAAAGATGCATATTTTTATACCTAGAATCGACTATAAGAAACTTTACATATCTTAAATAAAGCAAATAAATGATTAAAATATTGTTATTTTCAGTAGTGTAACCAGGATTTCTTTCGGAAGGGATTCAAAATTTTCAGTCATGTTATTATATGCATATATATGTTATGTATAAATGTATGTGATAAAACCTGTCAAGATGAAATCGCAAAGACACAAATGAATTTTCATTTATTTTATATATACATTAAAATAATAAAATTTAGATAATTTTTAAAAAGATTAAAATTTTAAAAGCAAAGATCATGTTAATATTCAATAATGTATGATTAAATATTCATGATAAAGATGAAACATATTTATCCTAAATTATTCTATGAAACTTGCCTCAGAAAAGTACATTAGAAATTCACATTAAAATCATAAAATAAAGAAGTTTTATTTCAGGTTTAGCCAGACTTATTAACCGATAAAGGTTGATTAATACTTAAATGTATTTGGTAAAAAGATTGTGATGACCAGTAATATCAGCAATATCTTGAATTTTTACAGAATTAAATTTATTATTCCTTCATGGGAAAAAAAAGGTGAAATTAGTAATATTAATAAAAATTACAAATTAAATTATATATGAAATTGATATAAAATGAAAAAAAAAGTCAAATTTTGTCCCTCTATCTGAACTGAATATTTCATTGTTTACATCCAGAAAATATGTGAGGATTTTAGGGTTGCATATTTAATGGAATCTACTGTATATTAATCTTCTATGTTTGTTCCCACTAAATATATATGAAGACCCCAAAAGCCAAGGGGTACAAGTGACAAAATTTAGATTTCGAGAAAACTGAGTTCAAAGTTAAACATGAATTGTAATTGAATGAATTGAGATATGAAACTTTTGCTTATATCTTAGTGATCTTTGAACTTTTATTTCAATAACTGTTTTAAAAATTGTGGAATACAATTTTTCTTTTTATTTATAACTAAGCAATGTTTATCATCATTCGGCACTTGTACCCCTTTGCTTCCAAGCAGTAATGAAAAGTGCTTGGAAACTAAAGGGTATGAGTGCCAAATGAGCATAAGGAATAAAAAATTATGAAATAAAAAATTGTATTTATAAAAACATTAAGAACAATGCTGATACAAATAAATGAAAATACAAAATTTTGTTTTAATATGTGTTTTAAAAGAGCAAAAATTATGAAATAAAAAATGAATTTACGAAAAAAAATATGAACAATATTGATATAAATGAATGAAAGGAAAAGTTTTTGTTTTAATGTAAGTTTTAAAATTTTATTATAAATTTTGAAACATTGAAATTTTATATTTTTTAACACTTTCCAACAAAGTTGAAAAGTGAATATGATTTTAGTTAGTCTGTCCGTCTGTCCGCACCCTAACTCTCGTAAATATATTTGGATTGCCCTGAAATTTTTGGGAATTATTCACGTTTATCTCAACACGAACCTATTGCAAATGGAGTTTCTAACACGATTAGTTTATTTACAGGGACAATCAAAAGTTTTCCGTTACATTACGGGTTATGGGAAAAATCGTTTCAAATGAATTTAAAAGATGTTACACCTTGTCACATGTTAAAGTGTATATGCTTTTACGAATTACATTAAAATAAACATTCGAAAAAATATTAGGTAAAAAAAATAGATATATTTCATTTACAGGGCTACACAAAATATTTGCATTACCTAATGATAACGAGGGAATTTTTTACAACACATTTTAATTATATTACAATTTTCATATATAATAAAATTTATATAAATTGCTGAGACTTAAAATAAGTTATTTCGCACATAATACAAAGTACGCAGCTTTTACAGGGACACAAAAAAGATTTCCAATAGTGTATTCTGTTCGAAGTACTGTTTATTATCCATGATGATTGATGGATGGACGAAATGCCTTTTTAATTATAATTTGCGCTTTTAAGTTTTACTAAATTTATACATATTAATATAAATGCTATTGTTCATGGAAATTCTATAGTTCATATACAGGGCTATACAAAAGCTTTCGTAAAGGTTACTGCATATGAGCGTGGTTTACTTAAAGATTGCTTTTAAATAAGTCATATTTCTATGCTGAACTGCATTCAGTTTACTAAGAAATGCTTGCAAAATATAGATGAAATGATATACAGGGTTAAGCACAAAATTTTATACATGGTCATCTATGCATGATAATTTCTGGAAATGTGATTTCAGTAGTCTTAAGAGTGTTTTAGTCTGAAGTAAATTTCAGCTAAATACTGGCGTATAATAAAGGTTTAAGGTAAACTACATGATAAACAAAAGTTAACAAGTGTGTTTCTATCTATCAGTATAAACTGCTTAAAGAGAAATTTTAAACTGTTATGCGTTTTCTTACTAAGCTAAATTTCCCCATTATTCAGTATATATCAACTGACAGATAAAACATAGGGCTGTTCAAAATTATTAGAATACATATTTGGCTATAGACAGTAACACTTTATTACCCTAAATACAGCATGTAGCAAAGATTTTTAAAGATTTCAGAGAGTGTTGGAAAGTGTTTCATAATCTACGCTTAACGCATGATTTTCTTACATGTTAACAGTTAAAATGCATTTATTTAATGCATAAAAAAGCAAATGGCTTTGTATGTCGTTGCTCGCACTTTGCTGTAGACATTACCCTTTGGCCTCCACGCGTTTCACAGTTTTGGGAAAGAGGTTAAGTAAGTGACCCCTAAAATGCAGTATATAATTAAAAAATCACTCATAACTTCTTACCTACAAATAAATAGATTTATTTCCAGATAGTCTGTGCACTTAACTCATTTTTTTCAATTTTGTCACTTATACCCCTTGGCTTCTGGGCTCCTCATATATAGTGGGTGATATGTGATCAATGATATCGGCAATATCTTGATTTTTTCCAGAAATAAATTTATTCTTTCTTTATGAAAAAACATGAATTCAGTAATATTAACACGAATTGCAAATTAAAATTCTTAAAAGAATTGATATGAAATTAAGAAAGTCAAATTTTTTACATAAAAATTTTATTGTTTACTTCTGTAAATTATGTGCAGATTTTAAGGTTACAGATTTCATGGAGTCTACTGTATAGTAAAACCAGTTAAAATGAAATCTCAATGGATTTTGAAAAATTCCGTTTTAGACAGATTTTGTGTTACTATTGTATGGTATTCTTTTAGACAAGACAATGGAATATTTCTATTTATGGATGCATTCCGTTACAGGCAGATTAATTTTTTTTTCAAGTTTTTCCTCATTTATATAAATATACTTTTCATGGTATATCTTGGGAAGAATGAGCTACATAGGACCTAAGTACACAGATGGCCAGCCCTTATATGTTATTTATTTTTAAATATTTTATTTTAGACTAATTGATTAAAGCACTGAATTGATTATTTATAGCCTTTGAAACACATCGTTACCTCAGAACGATACCTTTGATCTTGGTTCGTTGTTTTGAGCTTCTAAAACTAAAACTTGTAATCATTTTACTTTTCTTTATTATTAATTAAATGATATAGATAAAAGAGTAAATATATCTTTTTTTTAATAAAGGAAAGATACTTGTTTTTATTTAATATTAAAGTTAATATGCTAAAAAGAATGCTCTAAATAATAATTTTATGAGAATGTATAGAACTTCAACATGGGGCACAATGGACCATACACTATTCTGTTAATGTGATGCTGAATTATCAAAATATTTTAAAAATGGCTCTTCTCTACAAATAAATACCGTTTTAAAGTAATTAGTTAATTGTAAAATAAAGTAAGCAAAGAAAAATGTCTATGCATCTTAGTAAGAAATATTTTCATTTGTATTTTATGCTTTTAAAGCAATACATGTATTTTATCAATTGTAACCAGTTATTACTAAAACAATTTCTAGCATTTACTAAAATTTCATTAATCATTTTAGACATAAATAAATTAACATAAAATAAAGTAACATAAAATAAATTTGGAAACAAAACTTTATGCTTACAATCTGTTGTTTGTATCGGTGTTATCGTAAAACCACTCACAGATCCAAAACTATTTCAGAAAAATTTCAGGCTCACAAGTATTTTAGAGTTTCATTTTCAAGTTTTTGTGAAGATGACATTCTTTTATTTAATAACTTCACCTTATTTTCAATTGTTCCTGTATCAGTCTGGTGTTATTTAAAAAATATAATATTCTTTTTTGTTAATTTTTCTGTTTTGTTTTGTTTGAAAATTTTACTTGAAAAAATTGCATTATTATTTATTTTGGAGATATGGAGGAAAATCTGGCGCACCCATGATTAAGCTTCGGAGGGTGCTAGCATATTTTAGAGGTCTGTATTTTCCTGAGCTGGTCCGAAATGCCAGACGAGCTTGGTCCGATTTTTTTACACTTTATTAAAAATGCATGAGATGGGACATACATTTTTTCTATTGACTTATTACAGAAAGAAGACTGGGTTGTGGAAGGGGAGGGGGGGTAATTAGCAAAACCTGTGAAAGGGCTTAACGTCTTTGTTTAACAAAAAGAAAACAGTTTTTTTAAGTTTTGAATATTAAAAATGTTGATATTTCAAATTTCATAGGAAAATTCATTGATAAAAAAAAGTGTTGAAAAGATTACTATTTTTCAAAAATTCTATTTTGCAGAATCTATTAAACTTAAGTAAAAGTAAACTTACATAATTTTAGAAAACGTTAAATAGTTAGATTAATCTTGCGGTCTGGAAGGGGCTTGAACCCCCTTAGCTCCCCATGTGAATGCGCTAATATAGGGGGAAATTAAGGGGTAAATAAATTTATATTGTTATTCAAATAATGCTTAATAGAGGAAGGACCATGTACCCCAGTGGGTGAACCAGTGCACTCCGCTTCTGGGGCACACTGGTCCACTTTGTGAACGTACACAAATATATATATATATATATTTTTAGGCGTATTTGAAACTATGTTCTGAAAAAATTCTGAGATATTCAAAATTACTTAAGGAATGTTCAAAAACATTTTTAGGAAGATTTGGCTTTTCATGAAAGAGATAAAAAAAATGTAAATTGCAAAATTGGTCCACTGTGTACTAGTCTCCCCTATAGTAGAACCTGTCAAAATGAGATCTTTTATGTTTGAGATGTGTCTTAGATCTTTGAGAGATGTATCTTTAAGAGAAACCTGCCTTAAACAGAAGCATTACTTGGCCCTTATAGGGATTGGCATACAAATACAATTTGTTGGAAACCTGGCTGAAATTGATTTTTCATCACTTATTAGCATTTCCATCATAAAAAAATTTAACAGGTACTTATGAACACAGTGGAACCTGTAAAAGCGGAATCTTTCTGCAACGTATTCCTGTCTCAAATGGAAGAGTTTCAGAATAAATGTTGAGTTCAGGGGGTGGGCCTGGGGGGGGGGACATTCCCTGTCCCGGGAAGAATGGAATGTCCCATCCAGAAAATTTGAGATTTTGGATTTTCAATGGTCAAAAAGTGAAACTACCGTCCCCCGGAACTCTATAATGTCCCCCTCCCTGGCGCCACAGAAGTCCCTCCCGGAGAAAAATGCTTGTATTCAACACCGTTCAAGATACTGTCGAAACGAATAAAAGATCTAATTTACACAGGGTATCTTAAAAATACAATTGATTACACTTCTTTTAACCTTTTTCGGCACACTGTGCCCAGTCCGGGATACCTAATTTTAATTCCAAACTTGCAAACGGCACCAATAATATTTTAGTAAAAATTTGCTTTTCGAATGAAAGCTTAAATTAGAATATTCTTAAATAATAAAATAGCCGTTTGCAAATTCCGGTGACTGTCGATAATTTCTCGTTTTACTAACAGAATTTGCCTTTGCCCGAAAGGGATAATGGAAGTCTAAAATGTTTTCCCCCCATCTCCTTGCAATCACATCTTGACGAGATTGATTGTGAGTGTATTGGTAATATAACTATTTCGAGTAACTTTAAGAATTTAAGTATATCCATTTCATTTCTTAATTTAAAAAAGTAGCATGTTGCATAAATAAAATAAAGTAAGATTTATCTGCATAATTGTAGCTAGTACCACAACGAAGTTACATGATGATATACCAAAGATTTTGCAAACACTAAAAAACTGAGCCCATACAGAAAAGTTAAATGTAAAAGTTTTGTACAATATAAACATCTGCTACATTAAAATTAGGATTAAATGATTAAGGTTAATCCTAGAACTACCAAAAATATTATTCGAGTTTTATTAAAATTTTGTACATTAGAAGTTTTATTTAAATCTTTTTAACTTATTTCTGGCTGTTTTATAAGTTTAGTTTATTTTAAAGAAATTTCCCATTTATATTTATCTGTTAGCTGGTTAATATTTAAGATAACAACATTCAATTTTGGCTAAAGAAACAAGTTATATAACAAGCACACGCAGCAAATATAGTTTATGTTGGAAAAAATAATTTGGTTACAGTTGTCTAACACAGCCATAGTTTTTCTGGGTTTCTCTGTTTCATGTTTTGCTGTTTTTGGTACTATATTTGGCCTCAATAGAATCTTTCGATAGCTGGTTATAAACTTCAAGGCTATTCATTTTTTAAAACAATTTTATTTGAAATTAACATTTAAAAAAATATATATTGGGTTGTGAAAAAATTAATAATGGTTTCTATTATTTTACTTCAAAAGCAATTTATTTTAGATAGTTCGAAATAGTTTTAGAGTGTTCTATAAGTTCTTTAGTAAGTTCTCAAAGTTTAATATGTGAATTAGGTTCAATTTAAGCTTTGGATTTCTGATTGTTAAAAACAAAACCTTCTTACGACCTTATTCATACACACATCACCTATCATCTGTGAAGTATCTGTAAGCAGTATTAAAATGGGCATTCAGAAGTCACAATTGTGGTCATTTCAGATGACTAAGACATTTTTCTGCGGGAGGGATTTTTGCAACTCTGGAAAAAAGATATTTGAAATTCCGGAGAGAGGTAGCACTTGTAGGCGATGAATGAGAATAAAATCCCAAATGTTCTGGGATGACATTTCGATACTTCGAGGGAACACCCCCTAAATTTGTCAATAGTATAAATCAATTAATAAATGGTATAATAATCAGTATAAGACAATAAGTATAAAAATAGTTTCCGATGTTTTTCGTACTATTTTGAATTCGTACAAAGATTACGAATTTTCCCATAGTCCTGTAACTGCATTAATGAACAAAAGCAAAATTACAATGCTAAATAAATACATAAAAAATCTGTTCTTCCAAATCCATTTATGTATTTAAAAAGAGCTCCGGTAGAAAAAATTAAATGACAAAAATTACCATTATTATGTAAAATCCCAGGTGAACGTCAAAACCTTTTAATATCCCCTGCTCTTTCTCTAAGTATTAAGGAGGTTCGAAATAAAAGAATTCCAACGAGAAAGATGCATTGATCTCCGGAAATACTCTTCAGATTTATCGTGAGATCCCTCTACATCAAATAGCCAAACTTGACAAGGAATCTGAAGGATTTAAAGAAATATATGTATCAAAGTTTTCTGTAGCAAGAAATTCTGCTCTTTTGAACTGGCTCTTTTGAACCTAAGAAACTGGGGCTTAAATGTTTGCATTTAAGCCCCAGTTTCTTATTTCTTGCTCAATGATTGACGAAAACTGTTTTAGAACTGAAAAGACATCATCAGCATGTTTAGAACAGAAGATAACAAATCAAATATTTCTAACAAACTAAATCAAATATTTCAGATCTCTTAAGGTATTTTAAATGTGGCAATAATATTTCACAAATAACCACTTCACGAATAATGTTGTTTTTATTAATTCCAGACAGCACATTACGTTATCATATTACAGTAGACTCCCTCAAACCCACACATCTTGTACCAGAGGTTTTGCGGATTTTAGAATTTTGCTGATTTTTGGTCATTGCTTTGTTTACATTTTTTAAACAGTCATTTGAATGTAATTAATAATCCAATCGAAACCATAGTGAATGCTTACAATAGTATAATAAACTATTAAAATAAGTAATACATTAAAATAACAAAAATTTATATAATTTTTAATATGATTAAAATATTAAAAAGCGAAGGTCAAGTTAATTATCATTAATGTATGATTAAACTAGCTGTTGCCCGTGACTATGTGCATATAATATTTAAAGAAGAATTAATTGATCAATCAAGCAACAGAATTCGTTTATTAAAAGCATGGGTAATTATTTTTTTACCGCGATTTATAGTAAAAAAACTTCTGATGATCTCTATTTGCCGATTTTTCTGCTGGTTGAAATTTTCCTTTCTGCGATTTATACTAATAGATAGAAAAATTCTTGAATAATTTTGTTCAACCCTGTTGTTTTCCTAGTACCTTTAATAAACGAAAGTATTTTTCTAAAATTTAGTTCAAACAAAAATATTCCTTATTACTACCTAAATTATATTTTCAGAATTTATCTTTCAAAGACAAACATGTATCCAGTTCTTTGTTTGATCATGTACATCATTTTATCTATATACTACAAACATTTCTTAGTAATTCAGCTCAAAATAAAAATGCATATTTTATTTTAAAACCACCTTTAAATAAATTATTCTCATATTCAGTAACCTTTCCGATATCTGTTGTGTAATCCTGTATATCTAACTTGTGTAACTATTAGCATTTATACACACCATTTAATGTGCATACATTTAGTGAAACTTCAAAGTACATATCATAATTCAAAATACATTTCATCCATGCAACAGTCATCATCCATCCTATACAGTACCTCGGATAGAATATATAATATTAAAACTCTTTTGTGTGCTCTTGCAAATCTTATGCACTGCGTATTATGCATGAAATTACTCGCATTAAGCCTCAGCAACGTATATTAATTTGATTACACATGAAATCGTTTACTATAAATAAAATATGTCGCAAACTGTCCCCGCCTTTATTATTATGCAATGGATTCTTCTGTGCGTTTCTGTAAATGAATAATAAGTGTCTTTTATACTGCATACTTTACAAAACTCATAATTTAGTACACTTTGCAGATGCACATAAATTTGAATATGTTTCAAAGGTGTAATATCGATAAAATTCAATTGAAACAATTTTTCCCCATAAAGCCGTAATGTAAAGAAATTTTTTGACTATTCCTGTAAATAAACTAATCATAGTAGAAAATTCAATTTCAATAGGTATTCGTGCTAAGGTAAATGTTAATAACGTCCAAAAATTTCATGGCAGTCCAAGAATATTTACGAAAGTTAGAAAGCGACCAAACCGTCAGACAAACCGAAAGCAAAATAATTTTTAAATTTGTTGGAAAGTATTAAACAATAGAGTTGAAAATATTTTAACCAGTAGTTTTATTTTCGGCCTTTTCCCCACAAAAAATTTCTTTCATTGATAATTATGAGTTTTGAATTAAACTTTTCATTTGTATGTAACTTATAACTTATTAATTAGTTTAAATAAAAAATATCATTCATTTTAAATATGATTAATAATGATTTATCTAGCTCCATTAGCTACTAATATTCATGTCCCTTGTATTTTTAATGACTACTAGAAAGTACTTGTTTTATTTTAACTATGACGTCACATTTTTCCAAGTGAAATATTTTGTTAAAAATAAATTCTGCTTCATTCTTTTTACTTAAAATTTATGTCAGTATTTTTGACACAAAAATTCTCATTAACTGAACAAATATCTTTGTTAAATATATTATAAAATAATGCACATTTTATTTTTGTTTCAAATATGACGTAATATTTATTTTCTTTTAAATTATTTTATTAATGTTTTTTCGCATGGAAATTGCTCAATTGAAAATTTATTGCCGCTGAGAAATTATTATTCTAGATTTTGATTTTCTTGGCAACGGGAAAGAAAATGGATTAAATTTTATCTAAAAAAATGCCTACTGATTCTGTATGAAAAATAAAGAAACTTTGAATTATTAATTAAAATATTTGAATAAAATAAATAAAACACAGCCTGTGTTAATTTCCGGACTATAATCTATCTATATGCAAAGATTCAAATACATTAATCCATCCGTTTTGAAGCCAACTTCATTCCAACTTTCGACACACTTTCACATTTATAATATATATAAGGATATAAGGATAGTCATTATAAAGATGAAATGTTTTTTCCTGAATTATTTAGTGCAACTTGTCTCAAAAAAGTAAATTACTAATTCACATTAAAATCATAAAATTAAGGAGGTTTTATTTGATAGGTTTAGTCAGTCATAATAATCAAAAAATCTTTATACATAAATATATTTGGAGAAAAGATTTTGATTACCAGTGATATCAGCAATATCTTGATTTTATTTTTTTCAGAAATAAATTTATTCTTCCTTCATGAAAAGAACATAAATTCAGTAAAATTTTAAAAAAGTTACAAATTTAAATATATTTGGAATTAGTAATATAAAGCTAAAAAATATCAAATGTTGCCCCTGTATCAGAACAGAAATTTTCATTGTTTACATCTGTAAATTATGTGCAAATTTTAAAGAGTTGCAGATTTTGAGTTGCACATTTGAGGGAGTCAATTGTATTTGATATAAAATTATAAAAAAAAAATAATGGTATTGAAACTCGACCAGTGTGACGTCATTGCATTTGTATAAACTGCTCTTTCCCCTTAAATATCATCAACAGTTGATCCCATCAAAAACCTTTTTCTATCTTAGCATGTGTACTTATTCTTCGGGATCGTCAAATGTTTTCATTTACGGGATGATTCCATATTCTCCGAAAACCTGACAAGAAGGATACACGATGGCAAAATGTTCCATTTTAGATAGGTTTCATGTTTTAGGAACTATAAATACATAGTGTTGTTTTCATGCAATCCTGATTTTCTTTGTAATATTCTATTTTATTAATTTTCATATTATATCATGACATTTATTCAAAACATAAATTAATTCTTACAAACTGTTAACTGTATAAGTAATTGTGTAACTCAACGTATCAAATAAGTATGTTTAGAACTTAACGATGCCTGTGGTATGCTGAAGTAATTTTAATAAAGTCTATCTAGAAACTAATTTGAGAGTATTTTCTCAGTAACAAATATGTATTTAATTTAAGTATTTTATATTCTTTACATTTTAAGATAGGTCACCTTCACAGAATTCAGTGTAATATATTTATACTCCTCGCAGGTACACTACAGAGTGAATGCTTTATAATAGTTTTTGAGGATACAGTTAAAACGGAACATTTTTATGATGAAAATTTGTGTAAAATAGAAAAGTTCATAGACCTGGTAAAAGACAAACTTTGAATTATACCCATTTAAGAAAAGCACTTGTCTAAAATAAAAAATTGTATGCGTTCTTTGTCATTTCGGTTTAGTAATTTTGAGTGTTGTTGATTGCACGATTCAGAAACCCAGATACCCCGTTTCAGGGGGGGGAGGGGTATACATGGCATCCACTTGGCTATGCTACTGATTACTTTATTTAATTGCCGTGTAAGTTATATTAAATGATATGGATTGTTTCAGCAATAAGCATTCACCTTAGATAAAACAATATTTCTGAAATCCGAAGAATTCCTTACTAAACACATTTACATACTAAAATTCCATAGCCATAATAAAATTTTATTTTCTCTCTATTCTTTACTAAATGTATCATCGTTTATTAAGATTAATACATTATAAAATTTTAATACTTAAATTTGCTTTATATTTTATTTATTTTTAAAATGTTTCTATTTATTTTATTTACAATTTAGTCTTCATACTGTTAGGATAGGTATCTGACACACGTTTGATTCCACTAACTTGAGATAATTGGGATTCTGCTGCCGTTTTTAATAATATGGTAGTAATTTTATTAAAATTTATTTTCTACATTGTTTTTAAAATTTCGTGATAAGTTTATATATTTTTACTTGTTTTTTAATAACATGTAAAAACTGATATTAACTAATTTTATTTTATTCCAGATGTTAAAAACCATTAATCTAACATATCTTATCAAACAAAATATCTTCAATGTGTAAAACAAATGCAGCATTTTTTTTTATCAGAGCTTTTTGTAACAGGCAGCTTCTAACTCATAGACAGCAAAATCTTTTTTTGTAAGCTATGCAGGAGTTTCTCCCAAAACAGTTTTTTTTGTGTGAGGTATGCAAGAAAAAATTCTCTCGAAAGCATCATTTAAGCAGCCATTTGTTAATCCATACTGGTGAGAAACCGTTTCTGTGTGATATCTGCAACATGAAATTCTTTCGAAAGGGAGATTTAAGAAGCCATCTCTTAACTCATAGAGATGAGAAATCTTTTGTGCGTGATGTATGCAACAAGAAATTCTCTCAAAAGGGAGATTTAAGCAGACATTTGTTTGGTCATAGTGGTGAGAAACCTTTTGAATGTGATGTATGCAACAAGAAATTCTCTCGAAAAAGTTCTTTAAGTACACATCTGTTAATTCATACTGGTGAGAAACCTTTTGTATGTGAGATATGCAACAGGAAATTCTCTCAAAAGAGCCATTTAAGCAGACACCTATTAAGTCATTCTGGTGAGAAACCGTTCGTCTGTGATATGTGCGAAAAGAAATTCTCTCTAAAGGGAAATTTAAGGAAGCATCTGTTAATTCATACTGGTGAGAAACATTTTCAATGTGAGGTATGCAACAAGAAATTCTCTAAAAAGGACCATTTAAGCAGCCATATGTTAACTCATAGTGGTGAGAAACCCTTTGTGTGTGATATATGCAACAAGAAATTCTCTCAAAAGGGGCTTTTACGCAGGCATCTGTTAATTCATACTGGTGAGAAACCGTTTGTGTGTGAGGTATGCAACAAGAAATTCTCTCAAAAGAACAGTTTAAGCAGCCATATGTTAACTCATAGTGGTGAGAAACCCTTTGTGTGTGATATATGCAACAAGAAATTCTCTCAAAAGGGGCTTTTACGCAGGCATCTGTTAATTCATACTGGTGAGAAACCGTTTGTGTGTGAGGTATGCAACAAGAAATTCTCTCAAAAGAACAGTTTAAGCAGCCATCTATTAACTCATAGTGATGAGAAACCCTTTGTGTGTGATATATGCAACAAGAAATTCTCTCTAAAAAGCCTTTTAAGCAGACATCTATTAATTCATACTGATGAGAAACCTTTTGAATGTGAGGTGTGCAACAAGAAATTTTCTCAAAAGAGCTATTTAAGCATACATTTATTCAGTCATACTGGTGAGAAATCTTTTGAATGTGTGATATGCAACAAGAAATACTTTCAAAAGGGCCCTTTAAGCAGACATTTGTTAACTCATACTGGAGAGAAACTATTTGAATGTGAGGTATGCCACAAGAAATTTTCTCGAAAGGGAGATTTAACCAAGCATTTCTTAAAACACACTTAAAAAAAAACCTTGTATGCGAGACATATAACAATAAATTCTCTCAAATGTGCAATTTAAGCAAGCATATGTCAATTCATACTGGTGAGAAACCATTTGTGTGTGTGATATGCAGCTAGAAATTTTCTCAGAAATATGCTTTAATTCATATTGATGAGAAACATTTTGTGTAAGAGATATGTGTTAAAAGATTTTTTCAAAATATTTGTTTAAGGAAACTTCTGATAATGTCATGCTAACGAGAAATATTTTATGAAAGATAAACTTATGAAATAAATTCGAAAAAAGCAATCTGTGCTATATTTTGCTCTTAAAATTTGTTATTTGCTGTTAACTAATTCCAGGTGTTAAGAAATATTTCTTTACCTTTATTACAGTGCACAAAAAAAACAGTGAACAACAAAAATGTGACTATTTAAACTATTAAATTAGCGGATCAGGAGCTATAATCTGAGCCCTGACAACACAACCATTTTATGTTTATTATCCGAAAATATTACAAAATCTCTATTTTTTGCATTTATAAGTCTGTAAAATTTCATAATGATTGATAGTATTTTAATTTTTTTAAAAGACTTTTGTTGAATCTGATTTTTGACAGTAAAGTTCCTTGATGGTGAAATTGATTTTCTTATCAATATTTAAGCTGAAAATATTTGTTTTGAAAAGAGTATGTCTAACTGACTTATCCATAATATTGAAAAAAAAATGTGTGTTAATATTTTTAAAGGCAAGTACAGTTTGATGATATTTGAAATATTAGTAAATGATGGTAAAAGTGTTTTAAAATTATGTTTTTCTCATCAGGATTGTATTAAATTAAAGTATCGTAATTTAATTGTCACGTCATTACTGATAGCTTAGGTAATATTTCAAGTTCCTTAATTTCAAAGTCGCCTGTTCCGATTGTTTATTCGTAAGGGAATAACAGGCTGGTGTGATTTTTAAATGTCAATATATATCGGGAACAAAAGAATTAAATATTTCCTTACCTCATCTAATTCTGTCTGTAAAATTTTCCACCGTATTGAAAAAGCTGCATTGTTTATGAACTCGGCATAGCTCATACCCATTTGACTCAGAATTAACTCTTTGGAATTACACAGCATTATCATGTAATTGATGGGTGATACTGAGGTTTACTATAACACATTTGTTAATCAAAATGAATTATGTACAGACAATCAGCGTAATTTTGCTTCACATTTACGAAACCTTGATCGATTATGTCATGATGGAAACTTCATGAATTATTTACAATAATCTACCAAGCCCCCAGAGTGTATCTGTCTGTATTTTTTAAACCAAAATTTTGCCGTCAACTCAAGTGATGGAGCAGATTTCAACTTTCTTTTTCTCTCTTGTTCCTAAGTTACCCCGATTGACTGTAGCATTTGTAGTTTGTTCAGAAAGAGGCTCAGGTACTACTTGTTTATCACTTCGACCAAAAAACTGTCGCCAAACTATAAGATTACATAATTGTAAATGTCGTATTCACGTGACATTAACTACGATACTCGTGTTTGTTATGTCATCAAGTGATTTTTAATTGAATTTTCTATTTGTGATTCGTTATTATGTTTTGCTAATTTATTTGTTTTACCATTATTTAACATAAAAGTTACATCAATTTTTATATATTGGCGAACAGTTTGGCGATTTCTACAATTTGCGAAACGGGTCGACGGTATAACCAAGAAGTACTGATGCTCAAAATAATTCCATGTTATAATATGGTCTATGCGGATAATAATTTGTGGTTTTATTTTGCATTATTTGAAGAAGCTATGGAATGAAACGAGTAAGAATTTCTGAGGTCTCCTCAAGCATGTTTTCTGTAAAACAGGGAGTGAAATGTATTTGTTATATGTTTACATTTCTTATAGGGTCGATTGTAAGATTTCTTTTTTTTTCCAAATTCAAAAAAGGTTTAATTTTGAGGGGAGTATTTAATAGAGATATATAAAAAATTTGAAAAACCCATTTTTAACACTTTCAAACAAAGTTGAAAAGTGTTTATGCTTTCGGTTTGTCTGGCCGTCTGTTCACGTTCTAAGTCTTGTAAATATACTCGGATTGCCATGAAATTTTTACTCTAGCACAAATCCCATTGAAAATGAAGCTTCTATAATGATTACTTTATTTGCAGGGACAGTCAAAGGTTTTCCATTACATTACGACGGGGAAAATCATTTCAAATGAATTTTAAAATTGTTGCACCTGGTCAAACATATTAAAATTTATATGCAACTACATAATTCACTAAAATATCTATTCTGTAAAATATGCAGTGAAAAGAATTGTTATTATTCATTTATAGGGCCGGATAAAAGAATTCCATTACATAATAAAAAGGGGAATTGTTTGC